>OV656769.1:19926569-20526569 GCA_927399505.1 Luperina testacea
GTGGATAAGTACTTGTTAAAGGGCCAGTTAACAATATGTATGGTAGTTATTATCTACCATAAGAATTACAAGTAAAACAACATAAGGAGAATATATCGACCATCTCTAGAAAACGCACAACTGACGTTGAGCAGCGCCTCTCACCTGCCTGGTTCGGAAGATTCGATCACCTAACCAAATAACCTAAGCCACAAATCTTTTAATGGACATCCATTTTGCCTCACCACACTTGCTTGCTAGAAAAAACATTGGACCTATTTCAGCATAGTCTCTAGAATGACTAGACATCTGCAATGTCTCTAATATTACAGATATCCATAGATGTTGCTAACCAGTTCATATCAAGTGTACCGTTAGATTGTTGGCTTTGCTTTTCAATAACTCATAAAAAACTTGATTTTATCCTTTTTGTTGCAGTCAGGTTTTTTTATTTTTCCAATCTACTAAAATGATGGACACCCAATATGTTAAAATCCATCCAGCCAGACTACATCCTATCCTATAAAGAATTAAAAACATAACCCAAAGAAAACATAACCTTGTCTTAGACGTCACGCAATAGGGTAAATAAAAAACTCTGAGCTTTACTTACAACGCCAGTTCATCTTCTAGCCGCTGTATATTCCTCAGATGCTCCTCATCTGTTCGGGACATGCTCTGCAGCTCGTGCCTGCTGGCCTGCAGCACGGCATCGAGCTCGTGGAGCCGCACCTGCAGAGCACTGCATTCCTCACGGGACACGCGCTCGCGTTCTACCGCGGACGCTAATGCGCGTTCTACTTCGGCTGTGGACAGGTTTATTACTAATAAAGACAGAGTTATATGCAACTATTTAATGGTCGAAATATGCATCGTAAATACTTAAAATATGCAAAAACAGAAATCAGTAAAAATGACAAAACATATTATGCAACATCAAATCTTAATAAATACTACATATAAATAAAATCATGTTTGCTTTGTATTTAATGAGAGCAAGAAGACCCACAACACGAGAAAAAAAAATTTTTTTTTTTGTTATTGATTGGGTAATAAAACTAAAACAAATGACTTAACTTACTACATTTTCAACGTGATATTATCATTCATTTTGACCTTATTTTCGGCATCAGCACCCTTCCAAACCTTGAAAGTGACACCCGTGAATATTCGCCTTCTTTTGTACTCACCCAGTTGTACTGCCCTCTGCCTGAGCGCATGCGCGTGCGCCTGGTCGCGGTCTATGGCCGCCCGCTGCAGCTGCGCCAGCTGCGCCAGCACACTCGCCGCGCCGCTGTCGCCAGCTGCGCCGGCGCTTTCACTGCTCTCTAGAGCGGAGCAAGCTTCACGAGCTTCGTAGAGCTCACGACGTAGAGCTTCCTCGCGGGCTACCCATTTTTTTTCCTCTGATAAATGACAATAGCATGTTTATGATCCACAGGTCAGGCAAGGTGTGACAACAGACAGTAAGGCTGAGACGACGTGAAAAAGAATCAATCAATTCAAAAACGGTCCTAACTCCAGTCATTTACAAAGGTGTCAGTGGTCTCTCGATTTTGTCTTCATACACATGTTGTATGACAAATCTTTCAAAAACAATCGAGAGACCACTGCTGAAACGTTTAAAAAAAAATATGGCAAAGTATTATTATGGCAAAACAAATTATGCCAAAATCGTTATACCAAAGTATATTAGGAAAAAGAATATTATGCGAAAAGAAGGGATCCCGCCACAGAAGCGTGAAAATTAGCACTAGCAAAGAGAGCCCAGCAGCGGTTGAAGTCGGGCTGAAGATGATGACGAAGAAATAAATACTTTTTCTGTGCTTCTATCTATATTTTATTGCTCACCGTTGACCATCTCAACCCTAAGCTGCTGTAACTCCGCCCTCAGCCTCTGCACCTCCTCATCAGCCCTCCTCTGGTTGTCCTGCGCCTGCTCGTGGTTAGCACTCCTTCGCGCCAGGTCGGCACTGGTTCGTTGAAGGTCTGTCAGTTCCCGCCGAGCCCCATCTAATGAAGCTCGGCTACCTTCCAGCTTGTGTGTGGTGTCGTCTAACTGGCTTTTTGTCTGATAAAATTAAAATAAAATTATGTAGTTTTACAAGGATCTTTCGGCTCCTGAATGACAGTGACAGGGCGGCGTTGCTAGTAAACATTTGTGAAATTGTCACAGAAATTGTATTGACAAAACAAGATGGCGGCATTAGTTCCGATTTTGGCCACGCGCCAAAATCTTGTAGCGTTGTAATGTAAGAGTCAAATTTCTGCACTATTATTGTTTTTTTTTTGTATAATTTCATTTTTGCATGATGTTTCTATCGCTTAATATTGTGCACTTGGCTTCAATGTCAGCTTGTGTTAATAGGTTGAATAGTATAATGATTGTAGATAGGTCAATAAATAAATAACGATTATAGACACAAAAAATCCATTGTACCTTACAATGGAATTTTTGTTGTGTATCTTGACTAGACTCTATCACAATTATGTATGTAGTAGTGTATGTATGCTAGCATACGATTAAACAGTTTGGGAAAAAATATCAGCGAAATTTTTCTGAGTATCAACTAAAATTACCTAGAATGGGGAAGAAGGTCGAGTAATTAAAGAATCCATTCTATCAATTTTATCAACTCAACTATCAAAGTTTACTTTCAGACGAGGTCTCTTCTAGACAACATCATATAGATGAAACAAATGCCTGCTGAGCTAGAATCTGTCAATAGACGTACCGACTAGTTTCAAGGCCCCTAATATAATTATTCTTTTAGCTCTCAATGGAGAAAAATCTACACCTACATCATTACCTACATAAACAACAACATTGAATTCCGTTTGTTTGTCAGCGCATGAGTATCGCGTTACACAACTGATAAGAACTCTCGCCGCAATAAGCAAAACATAAAACACATTGGACATTTTACAACTTTGCAATGATTATCTCCATGGAACTGAATAATTTCTGAAATAATTTTGGAATTCAATGGCTAAGACGAAAGTAACTTAATTTACCTACTCTGCCCCCGATAGGAAAAAAGACGCATCTAACATTTTTTCCAGATTTGAGTTATGTATATTGCCGAAATCAGAAAAAAAAGGCGCATCTTTTTTATATTTCTCTAACTTCCTCCAGTGCGGTTTTAGCACAACAAAATAGGGCGCTTCTGTTCATTTTTTTACACCCGATTGAAGATGAAAAGACGAATTTATGTGAAAGGTATTAAAAAGTCTCATTTATGTAGATAATGTCAGTATACTTTATAGTATTTTTTTAGTTCAGTAATATAAAAGGCGCATATTTGTCCCTATTTCTAAAAGGAAGTTAATAAGACGCAAATAACTAAATACTTAGAAAAAAAAAAATACAGCCAAAAGCGTTTGAAATTTAAAGGACGCATCTAGCCGTTTACGTCTATTCAATTAAGTATGTAATATTCTCCTTAATTTTTTATGCTAAGATGAAACTGTTTTTTCATTATTTTTATTATAATAATTTAATAAATTCATATTATTATTAAACCAGGTTAAAGCCTATTATTAAAGGGTATTATTTTCAACTTTAAGTATGTAAAATATTAATTTACTCGAAGACAGCATACGATTTCCCGTTTTATTCATTAAAACATTTATTTCTCCGTTTTTACCTTTTGTTAGATACGTCTTTTTAACTATCAGGGGCAGTACACTCATACCATTTCTGTAATTATGTACGTATATTCTGTGAGAGACGAAATTCATTTCAATTCTCTAACATACAAACGCGTTGAAATACTCATCACTACATAATTATTATAAAACAAAGCCCCCCGCCGCGTCTGTCTGTCAGTCTGAACGCGATAAACTGGAAAAGTACCTAACGGCTTTCGCCAATGGACGGAGTGATTCACGAGGAAGGTTTTTATTAGGTAGGTAGTTATGCTGACTTGACTTTGACTTACTGGCGTGCGCTGCGTATACCAATTGCGGTTGGCTGAATTTAGCACATACATATATGGTTTATAACCTAGATTAACACCTACGGTACTTTAAATCCCGGTAGTACGTTTCCGTGGGATATTTGCCGACATCAACGCGGTCGAAGCCGCAGGCAAACTAGTTATAAAATTAAAATAAATAAAATACTAATTGAAAATCGCATATCTGGAGAACTAGATAAACACCAACCCCCTGAGCAAGCAGGCTTCCGGCCAGGCCTTTCTACTACAGATCATCTGCATACAGTCAATCAACTCATAGAAAAACGCCAGGAATATAAAATCCCGTTATACCTCGCTTTTGTTGATTATTCCAAAGCTTTCGACAGCATTTCACACACATCCATATTTGACGCCTTAAGCAACCAAAACACCCACCACCACCACCTATATAAAGCTGTTACGCAATATTTACAAAAATAGTACAGCCGCAATAAAACTTGAAACTACCGGTCCAAAATTTAAAATAGAGAAAGGCGTCAAACAGGGCGACCCGCTATCTCCTAAACTGTTCACTAGTACCCTCGAAGAAATATTCAGGAAGTTGGCAGCCGAATGGAGGGAGAGGGGCATTGTCCTTGGCGAAGCGAGACTGACAAATCTACGTTTCGCCGACGACATTGTTCTCTTTTCATCCTCAGCCACTGAACTTGAACGGATGCTCCAAGAACTTAGCAATTGCAAGCCTTGAGGTTGGACTGAAGATGAATATGTCGAAGACCAAAGTTATGTGCAACGAAACACCACCACCAAGCATAAAAGTAGACAAGGAGATAATACAACATCTCCAGGAATACCTCTACTTGGGTCAAGTAGTCTCTTTCCAGGCGAGGCAAGATAAAGAAATCTCTAGACCAGTGGTTCCTAACCTTTTCAATATTTTTACCCCCTAGACCTATTAGAAAAACTGATTTTACCCCGACCTTAAAATGTTATCAATACAGACAATACAAGCAAATATAAATATCTTTATTAATCACAAATTGCACATAATCTTACAATTTTAATGTATTTTATATATATAAACAATGAATGAAGTAAAAATAGTTAGTGGTGGTAAGTGGTATTGTTTTGATTTCACAAGTTTTTTTTAGGTAACGTTTAGTTTTGCTTAAAGCGCATTTTGGTCATGTTCCATATTGAGACGGTTTCTGGCCTTTGTTTTTAGTGTAACCAAAGTTGAAAACCACTCTCACATGTATAGGTGGTGGCAAAGTGTATTAGCGTTTTTAAAGAGGATAAAACAGACATGGCGAGGCGACCGCGACGACAGCTAGAAAGAAATGCCACGTGCGGTTCTAACTGCGCGGCGATTTATATTTTTTTCTTTTTAGTTTTTTTGTGTCTTAATTTTTTGTTTTTTGTTACCCACACAGAATAGCTAATTTACCCCCGCGGGGGTAATTACCCCCAGGTTCGGAACCACTGCTCTAGACGAACGGAAAACGCCTGGAAGAACTACTGATCCTTGAAGGAACTATTTAAGGGTGAGTTGCCTACGGCACTGAAACGCAGGCTCATGGACATGTGTATTCTTCCCGTTTTAACATATGGTGCACAAACTTGGTCTTTGTCTAACACCCAGAAGTCCAAACTCAAGGTTTGCCAACGAGCAATGGAGCGCAGTATACTAGGCGTTAAGTTAACGGATCGTGTTCGAAACACAATACTGCGCTCCAAAACAAAGATAGCTGACGTAGCTCAAATGTCTGCCACATGCCGGACAAACTGTGGGCCCAAATAGCGCAGAATTACCAATTCTGCGCTATTGAGACAGTGAGGCGGGGTCGCGGCAGACCACGTAGGAGATGGCGGGACGAGCTGGATAGGTTCCATCAAAACTGGAAGGAGGACGCGCCGGCTCGCGAAAGATGGAAGGATTGGAGGGAGGCCTGTATTTTGAACTTTATTCCGACAAGCGTAAAGTTCTTTATGAACAATTGACATGTAATAAGGACTTAACTTTGTCGGATATAGTTCGAAATTAAAAAAATGCCTTTATGGTCCTGGGTCTAAAGGTAAACCTTGTTTTGTAATAAGGCCACTAGAGTTTAGATAACAAAACTCCATAGTAAAAGCTACGATTTGACAAAATAACGAATAAGTTTGTATGTGTTGTCCGTACCTCCATAAGTTCAGTTTCAAGTTTCTTATTAGAAGTGGTGAGCCGGTACACTGCTTCAATCTGGCTGACTTCCAGCTCCTCTTTAGCAGCTATAGACCGCTTCAGTCTGTCCAGTTCTGTTGTTTGCTCAGCTATTTTATCCCTGGAAAAATTATTTAAACACTTTTAATGACACACTAAATATTTTTCCTGGTGAATGCTACCAAAATGAGACACATCAAAAACCACTTGTTTCTTCTGTTACTAGTTATTTAATTAATAACATTTTTTTTTAATCTATTTTCATATGCACAGATGCACATTCTAGTAAACTTACAGCCACTCCAATCTTAGCACAGAGTAATTTTATATCTAAATCTTAGTGTACTAAATATCTCTGCCTACCCCTTTTATAATAATAATAATAAAATAATTTATTTGCGTATAACATGGTACTCAATGGTGTTAAGCATAGGTCGGAGTGGCACAAACATGTTTAGCTAAGATAAAACAGAATACAATACATTACATACATTTAAGAATACAAGCGCGATGCTAAGCTTTATATTAAACTAGCTGCGCCCCGCGGTTTCACCCGTTCAAGTGTCGATCCCATGGGAATATCGGGATAAAATGTCTTATTTGATAATCCCGATTATAAACTATCCCTATGCCAAATTTCATCCCAATACGTTTTGTAGTTTGTGCGTGAAGAAGTAACAACATTAATGATGTAGCTAATATTTTTGTAAAAATATAATTTAAAGGAGTGTCCAGTGTGTCCAATCGTCCATGGAGTTTCTTGCCCGTTCTTCTCCATAGGTACCTACGCTTTGGAATGGGCAACTAGTTTCATATTTTCTGACTGACCGACTTCTTGACAATTCAAAAGTGCCTGTAAATGGTTTAATTCTAATAATTGCTTTGAATTTGAGTTTTGAGTTTGAACAATCATACAAACACACTCACAAACTTTCGCCTGTCTACTTTCTATGTTATGGGTTTGGTTTCCGCACTTAGTCCCTCAATGGACCATTGTGCGTGGAACTTTCGCCTTTATAATATTATAGTGTGATTTACATAGGCAACTATTATTGCGCAATTGGTAATTTCTATACAATATTGGTAGGTATTGCCGTACATTGGTCGGTATTTCCGACTAATATTGCCAAGAATGGCGCAATTAATTGCATGTGTATGGAATAGAATATTTTTATTCACATTAAAACATGGTAGATATTAGTAAAATCTTATTAGTAAAATTATTATCTTACATGTTTCGCCATGGTCTGCAATACAAATATTTATACATGTTAAAAGTGTGCGTGTGTGTGTGTGTGTGTGTGTGTGTGTAAGCGCATCTTTAGTACCGTTCCTGGCTGCCTCACCTCAAGCCCTTAATGACCTGTTCATTGTCTTTATCCTTGCTCCTCAACTTCTTGATGATGTTGGACTGCTGCAGCTGCTGGCGCGCCAGCTTCTCGCCTTCCTCTTGCAGCTGGGCGATCACCTCGTCCTTCTCTTTGAGAGCATTTTCCAGTTCTGAAGAATTCTTCCGGGATGAAGACTCGGATTTGAAGGTGTCTAGTTGCTTTCTTAGCTGATCCTGTGGAGATGTAAGTTAAAGTTTCGTTAGCCATTGAAAAAAGTTGTCTATTAAATAATTAATAATGAAAACGACTACAAATTATAGGCGCTTTCGTGGTCAAATAGTTACCATTAATGTGCAGTTGACTGTAAAATATAAGTTTGTAAACAAAAAATTACTCCCTGAGATTACTTACGTGTTTTATTGTAATAAGACATTATAAAGATTATGTAATCCAAATATGGATTTAAAAGATTTACATAATTTATGAAATCTTTATTATAACGCAATATTGTAAATCTTGATGCTTTTTATTAAATCATCAATGTAAATCATATCATTTAACCCATTGAATGACACTGAATGAGACACCATAGAAGTTTTATTGTTATTACGACTGGGGGCATTTAGTGTCCTGCAAAGTGTTAAATATCTAGGCATAAATATTTTAAAGTTTTATTATTTTTAATAAAGAATAATAGGTCAACTTCTAAATGAAGGTTATTTAAAATTGTTCAATACTAGAACATCATTCATACCTTTTCTCTGATCGCTTGCTGAAATTTCTTCTCTAGTGCCGACATCCTTTGTGTGTAATCTTCTGTAATAGTGTTAATATCGCTGCCCTCATGCTTGGACATCAATGAGTCCACCTGACTCTTCAAGTCCGCATTGTTCTCTGCCAGGTCCGCGTTACTTCTGCTCATTTCCAACAGTCTGTTCTCTCTTGCTTCCAAAAGTTCTGCCATTTCACACAGCCTCCGCATCAATCTTTCATTCTCTGAACCCTGGCTCTCATCACTTGTGTTACTCTGCACTGATGCTTCTGATAGCTCGCGGTTGTGCCCTCTTATCTTTGTTGCTAAAGACTTCCCAAGTACCAAGTCCACTAAGTTAGGTGAAGTTGTGCCATCAAACTTTGACTGCTTAAAAGCATACTTAACAGGACTGTTCCTAAATCCATGACCATCTCCATTAGGACTAGGAATTATTTCAATATCTGAAGAGGTAGCTGTTTCTAACTCGTCCCCAGATGTGTGCCCTGAAGTGCGGTCGGACCCTATCTTGACTAAGTCACTTTTACTATCAGAACTTATTGGAGATGTCCTTTCTTTAACACTGCCATCTTTCTGTGAAGAGCTACTGCTAGATGCATTGCATTGCTGCTTTTCAACATTGACAAAAGCAGAACTTTCAGATCTCAGCATGTCATTAGAAACATTGACATTGTAGAATGACGACGAGTCACTCAATTTATCAATAAGAACATCTTCTTGTTCCTTCTTCTGTTCTTCAGCAGTTATGTCTAAGTTAATACTGTCATTGTCAGCGTTTAGAGTCCTATCAGACCAAGAGCCATCATTTGAAGAGTTCTCACTTATTTGCATCCTCTGTGGGAGGATGGCTTGCTCCAAATGCATAAATTCTTTGTCCATTACTTTTCTTGCTGTGTCTACTTTGACAAGCTTGGGAAAGGGGCTTGCGGACTTGTCATCAGTATCCAACACAGTGGGCGCTGTACATTCTGATATGGAGTTGTATGACATAGTATCTTCATCGTCATCAGCAACTAAACTGACACTGTCAGCAGTTTCTGCTTTCTCAGTCTTATCACCGATGGGAGTGGACTTCTTATCGCTGAGGTCTCCAGGGGATAGGCAGAGGGAAGAGGAGTTGCTGTTTTTACCACTAGAGTAACTATCAAAACCAAGGCACTCAATAGAACTAGGACTCACAAGACTATCGGGTAATATTTCTACAGATTCTGAGTTATGCTTCTGGCCCGTGCTACTGCTATGTGATGTGGAGTGAACTGATGCCTCAGAGTCAGGAGTTGTCTTTAAACTCTGAGATAATACTTCTACTGAATCGGAACTATTTCTACTTGACACAAGAGACAATCTGTGTGACTTTGCTGAATCACGTCTCTCTTCAACTTTTGGGAGTTCATCTTTCAAAGATTTTGTGATTCTGTGATCTAATGCCTCACTGTCTGACATGATAAGCTGACTTTTGGAGAACAAGTCATCGTGACTGCCATATTTAGTATCAGAAAGAACATTCATAGACTTAGCTTTCGGTGGTTTCACGATTGTAGGGTCGTCTTCTTTAGGTTGCTCGAAGAATGAGCCCGCGAACGAGCCCCAGATGCTCTGCGACGTGGACTTGGACGGACTCTCGGTGACGACAGGCTGATCTTTAATAGGAGCATCCTGTTCACTCTCTGCACTGACGGTCAGACCCCAGGAGGAAAAGAAATCCGAGTTGTCTTTGAGTGACGTGTTGCTGTGTCCGGGGGACGATTTGGCGCTGGTCTGCGGGGTCGTCTCCTCCTCCGGCTCCTCCCCGCTCTCGTCCTGGATGTCCAGCGCTTTGTCTATAGTCTTCTGTGCTTCCTTCAGCGCGTTCTTAGCGAGGCTCGTGAAGCCTGACGTGTCGAACCAATTCATTTTGTCGGCGCATTAGACACAACACAGCACGAACCACGGCTTAATCAAAACACTCAGTAATGTACCACCCCTAAAGCAGCCTGAATAACGTGTTTGTTATGAGATTATTCATGGAAATACACTGCAACTTATCACAACAAACCAGATGACGTTTCCATTTTGTTTATATATTTTTCGAAAGAATTTTGCAATTGTCAAAGTATTTTACTTTATTTTTACTGCTAAATGTATTTTAGGATTAATTTGATTAGCTATTAGGAAATTATACTATAATTTTCCTATCGAACAAAAGTCACGAAAAGTATATGAACGACTGATTTGACGTTTGATAATCACATAAAGGAACGTCGCTTGACTTTGGTGGTCATGTAAATATAGGTCTGATTTTTCGTCAAGCTCTCCATAGCTCCAGTGGCGCAATTGGTTAGCGCACGGTACTTATAAGACAGTGCTTCGTGTGAGTAATGCCGGGGTTGTGAGTTCGAGCCTCACCTGGAGCAATATTTTTGTTTGTATGTTTTAAAGAATACTGAACATTATATTCCATAGTTGCAAGACAAGGTAATATTATCACAGTGTGTTATTAATTTCAAAGAATAAAATTGTAAAGGGTATATTTTATCCAGGCAGCTATTAGATGCGTCATCATCAGTACCTATATTGGCCACTGTTTAGTGGCTATTATTGCATTTGATGAATGTCTTAGTAGATAATTTATATTTTTTTATTGGAAATGTATTTATAACCTCTGATTAAATACTGTTTTACTACGAAAAAGAACATACAAATAAGGGTTTAGGTGCATGCTTTTTTTGTATTTCTGTTGTAGCCTTACTTCGTTAATTTACCAAAGAAATACATAAATAAAAGAAATCATATATTTAATATAATTTATTGATTATCTTAAAATAATTATATACAATATAATAAAAAACTATCGGGCCTTCAACAATGTACAGTCAGACATTCCAATTATATAGTTAAAATTGTTCAGAAGGTTTATAAAAACAATTTTTACGCGAATTTAAAAAAATCGGAAGAAGAATTTTGAATAATAATTTCAAATGTTTATTTATAACATTAGGGATCCTGAAAATCAGTGGACCTTCATCTTGTATCCTACAAAGGGCAATGTAAGTGTGATTTACATAATTTTGCTTCATAAACATTTCACATGGAAAACGCTTGAATACAACAGCATCAATAATATCTTTACGGCTATAGATTAGCTCATGTTTTATTTTTAAATGCAGTTTGTATGCGTTCAAGGCAAAACACAATACAATTTGAATCAAGAATTGGCTTATAATTAAATATAGAGCAAAATACTCTTAGCATGAATATACTGTTACAGGGATCTTTTGACGCTCAGGGACGATAACAGAGGGTGTTCAATTTTTTGTGAACATTTTTGCATTGTTGTTTTATGAAATGTAGATATTGAAAAACACAAGATGGCGGCGTTAGTTCCGATTTTGGCCGCGGGCCAAGAGATCCTTGTAACAGCTATTACACGGTATGTTTTGAATGACAGAATACTAAGTAAATGGAGTGTTCATTGTCATATTTCTACGAATCACCAGTTTTATAAGCTACCCTTGGAAAGTATGATTGCAACATCGCTGTTACTAACATTAAAACAAGTAGCTCTAGAAATTAATAATCACGTGCTTGAAAAATATAAATAAATAAGGTAACATCAAGATCGAATGACAAGCATCTGACTAAAATCACATCATACAAACACGTTATCTATATTTTTTTATTCGAAACGACTAAGGACCTGCTTCACAATTCCCAGATAGGTATTATCTACCAAATAAATTCAGTTACGGAACAGAATTTGGGTGAAATTATCTGTTAGATAAGTTGACCGGATCGGAGAAACAGGCCATATTTGATATATTTATGTGGCTTAATTTGCTTGGACAGAAGTACTGACTACTACAAATAAATAAAATACAAACAAGGAACTCCCGACTCACTCATTATGAAAACTACATCACATAATCATTTAAACTATAAATACCACTATTAAGGCCTGAATACAATTACTTATTCTCGAAACACGTTGGCGAGTGCAACCCGCTTCATACAGCATTTGTTTAGTTATATATATATTATTTAGGATTGTATGCAGAGCTTGCATATTGTGCGAAATCAATATAAAACACAACGTTTAAGCAATGTCGAAAGCGTGAGAAAAAATCATTATAATGATTTTCTTGATGATAAATTAGGAGTTAATATAGAGAAATTCGGATTTATTTTGTATTAACAACTTCGAGCCGCAATGCGAAGGTCGAAAAGTCGGTCGGTCAGTCTTATAAGTTTAAAAACTTAAACATTTCTTAATGTACACAACAGCTGCATATACATATTTATGAAGCCGTTGAATTCATAACACATTATTATCTCTTTTCTTCTTGGTCGCGTACTTCATTACTGAAGGTCGTGTTCCTGAAAGGCCTTCGTTCGCTTTAGGCACGATGTTCTTCCACTTCGTTCGGTTCTCAGCTTCTCTCAGGGCGGTCGCAACAGAGAGACCAGTGAGGGCGGTTACTTGGTCTGACTAGCGGTTAGGAGACCGTCCGCGAGGTCTATACATTATTATATCTAATACATAAACAAATACTGTATAAACTGGATTAAGCTTCATCAATTTTCAAAATCTAGTCATTGTATACAGGCCTATTGAAGTTTTTTACACGACTCCCGTATTCCCGGTCGTGGGCGGAGCAGGCTGCGTGAACATGAAGGTGGTCGCGTTCTGTAACAGCTGCTTCTTCACGAACTCGGTGGTGGCAGACTTGAGGTTCTCCTTGGCGCCGAACTTGCACTTGATGTAGCCGTACAGGTTGGCACCCGTCAGGGTTAGTGCGATGAGGACTAGCAGCTGGTTACAAAACAATAATTTTGATTAAACTATGTTTCTTACTAGTAGTAGGCTTGTGGCTAAAAAATAACAGCCGCACGGGTCGATCGATCAGGTTAAGCTACGCTTGCCGCGGTTGGTCTGTGGATAGGGGACCATCTTTACATACCAAGACCCCTACGTGCCTCGGAAAGCACGTTAAGCTGTTGGTCCCGGCTGTCATTCGTGGATCCTTGACAGTCGTTACGGGTCGTCAGAAGCCCGAAAGTCTTACCAAGGAGTTTCGTATTACCCAGTAACTGGGTTGTGGAGGTCAGATAGGCAGTTGCTCCATGTAACATATTGGTAGTCAGCTGCATCCGGTTAGAGTGGAAGCCGACCCCAACGTAATTGGAAAAAAGCTAGGCAGATGATATGTTTCTTACTAGTTGAGTGGATAATGGAAAGGGAGGCCTTTCGCTTCGGGATTGTTGCAGAACTTTCTTCTATTAAATTGTATTAGGGAATTCTATATCATGTCATTGATAAAAATGTGTTTGAAAAATACTTGGACATTAGTAAGTTAATCACACCAGTTGTTCAACATTCGTAATAGGTAAACCATGTCTTATATTCCTTATCTGATTACAACACTTTATGACACTTATTAACTTTGGTGTACCTTGAGATACCGTTTAAAACTATTTGTTACAAATGCGCGATTAATCATGCTGTTGACTCTCGTTGGTCCTCTCGCTCTACCTAAGAATTCCATATCTAAACTTCTGGAGAAAATCCAGAGAATTGGTTAAATCTGTTTAAAATTTTGTAATTTTTTATCTCATCATAACATACCATCCATTTGAATTTGAGCCCGAACAGGCAGAAGATGAAGAATGTTGACCAGATGGCCGGGCACAGGATCAGACCCATCCAGAACAGACGGCTCTCGTTCTGGTTCACGCGATTCTGGAAACAGTATAATGATTTCTTACTACAAAGTTACTTAGTGTAAATAATTGTTCCTATGCAGTCGGCATTTATAAGGCTTTTATTTTTGTGAAAATCTGCAACCAGCATTAATAATTTTAGCGGAGAGCTGGAGGTGAACATTGGCGCAGACACAATGTCTTTGTTTTCCGCGCAGCAGCCAGATCGTTGGAGTGCCTTTTCAGTTTCACAAGATCAAAAATACCACAAAAGATACCAGGAAAAACTGGAAGCTTTTTGTGATATTTTTGATCTTGTCCTGACGGTATCCATTGTTCCTTCATTGAGTATTTCAGTGTTCATGATATTGTATTTGGCTTTAGAAGTTTTTTTTGCTATATGATACAAAATTGGGTTTAGTATATCCTATAGTAGTGGTGTAGAAGCAACCATAACACTCACATTTACCTGTTTTGTCTCAAACACCCAGTGTGACTTGCCATCATCGTCCACATAGTTCCACCATCGCAACCCAACTAGAAGACGACCTGGAAAAATTATCATGAATACAAAAACACTTGTAAAATTCATCCATCAACAATTTAGTAATATGAAATCTGCTAATAAGTCATAACATGAACATGACCATGATCTTCAGAGCCGTTGATTTTGGTATGATCGTGTGCGGCCTAACCCATAAATGACTTTCATAGGCAAATCTCATTAAGAAATTGTGGGCTTTCCCTAAATCTGACGACTTTGAAAACTCAGTTTTGCACAAGATTTAAAAGGATAATCAGGGCGAATAAAAGCAATAATCAACGGCTCTGAAGATCACTTTATTTTTGGCCCTTTTTTGAAATCTGAAAGTGGACTCCTGACCACGGGTGACGGGGCTCCTATCAGGAACTTTTCAAATTTCTTTTCAGTGTTATCTCCGCCTACCTACTCAGCTATCAACTTTTCGCCCTGCATATGCTTGCTCAAAAACCCTCTGGGCTCCCCTAACAAGGGAATTCATATTTAATATTATTATTATGTTTCAACCACCAGGAAGGATACAGTTGATTGATTAATATTTTGTCTTCAGATAAAGTAAATTAAAAAATATTTAATTTGATTTTGGCAATATACATAGAGGTAATACTTTTTGCTTGCACATTATTTCTGCATTTCTAAATACTCTGTGTAGATGACACCAAATACCAAGAAAGTTTGGGTTATCTAATTCCTTTGGCAGGCAGAGTGCATTGTGTCCTCATTCATAATATAACAGTATAGCCATTAATTGCTCTTGGCGTACCTATTCTAGTTAAATAAACTTTCATAACAGTTGTATGATTGCTAATCACCAGGGCCCTGTTTAATAAAGCTGACAATTTTACAAATATGTCAATAAGTCATTAAAATTATGTTTACTAAAGCAGAATTGACAAGTTTTTCACAACAAATTGTCACCTGTCGCTCAACAAGTTATATGAAACAGAAAAAATGTCGGATTGTCGCGACAATCCGACGTATTTGTGTATTTTCCACCATGACAATTTTGTCGTCTGTAAGTTTTATTAAACAGAAAAATTGTTGAATTGTACTTTTTGACAATATGTCGGACTTGTTGGATTGTCAGTTTTTAAAACAGGGCCCTGACTGCAAAGTTTATATTTTTTATTATGAGAAGTATTTGCAAAATGTTTGACACCTGCTCGTTATACTATACTATTATGACAAGTTCAATACATACCACTAATATTCTTGACAGTCCAGAAGTCGGCAGACAGCAGTAGAATGACAAGCACAAAGCTGGCGATGAAGGAGTCGGAGAACCAGCCGCACAGCATGTAGACCACGATAGCTGAGCACCGGAATACTAGGTGGAAGAACACTATGTATGGGTGCCTGCAAATTGTTAGATACTTAATTATAAATTGTTGTTCTCACATGTTGGCATACTTTTAAGTAGAAGTGTTAATGCAGTTAAGAATGCTGTAACTTTTTATAAATAAAGAATCAAAACATAGTGGAATCTTGACTTGTTTTTTAGGTATGTGATAACAATTGTATCAATGATGTTATGGAAGTTAGAATAACACCTTGTTGTTTGTTCATGGGGACAGCAAAATCAGAAGAAGGGTATTTCTTGTTTATTTGCAAGGAGTAATTTTCGCTTTGAAGTTTGTGTCATGTCAAATAAATCAACCTGTGATACTGATTTTGCTGAAACCTGTGGTATCTAAAAATTTTCATTGTAGGAATTTTGTTATTGTTTTTGAATCTGTAAGCTACAATGTTTTCTAATATATATTCCACGTCATATCTTTTACTCTCCTACAAGATAACAAATGTTGTAATGTAGTTACAACAGCTGGTAAAGCAAACTGACACTTACACAAACTGTTTGGTGGCGTTATCCTCTTCACCGAAGGCGAGGGTGTCGTCGTCGAGCAACGGCACCTGCGGCACACCTGGCTGTAAGTAGCGCGGTAACAACACTACATCAGCTCAAGCCGTGCAAAGCAAATCAACAACGTTATCCATTCACTATCGAGCTTCAAATTAACTTCTCTCTACATAATTACTCGCAAATCAAAACAGCTAAGGACTAAATATCAGTAACGGGCTATGATTTAATTATGATGTCAATGATAATGATCTTGTAAATTAGGGGAATGTTATGAAAACGAAAATTAATCGCTGCTTCCAAACATGTTATACAAATTTTAATGTAGTTGAAAATAGATATTTATAGTACTTACCGTCGCCGAATTCATTCCCGGATTATTCATCTTTGTTTAATTGCTAATTAATACACTTTATGCTATAAATATTATGTATTCTTTAACTAAAATGGAAATAACACACTTCTTCTAATTCGTCATCGATCACTATTTCGAATTTTCGATATTCGACAACAAGTTATTTTAAGTGTCACTTGACAGCATTAACTGTTGTGTTATTGTGTACAAGAGACAGCTAAATATTCTTTCTATTTCACAGAAAGAGAAAACTGCGCAACGCATGCTTTATTACAAGCAAGTATCGGGTTTATGGAAAGCAATATTATTTGACACTGACAAATCTGACAATGTGGATGGATGAGGCAAAGCGATGACATGTCAGATTAGAGTTCCTTGAAGTGTTCTAAATAGTTTCTTGTGGTTCCTTAGCTCAGTCGCTCAGATGTAAAAATAATAATTAAACTACAGCCTCCAAATGGCTTTAGTCATTATTATTGAGCGACGAAACCGGAGACGGTCTAAAAAAAAGTGACTACGCGAACATTGCAAGTTCACACGATTGATGTTTGTATGTGCGAACTTGTGATCAAACAATCAAAAGGGTGTCGATTGTGTTGAATATGCTTCCAGCCTAATCAATAACTGATATCAGTAGGCTAATTCTAGTAATTTAAAACGTTCAAAATCTAATCGCAGTCTCACCTCGGCGACAAACAAAATAATGCCCTAACAAAACTTGTCAAAAATGTAGGGAAATCGTAATAAATCGTGGCAAATCAAACTTCAATATTACAAAGGTGCCATTGGAGCCATTGTCTAAGGGATAAATGCTTTTCAATTTTATTAGTCACTAGCTGACCCGGCGAACTCCATACCGCCTCAGATTTCTTTTTTTGTAATTATTTTCCATATTTTAATAATTTAGGAACCCTCACGGGCTTCCCCAGAACATCTTACCAAAGTTTTACCACAATCTGACTAATGGTTTCGGAACGCATAGAGGACAAACATACAAACATTGATTTTTATTTATATAGATAGATAGGTCGAATCGAAAGATTTTGCCATGGTATATTGCCTTTCTGTAAATTCAAATATTGTATAAAGATTTTAGATATAGCCTATTACTCTGCTTCATCCTATTAGCTTCTCTAGTCCCTAAAAAATTTGATCTTTACAAGTATTTAGTAAAATAAATCAATGAACCTAGCTTTTCAATTGTTGAACGAAACGACGGCGAGTGGTCTTAGAGCAGTTATAGCAACTTGAACTTAGTTAACTGTTAGACATTTTTAATTGTCTTATTCATCATGTGCAAGTATGCGTTTTATGCTATTATTTGGCTATTTTTAACAACATGTTCAAATAATGTTATAAGATTCTCCCAGACCAAAACAGAAACTTGTTTTTGAACGAAGGTTGCGCATATCGCAAACACCCGTTCTAACTTCACTTGATTAAAAAAAAGATACAACTGTCAAAATTTTGCAGCAGGGGCCAGGGCACATGCAAAGGCTGTTTACAATTTCGCAACGTACTTGTGTTTGTCGTTACAGTGTTTTTTTTTTAGCCAAAAGTTATCGAATTTTTGTGTGTCGTACGATGTCTTCCACCGGCGCGGTGGTCGGTTCCCGCGTGTGGTCGTGATTCTCGGTTTTAGTGCGTGACAGGTGCGAATTTTGCGTAACGGAGTCGCGATGGGCGCAAAGGCGAGTACCGCGAACGGGGGGCAGAGTCCGCGCACGAGAACATTTTCCACGAGCTCTAGCTCAGAGGTGGTGGGCAACGCAGGTTTCAGCCTGCTGAGGGCGATACCGGGGATACAGGTGACGAACGACCGCCAGCGCGCGAGGTCTCTGTCGTCGGTGCCGGATCTGCACGCGTCTCACGAGGCGATCGCGATCCCGCCCAACTCGCAGAGCTACGAGGCGTCGGCGGCCGCCAGCCCCGACACGGACTCCAGCTCCAACGAGGAGGCGGGCCCGGTGCCGGGCACGTCGCTGGCACTCGGCCGGGTCTACGCCGCGCACTCGCTGCCCTCACACATCTGGTCCATAAACGGTAAGTACCCTCAACAAATATTTTCCACTCAACCAGCACACAATGCATACTCAGGCAGTCTTATCTACTGTTAGGTAATCATCAGTGTTTTTATTCTGCGAGATAATGACTGCTGTACAAAAATAACAATGGGTATGAACACAATCATTACTAATTAGTTGTATTATGTGTACAAGTAGGTGTAACATACAAAGTGCTTGCATTGAATACATTGTGAGCTATGGCAGCAGTATCGTGTAATGTTTCAAATTTAACTGTTTTGAATCAGTCAAGTGGCAGTTGGCACGTTTGTGAGATAAATGATATGTTTTCATGAGTAGAACATTGTATGATCAGCTTATCAACAAGTTCTCTGTAATAGATAAGGTCTATTTCTGTCTACAAATTGTTCTGAGTTACACAATTGAAATGTTTAGAAGTACCTATGTAGAATTGAATAATTCTATTTGCATACACAGAATTATCTTTCTTGAAATACCTTCAAATAATTTATTTATTCTAAGTCCAACATTTTGTTTTTTTTCCTGACTAAATATTAATTTTATGGTTAAAGTTAAGTGACATTTAAACACCAAAAATGTTTGGTTCAACAGTTGCTAATCATTTCTTAACATTAAGCAACATTTATGAATAAAGAGGTATTCCAAAGTTATTTGATTCTTTTTGGACAATTATTAGAGCTTCATCATCAACCAGCAGCATTTTTATGTTATTTTCAAGTAAGTTTTGCAAAAAAAAAGCTAATTAAATTTGCTACATGCAAATCCTATTCACACCATTTTGACAAAGTTCAAAAAAAATTTATAATTTACAAATTTTTTTATTGCTACAGTCATCTAGTATTATGAGAATACTAATCCATCTTTGACTTGCACAAAATTTTCCAATATATGTAATTGACATTCAACAGAATGTAAGGTCAAATGAACCAATTCTTGTACTAGACTATAAGGATGAAATCATAATTTGTGTAGCAAGAACTGTGCAGGAACAGATATGATTCTTTGATTCATAATATTCTTTGATTAATATGACATGCTGTAAACAAAAGCAATCTCAGAGATGTCTTCAGAAATAAATAAATAATGAACTAATATTTAGTCAAGAATACGAATATGCAGGAACCAACAACACGGACTTCCGAAATTAAAGTTATTTTTCACTTTGCAGTGTTTTCTATGGAAGTGGGTTTCTTTTTTTTTTAAGTTTTTATTTATTCACTTTTTAGTTATACCTACCCCACACAAATTCATTTAACACTACTTGCTATGTAAATATCAGTGACAAGAAGTTATTAAAACATCATCAATACATAAACTAAGTGGAAAAAATCGTATTATTGTAGCTAACTCAAAAACTACCCAAGCAAAGGTAATCTTTATTTGGGGCCTCCTCTGAGCTCTGAGGCATACCTTATCCATTAAAAAAGAATTTTGCAAATCTGTCTATTTATGACAGTTATGCCCGAATATACAAAAAAAAAATTGTACATCTGAATTGAGAACCTCCTCCTTTTTTGAAATTCCTTTAAACTTCTCCGAAATTGGTCTATCAAGAAATAAGCATGTTCAAATAAACAGACAAACAAACTCTTCAGCTTTATTATAGATTACAGTAGATTACATAGTAAGTATAGATTACTTGAATGTGTCTTACTTTTGTTTCCTATTAACATTGACCTTGGAATCCACAAGAAATAATAATGCATTGTGAATAGTTAATGAAGCATGATCTCTTTATGAATTGATACCTAATATGTAGTCCTGAATGGAATACTAGATCAGTGAGTTCATTGTCTATGGCATTTTTGTTATAGGCTTTATGTGATGAAAAGCTCAAAACATTTTAAGTAATGTCAATAAAGTATTCTGCACTTAACATGATTGTTTAATCATTTATTCATTTTCACTTCAATACACAAACATCACTGTAGCCCTGGCTCTTGTACTAGGAGTTCCTGTATCAAAAGAGCCAGAAACACTATACTGTGGTCTGTGGTAACGCTATTTAATTTTTTAGTGTTATATTCATGGATATTATTTAAATTCTGTTCATTAATTTAATTATTATTACTTAATACTATTAAAAAACCGCGCCCTAACAGGGCCATGTACTCATAATCATAAGTTTAGAATAATCATAAATAATGTGCAAAAAATAAATACATAGTTTTGCAAATGGCTGTTCTTTACATTACAATTAAACCCTCTACTTAAGGTAGAACTATTCGCGAGCTCGAACTCACTGGTGGTCATGGCCAAAAAGCACGCTGTCTCACCTGGCTTCGTGTCCGACTGGCATAGTGTCAGTGATGAGCAGTTAGACGTTAGTCTACACCAGTCTTTCTCAAAGTGGGCGATAACGCTCCCTTGTGGAGGCCTAGAGGGGGGCGGTAAGGAATCCAGAAAAAAAAGAGGGTGTTGAAGTGGTTCAGGGGGGCGATGGCTGATTTGTAATTTCATCTACTTAATATTTTAAAATTTAGTGACATTAAAATCTACCGACATTAAAATCTACCTACTACCTACACAAGTTTACACAACATCGATAGTTCATATTTCTGCCCTGTTTAAATTGTATAAAAACTAAAAATATTTCAGATAGCTTTCGCAGGATAGTCCGTGAGCAATCAAGTTTGAACAAGTTTTTGTTATATAACTCGATTTATGCAATCCTGTATCAATCGGCTGGTTCAGATGCCGATTGCCTCAAATCATCAAAGCAGTGAATAAAATCCGAAAAAGCTCTTTAAATTATAGATTATGAATCTATAATTTAAAGAGCTTTTTCGGATTTTATTCACTGCTTTGATGACATGTTGCAGTGATTGAAACAGTCTTTCACATAAATTTCATGCAACCAAATGAAAATGATTTTTCTTTTTAACTACAATCTGTTTGACTCTGTGATAGAGTTCTTGGATAACAAAGACACAGAATTGCGCGACAACCTCATCACATCAATGAATGATATCGCGTACATGACAGAACGGTATAAATTATTTAATGATATAAATCTCCAACTTCAAGGTGACGACTTGAACAAAAAATGTCGTTGCTGCTTTCGTAGCCAAACTGCTGTTACCCAAGAAGAATATCGGCAGACGTGAGTTCCACAATTTTCCCAATTTATCAGTATCCTGCAACAACGATGACTTGGTTGCCTACTGCCAACATTTGGAAAACCTCCACAGTGATTTCATAGATCGATTTCAGGACATTTTCAAATTGGAAATAGTAGACTGGGTGGATCCTTTTTCAAATGTCAACACAGCAATATCATCCCAGCTGGAAGAAGAACTCATAGAACTGACAATGAACGAGGAAATAAAAATCAAATTAAAAAATGTCTACCAAGAATTTTGGCAACAAAAGCCAATCCCGCAATTGTACCCTGGATTGTGGTCGATCGTTCAACGATTTTTGATAGCATTCCCATCGTCATATTTGTGTGTACGTGGATTTAGTACTGTGGCAACGCTGCTTATTAAATGAATGTCATAGTCAGTCATAGTGGTTTTTAAGATGTGGTAAAGTAAAAAAAAAATGGGGTGCCATGAAAAATAATTGATTTTCAAAGTGGGCGGCAGAAGAAATACGTTTGGGGACCTCTGGTCTACACGTACAACGTCTAGTTCTCACAGAAACACCGTTCAGAATTACTGAAAGGCGCGTAAAAAAATTCGAAAAGCGCTTTGGAAAATCGAGTTTTATGAAAAGACTAAGCACTGCATAAATCAATATCTGACTTTGTTTTGAAGATTTTACAGTTCTTTTATTACTTACTAGCAGCGCCCCGCGGTTTTACCCACGTAAGTTTTGATCCCGTGGGAATATCGGGATAAAAAGTGTAAAATATCCTATGTGTTAATCCAGGAAATGTTCTATCTATGTGCCAATTTTCATCCAAATCTGTTCAACGGTTACCTTAAAAATATCAAGAAAAACAAATCTTTGTTGGCTCCTAACTTTTTGGTGGCTTTTTATTTTACTATACTGTTTCCTTACAGACACAATTAATAATAAGACAAAACGATATCATGTTTAACTTTGGATGCACAATGTCAAACAGTGGAATACTCTCCCGATGGAAAATATATCGACTAGTGGCACCTTAATAACTAGTTTACTAGTATTAGGTGTCTACTGAGTGCTGACTTGCATTTATTGTCCGATTTCAATATTCATGAGTCATTTACTTAGTTAAATCATAACAAATGATAAAGGTTCAAAAACTGTTCTCATGTTCATTTACTTTATCTAAAGAGATAAATGTCAAATTTCCTTGGACGACACGGTTGGCGCAGTGGCTGAGCGATCGACTGCTGCGCTGCGTGTCGCGGGTTCGATTCCCGCACGGAACAAATATTTGTATTGCCTACAGGTAGTTGTTCCAGGTCGGGCTGTTTGTGTATGTGAATTTAAATGTTTGTAAACGCACCCACGACACAGGAGTAATACCTAGTGTGGGGAAATGTTTAAAAAAAAAAAAACAAAATATAAATCCCATTTGGTAAAATTATTAATCAAATAAGGATGATATTTACCTATCTTGTGAGGTGAAAATATTCTAATTTAAGTGGGTTTGGACCATATTGTCCTCATTTTCGTTGGAGCGTTTAATTTCAGCAAATAACCTGAATGGAACAGAGGCGGAACATTTGCGTCCAGCATAGCTATTCACAACCATCCGACAAGCTATCGTATCGAAAATGACACACTTCGATAACCTGATTTGCCTTGGCCCCGACAGCAAACAGCTCTCGGAAGAATAGCGGTTGTCTATTTGATTTAAAGCTGAAAAAAAATTCGGGTTTAGGACATATGAACAGCGTTTAGAGGACTCCTACAATAAAATTGAAAGATGTTCGATCCGGTACGGAACCGTATCGAGTGTTTGTGAATAAGGATCGGGTTTTCCATAAAATATCGCAATCCACGCGGGGGTATCTTGGCGTCATCGAGCTAGATATTTCTGGCATGTTTGGCGCAAAACTATTCAAATAATTTGTTCACCTCAGCCATTATGAACATTGATTGCTACACATACGGGTAACACTTGTCATGTTGTTGAGCTATCACCGCGCTATTTCTGCCTACCCCACGACGTGACAGCAACATCACTATTAACCCCCGTGCGTCTACGCGTCTGGCAGCGACTTTCTCGCACTATAATAAATCGCGGCCGCTTTTCCGGGTTGGGGCGCACGCGCTTTCGTCGTTCAGTCGCGTTCGGACTACCGCAGCGTTCACATCGCCACCACTATGTACAGACGTCGCTACCGCACCACCCTCGGCCTTGGGCTTGGATCCTCCTTCTCGTCGTCGTTCTCCACGACCCTGTCGTTCAGAACCACCACCACCACCTCGACAGCGACCGACACCGTCAGGTCGGATGCGCGTGCGACTGCCGCTAAGCTCAAATCGAAGTATGAAAACGCCGGCACAGCGCAAGGTGCGTGTGTTACTAACGTGTGTGCGACTAATACCCATTCTGTTGTGATTTCGGAAAACTAAATGATATTTTCGTGTTTATTTTCCCCGCAAATATCGGGAGAGTAATGCCCGGTCGTAGCCTCTTTGTTAGTTTTCCTTATGTGAGGGATGTTCGTTGTGATTGCCCATTTCAACTATATTTGTTTCCCCGCCCTTTAATGTAATGGTTTTCCTCTTTGATAACATGGATTTATTTTCCCGGCTGAAGCAAAATTTTCGTGATCCAGATTAAAGTGTGATAACTTTAGTTGCTTTTAATATTATCGTGTTATCAGAGGAGCTTTTGAAGTGTTTCAACTAATATTGTATCTAGATTTTTGTGTTCATCATTTTATTAACTGTTGTCTAGCTAGGCTTGAATCCCTTTAGTAATAAATTTATTATATCAGATGAATAGTTAGTTTTGAATTTCTCTCTTTCAGTCGTCAGTAATTTGACTTTCGTAAGAAGAAGACAAAGCTTTGTGTAACTATACAGATGCTGTACAACGTTTATTAGTAAGGGGGGAAGTATTCTATGAAATAAATAACTTAGATATGAAACATAGTCCACTATTACCTAGCAGCTAGCTGGATCCTGGATGTTTAGTTAATAAATCATACAGTTGTAACATGTTCTATAAATAGTGGAGTTTGCTCGAATTCTGTGACAAGTACGCTTTGACATAATTGTGTCAGAAAGTGTGGAGGGAAATATTGAGAGCGGAGAGCTACTTGATCTGACAAGCACTAGACTAGGCAACCTAGAGCTTTCGAACTAGCCACGAGAAAATGACAATGAAAATAGAAAATATAATTCTTCAGTTTGCTAATCTTGTTTGATTTTTAGTCATGGTCATGGTTTAATCATGTGCTGAATTCACGGTTCCAGCTTGCGCGTCGACGTCACCCGCCCTGTATTTTTTTCTAACGCTACAGTACCCTCTGTCTGCCTGGTCAGGTAGTCAAGTATTAACTAAATATTTTTATTCTACTTTTTATGAGCTGTAATTTAAGCGTGTTTTATTTTACCTTTTTTGCATAATGAAGTTCTAGGAGCGAGCTTTTGCCGCGCCATGAGCTTAATGAGCTTTAAAATATCCTGTTTTAAATTACATAGGTTTTGTATGCGAAGTTTCATATCGGTAGTTGTAGGAAACTATGCCGAATAAATTGAAAGGAAACTTACGGATCAGTTCATACTGGATATAAATTAAATGTAAACCGTAATGTCTTTGAATGTTTCAAATATTCATGAACATTTGCAAACAACAAGAGATTTACTTGAACGCTTCTGATACAGATCATTTAAATGATAATTTCTACCATTAAAATATATTTCCAGTTCAACTATACCCAGGCAAGTGTAAACATGCTGTAGATGACAGGCTTCCAGACAGACAGACTTTAAATAAGTATGACATTTGACTAGCGTCTGATCCCGATTTATCGTAAAAGCTAAATCAAATGGCGCGTCACTCCACTCAGATATTAATTTTAATATTTACGATTTAGATGAAATTAGTGCTGTTACCACATTTGTAAACAGCTAGATATCCGCCAGTTTGAATTTAGAATTAGGTTTTGGAATGGGACATGGGACATAAATATTCCGCTGTTAATATATTATGCCGCAATTTAAAAAAAAAAAAATATGTTTCAGCAATACTTAGCTATACGCATACTTTTTGAAGAACTATCTGCTGCCATAAAGGTCTTTTAGGTTACTGTGTTATCATAACAATGTTTATGCACCATCACGACTGAGTTTTTGCGTCTTATTTACAATAATGTCTAGTTTTTATTGCTCTTATTTTCCGCACTGTTCTGGAAGTAAGACAGTGTATCTGGTATTTGTTATCCCGAGCAAGTTTCAAGTCAAGTTTCAGCTGTGGGAACTAGGTTATTGTGGATAGGCTAACAACCTGTCACTATAAATTACTACTGCGATTTATTTTAAACGCTACGAGCTTTGCTTTGCATCTGCAGCCCTGCAGGGTGCGTTGTGGAATCAATTTATGAGTACCTACTATACCGAATTGCAAAAACAACGTAGAACTTTGCAATCGACTTACCTAAATATTTTGTTTTCTAATAATAAGGTAAACTGTGTGTTAAAAGAGCTTTGAAAACCCGCGTAACATTTTCAGCTCACAAACATCGTAATCGCTTGCCGCCACAATTCTCGTATCTGTATCCGCGAGTCGGTCCGTATCCGCACTCCGCAGGGTCGCTTCCCTAGTGGAAATGTAGCAGTTTACCCGAGGTTACCTCAATAATGTTCTATTTATTATCCTATCCGCTATCGTAATGTTTACGCGACACCAATTCTGTTAGGAAATGACGCACTTTTCAGATGTTCAAATATTAAAGAAGATGAAAATCATATGAGTAAAAACTGATAAAAAATAGCCTGTCAATCAATCAGATCTTAGCCATAAGTTAGTCAGACTAACGAAATTGGAACATTGACCTCATGAACCCAGTTTCAGGAGCGAAACAGAAAAACCGCTGGCACTGCTCCTGGATGATTTCACTTTTAACTAGGGATGTTATGGATATGAAATTTCGGATACGGATTAATTACGGATATAGGAATGATTATTATACCGGATACGGATACGGATATGAAATTATTTCGGATTATCCGTTAGTTTCGGATAATTTCGGTTACGGTTATTAATTTTTTTAGGAATTTCAAAAGTACAATACAAATAGTTAATAAAATAGTTTTATTTATATGTAACTATTTGGTAGGAATTACAATCAGTCTGTGAGTTATTACAGCTATTTAAATTAAAAATGAGTATAAATAAATGTTGAGTGTTATCTAATCTACCTAAAATGAAAATGTTATAATAAAATTATTACTTATACTTATTTAGTAATTTCGTATTCAAAGAAAATATTAAAATTAGATTTAAATTTAGAATGCACATTGCACATATATATTTACTATGATTTAAGTTTAACATAACAATCATAGCTATCTTTATCTTGTGCCTCAATTAGGCTCCGCCTCTATCCGATATTATCCGAAACTGTTATTTCGGATTCGGTTACGGTTACGGATAATTTTTTATATCGGATATCCGATAGTTTCGGTTACGGTTACGGAGCTCCTTAACATCCCTGCTTTTAACTACCCACAAGGAGACATTCCACAGTTCAGAGTCAGAACCCAAAGCCTATACAAATGAGCAATACTCCAAAACTTGAAAACATGACTGTCTGCGAATTGGGTCTCCAGAGAAAACAACATTTTGCGATCACATTCTAAAGGCATGTATTTATTTATCGAACCGTGCCTCACGTGAATCGCGCGTGGTCGCAGTTCTAACCTAACCCGTTTGGTCTAAGAACCCTAGATTAGTTATTGCGTCCAACTCTGAGCAAAGGGCAGAAAGTTAAAAATAAAAAGGTTGATAAAAAGAGAAACCGGAAACATACTAACGAAGCATGATAATAATAAGCTTGTAAAAAAAGGCTCATTTATTTAAAAAAAAGCGTCCATCAATAGCCCCTCAAAATGTTTTTAGAGGTTCATTAATTTTAAAAAGCTACACTCATTAGTAGGTCAATAAGATTTTAGAGGACCAATTAAATATTTCTGTATTCTAAACCCAATTTTCCAAATACTCGAGTAATCACTAACTACACACAGCTAAAGAAAATCGTACTCTCGACCAAATGTTATTTGTTTAACAGTCTTTACTGAAGTCTCCCACTTTACCGACGTATGTCATAAACGTGTACAGGAGAATTGAGGCCATAACTTCAGAGGCTATTTATGCATCACTGCAGCACATAAACCACACATGTAATGTGGCACCACGTGGCTGCACCTGGGACCTGCGACGCCGTTTAACTGTTAAGAGCTTTCGAAGTTTGTGCTGTTGAGGGAACTAGCATCATTTGGTTTTACGTCATTTGGACTGCTGCACATAAAATCCATATTTCGCAATATGTAATTCATCAGCTTCTTCCAACCACATAAACGGTCTTATAAAACCCTTCTCTGGCGTTACCAATTCCCTACCCTGCTTGAGTTTTCGAATGTAATGGGCATACCGATGACTGAAGGTTTATTTTGTTATCCAAGGCAATGCATAGTTCCACGTCTAACGTAGGACTGTGGCTAGACATCGTAGATCAAATATTGACCTAAGCGATAAACCTTCCTCAATACTAAACAAGTTGTTCCTGCACAAAAGATAAAAACTAAGAGATCATCCAGAACTACCGTGCACCGGAAAATAAGAGAGGAAAAAAGCTTAATACAGTATTTTTCCTTTCTATTTACTGCGGCGTCTGTGAAACTTCACGTTATCCGACTAAACACACACGTGCCGACTATGAATACCACCCCATATTGATCCCGAGGGTGTCATAAGATGCCTCTCGCGGAACGTACGGACTGCGGCTACCCATTCTTTTGTTATAATCTTCTCGGTTGCTTCTAAAGAACTAATTCTTGCAGGGATGGGTAGAATGGTTTCTGCGATCGTTTGTTTAGGTACAAAGCGTTTGTCATCCACTAAGCGAACTCCTGAATGGAAAATCTATCATTATCATCCCAAAGTCAAGTGGATTGCGCGTAGATGCTTGCAATTTGACTGGATGCGGCTGTGTTAGATACTGACTGATAGCAATAAACAAAGGACCACCTCCGCTTGATCTTCCAATTAAAATACAAGCAAAAAAAAAATAAGCAACATTAAAAGATTTTTTTACGTTCCCATTATTTTGAAAAAATATTGTTACTTTACCAGAAAATTGCCGAATTAGCGTCGAATTAACTGTAAGAAGTGAATCAGCGTGTCGGAACTGCTAACCGCACGAGATTGTCTAATTAGCTGTAGCATTCACGTTCAGGTGCTAACTGATAGAGCTGTTACGGTGTCTCGTGTCTGGAGCTAATTCAAGTCCATTTAGCGCTTTTTTTTCCTAATTGTCTAATTAGTTGTAGAAGCTATTAAGTTTTCCTTATAATTGCCAGGATTGACACCTATATTTTTGAAGTGAAAACTTCTTTAGCGGCGCTGTGTACTTTTTTTGGAATGGGTAAAAACTTCTAAACTCGCGTCAGGTCACGTGACCCTGATCGAAAATTCGTAAGACATAAAACGTAAGACAGCGCCATCTATGCACATCGGGAAGAACTACGAGGGCCTCGCGTACTAACTACGTAGTTCATCCAACAACGACGAGATGGCGCTGAACCACGGATATGTAACTGACGACGAGCTCAAATACATTTTATGTACAAGGCCAATAGTATGTAAAAATGTAACTAATATCAATCGTACCATCTACGTCCTCTTCTAATACGCCTCTGCAAACATTATGGTAATCGAACAAAGGTAACATTGTGTAAAATTTCATACAGGCTCCTTATTAGTTTATCTAGTTACCACTTTAGAAATGATTAACGAAGCACTGCCGCGACCAACACCACGAACTGAAGTCTATCCTGTGTGCTTATTTGTAAATCTGAATAAATTCCTTTCACGAGAAGAATAAACCAGTCACTTTGGTCATCATACCTGATTTGCAAAAAACCCTATAAAATAAGGAACACACCTTAACACGCGTGTTTTGTTTATAAGACGATTCACAAAATACACTCGTAATTGTTCAAGTTTTCACTTCTGTCGGCACTACCGGAGTGCCAGTGTTTTTTTAATTCAGTGTTTGTTAACTCTGCTGACTTACCTCACTCGAGTCTAGAATTTTTGGCGCCATAAAACCTGATTGGGTCATTCTCCATCAAAAAGTTAAAAGCTACTCCAATATGTATTTTAACTGCAAACGTTATTTGAGAGCTTGGTCTGTGTGTTCCAAATACTAGCACAGTTAGTACCAGCGATGTCCTATATGCGCTAACAATAAAATTAGGTCAGACATAGCTTTAGACTAGGCATGAATTGATTTATGAATGCAGAGGAACAATTAAATTTCGCTTCATTCAGACTGCAGGCGGCGAAAAGTTCCAATTTGTGCATAAACGATTAGTAGAGAGGAAAAGATGGATAGATTTTGGCGTGAAGATGGAACCGAAAACGAAAGCAAACCTACTTAATCAATAAAATGCATTTAAAGCAGAGTAGGTACGCAACGTCCAAAATAAAGAGCTATTATTGACCCATTCATATAATTTCGTTATAAAACTAAATCCGCACCCAAACGCTGTAGTATGATCTAAATTAGTCAGTAACCGTGTGCGGTTGCCACCTGGCCAATATTTGGCACTAGCGTGGACTCGGCCGCCCCACTGACTTGCCCTACATCCGCTTTAAATAGTGCGTATGCGCATCTCACTGTGCCGCTATTGGCACATGTCGATTTTGCTGAAAACTTACATTGGACGTTATTGAAACTTGAGATGCATAATAAAATAATCAATATTCCAAGAAAAATATAAATTTTCCGGCAATGTCAATTACTTCATGCCTTTTTCGGTTAAGTGGTCCAAATATTAAGTTTTTCTTGTAAACACTTAAAGCATCAACATTTTTAGTCAGAGTTGTTTTAAAAATACAGATTCAACTTTGTACTGGGAAAAATATTTGTGAAAAGCTATTTAAAGAACATCATACGGACTATATTTATCAGATATTTCTCCGGATGTCCAAAATTAACAATCAAGTTCACTAACACTGCGCGCCTTTCGTTTCCTGGAATGTTCTTTGAAGATGTGAAAACTTCTGTATTGAACATAATGGTCCTTCTTTTTATTAATACGCCTACTGCATGTCGAGAAACGAACAATGACAGATTATTTCGTTATAATGTAGACCTCCTTTGAGGTGAAACACCTTTGCTCTTTTCAATTATGGGCCTGTGGCTATTCGTTTTCTGCCAGAAAGCGTTTTTGCTGCTTTCCAAATCCTTTCTCTTTCTACTTATGCGATGATAGTCCAAATAAAGTCAATACCACGGACGGAATTCCATTAACATCTATAAAAACAATAGCCCAGCAATTTATTGTGGGACGTTCCCCAGTGGGTGCGGTTCGATTCCCTTTGGATCCCCGCCAGTTCCCGTGTTTATCACGACGGGATTTAACTCAAGTCTTCTCGACTCCCGAATCGCCGGTCTCTGAACTCGCCTGTGCATTCGCCAGGAATTAAAAGTTCTGCATTTAGATTCGTCACGTGTTTCTTTGCGTAATAAGTGATCAGGTTCATTGGTCTTGAGTTCTTGAGGCTTCCGGGATGCGGAATTTGGATTTTGAAGTCTGATTTCGGAGAAAGATGTCGAAAACAGAGTTGTGCGTGTGGTAAGGATTGCCTAGTAGGCACTCCTTATATCCTTGAGTTCCTTGAAACTAATGACAATATTTTATCGACGTTTAAGATGCTTTGCGTCATTGATTGTTTCAGTTCTCCTTTTGACGATATCTTTGTCAGAGTTATCGCCGGTTTCTCCATCAGTAATTCGCTCCTTTTTCGTCAATCATTTGCAAATACTCCAGGTCGGCTCCGTTTAGCGATTGTGTTTATATTCCGATTATTCGCAATAATTTATTAGTCGTTCATTTGCGTGAGTTGTACGTTTCATAGCTTCTATTTTTACGAATCTAAGATAAATTTTCTGAATGTTTTTTTACGCATCGGGCAATTTTTTACATGTACTTATTTTTTGCAGAATAAAATTTTCCTTTAATTTTTTGACATTCATATTGTCTGTTAGTAAAACCAGTTGATTAAGTTTCTTACTATTTGTCTGCCTAAAAAGGTTATCATCATCATCATGATTTCAGCCGAAAGACGTCCACTGCTGGACATAGGCCTCCCCTAAACACCTCCACTTCGACCGGTTCTGTGCTTCTCGCATCCAACGGGTTCCTGCGGCCTTCACAGGGTCGTCGGACCACTTTGTGGGAGGCCTTCCAACGCTACGTCTTCCGGTACGCGGTCGCCACTCCAGAACCTTTCGGCCCCATCGGCCATCTGTTCTGCGAGCAATGTGCCCTGCCCACTGCCACTTAAGTTTGGCAATTCTTCGGGCTAAGTGGGTTACCTTGGTTCTCCTGCGGATCTCCTCATTCCTGATTCAATCACGCAGGGAAACTCCAAGCATAGCCCCTCTCAAAAAGGTTGTACCTACTTGATTTTTTATGCTAAACCAATATCAGCTTATCTGACCAAATAAAACAGATCTCAGATGACCTCAGGGTATCCAAAACTGGATTATGACTGTATGACGAGATCATACAACTGGATAAGGATAATCTTGTACCTACATTGCAAAATGCCTCGAGGGAGGATCATGATATTTCCTAGAGTATTAAAGATATTGACGGAATTTCTTCGTTCAATCGAATTACAATACCGGTTTATAAAAATTGCCTCGAAGGCCGAGCTAACGGGTCGCGCGCCGCGCCGGTATGTTTAGCCGTTCTGTTACATGAGAGCTGTTCCGAAACCTAGTGGTTTACCCTAAAGCTAACCCTTGTATTGCTTACTGCTATTGCTATGGGCTTTGGTGTTTTTATTACTTCGACTTCGTTAGTAAAAGTTTAAATAATTCATGTGTCTTTGTAACGCTATGGTTTACATTAGTGCAATACGTTTCAGTTAAAGTTTCCCACACTTATGAAAAAAGAAATGCTCGCATACTTGGTATACTTTAGCAACAACAACAAAACTACTTGTTTATTTTTACCACGAAGTTTGATAAACTCGCGTAGACTATAATCCATCATGTCATCATGTTATGTATGTATCATAATATACATAAACTGATGTGTCGCAGTCACAGCTTCTCCAGTCCACAATAGATCACATCTCTTATCTCCGTAAAATGTGAAATTATGCCAAATCTTTGTTGTTTCTCCGAACTTGCAGATTCATATCTTTAAGCTTTGATCACTAGTGTGCGGAGGCAGTTTGCTTGAAAAAGCTTTTGTAATCGATTTTATTATTGCAGTGATATTTTTTCCAAAATCTTGAATTTTCTGAACAGAATATATAATGCAGAATATAGGTATAATAGCTGCGCCCCGTGGTTTCACCCGCATAAGTGTCGATCCCGTGGGAATATCGGGATAAACAGTAGCCTATATATTATGTTAATCCAGGGTGTCAGCTACCTTCATACAAAATTTTATCATAATTGGTCTAGCCGCCGCGCTTGAGCGTGAAGAAGTAACAAACATATAAACACGCACACACACTCAAACTTTCGCCTTTATAATATTAGTGTAATTTACATCGCCTTACAACAGTGGTTATGGTAAAGGATCAAGATCATCTCGAAGCATTCCAGGTTCATATATTTTTGCCACTATTATTTAATTTATAACTCTAATCTATTTAGAATAATTAGTTATTTGGTGAAATCATTACTTTTCGTCATGTGTTGTAACTATTAGTGATACTAGCTAGTGCACAAATAACTTTATATCTTATGAGGAAACGTTGCGTTGGCAATGACATAGGCTCGCACCATCTTACGATCTTGTAAAAGTCAACGTTGATTTACAGCTTTCCACAGGAAGTTCATTTTTATCTCGATCTTTATAAATATGGACTTTTCAATACACAAGCTCATTTGAAATCTGACTTATGTTATGCGTTCCGGAGAGTTTATTAACCGGCTTCAAAAAAGGAGGTTCTGTATTCGACCCGTATGTATGTATGTAAGTATATATGTTTGTATGTCCGCGATTTTCTCAAAAACGAATGAAACAATTTTGATAATTTTTTCATTAATGTGATCTACAAACTTTCAGGAAGGTTTTAGTATAATAATACGTTAGGTAATTATTCTTATGTACTAAGTTATATATGCATAAATGTACTGCATCAGTGCATCTCCAGCATTTCTATGCGAATTTTGATATTTCTTCTAGTCGCTGTCTTCAATTCTTCAATGCACTAGTGTTAATTGATTTTGTGTGGGGTAGGTACAATTAAAAAGTGAAAAATAGAATCTTTTTACAAAAAAAAAAAAACAATCGATTTCAAAAAAAAAAAGACTACATAGTGATAAATATCTTTAATTTCGGAAGTCGGTGTCAAAAAATGAAAATGCGGAACCGACGACACCGACTTCCGAAATTAAAGTTATTTATCACTTAGTATTGTTTTTTTTTTTAAGTCGGTTGTTTTTTTTTTGTAAAAAAATTTTCTTAGCTACGCTTGCGAAATCTTTACCGAGTCCACAATAATTTTGATCTTACACAAAAATATATTCCAAATATAACCCAATAATTGGGAACATCTGGGAATTATTTTTCGGCGGGAAAAACATTTCAATCTCCAAAATACGTAACTTCGTTTCCTCAGTTGGATCCTCCGCCGAAAAGTGATTGGTAATATCAGAACGTTATTTTCTACAAAACATGTACAAAATTGGATCTGTCCAATTATTTGAGAGGCTGTCTTGTGTTTGTTGTTCACGTTCCGGTTGTGTAGGCTCTGACAGAATAGTTAATTATTGCGAATAAACCAAGCCCGTTGTGATCCTGCTCTGCTGCAACGCACAGCTTTTGTTTGATGTCGCTTGATCCCACTTGTCCCAGATAATGAGGATGTTGTCCTTAATATTTATTTACGCATCATTCTCTTTGTGCCGAATCCTTTATGCGAGCACGAGTCCCTGAGATTTTGGTTCTAAACCGCTTAGCGGGTTTTTCTCGTATCTTGATGAAATGATAACATCAATGGAAACACATTGCTTCCTTGACGTCACTGGGCTCGTCTAGTGGATTGACGTCATCAGCTGTGTTTTTTTCCGCAAAGTTATTGATAATATGTGTTCCATTTAAAATGTTAATTTCTATTACATCTATGATTGTCTTTTCTAAATGCGATGTACTCTTATGAAGATCAAAGTTGAATATGAATGGGTTATTGAACTGACTATAATAATAATATTATAGCACTGGTAGTCCTGATTTTTTTGTAATACTAGTTGCATTTTGTTACACAAGAGTTGCAGCTGTCCCATTTTGATATTTATGAGAGTCCTCCAAACATATGAGACAATGCAACGAAAAGCCAATACTTATGCTAAGCTAGGTCACGACTTAAATTACCCATCTGCACAGGCATTTCTAAAGCCTTTTCAGGTACTTAAAGGTAATTAATCTTGTGGACAATGAAATCCGCATGCAAGGAATCTGGTAGCTCTCAGCACGTCTCAGTATAACTACTAACAAAGAATAACAACGTTTAAATCTTAACTTTTTGAGTCTAAAATAATAATGGCGTACTCCGGCAACTGAACCAATAAATCAAGCAAAGAGTAGATAATAATTACTGTTAGAGACGTTTTTATATAAATCGCCGCGAAACCGGCGGCGTTTGCGTCAAGTAATAAATTGCAATTTGGCTTTATACCAAAACATGGTGTAAGTGATGTGTCTAACTCTATTAACGGATTGATATGAGACGAGTTACTCGATTGAAACTTTAAAGCGGGCAGTAGTTTTCCATAAAATCTTGAAATAAGAGAGAGAAACACTGATCTTTTACTTGGTAATATAGTGCAAGGTAGAAGAGATTTTTTGTAAATAGTTAATTGCTTCTTATTTTGCAATAAATTACCAGCATTGTGTCATCGCGCTTCTCTTTCTTTTCTATGCACCAGACAGTGACCGCGCTTTAGGTCATGTAAGCCTATGCATGACCTAAAGCCCGGTCTTTGTCGGAATTATCTATGTACGAAAAATCTATTGTTTGGACTAAAAAAATATAACACCAGTGCTTTAGTATATTGCTTGTAGAATAATCTGACAAAAAATCAGTATGTATTAGTACGGTTTTTATTGTAAAAAGAAAGTTATAAGAGGTATCTTCATGATTTTTTTCCATCATATCAAATTAGTTGTATTATGTTTTCAACACACTATGTACAGACGCCAGCACATCAAGCTACCCGAAACTGTAAATTTTTCCCAATCAACTTTGAACCTTATGCTTTAGCGATAAAGTTGAAAATATATTAAAGAAATTTGACAGATTGTAGTAGCTTGATGTGCTGGCGTCTGTACCTAGCATATATCCTGATGAATGTCATATATTTTTCTGATTTTGTTTACTGTAGTCGATCATATACTTTTATTGCTTCTAAAACTTGCGTTTTTTTGCGTTTAGGTCCTGTAAACCCCTTAAGCAACATTACTATAGAATATAGATACATGCATCCCCGGCTAATGAAAGAAGGTCGTTCGTAATACTGGGGTCTGTCGTGACTGCTACAGCAATTTCCAATTTAATTAAATTACTTGAAGAATCTACTCCATTGCATAGGTACAAACAGGCTTGCTGCAAGATCTAATATTTGGCTAGCTTGTCTATACAATAACGTTGTCTTTCAAAGTCACGTTTAAAACTACTATATTTAACCAGTAAATTCGAAAGGCAACCATTTTCTCTTACATCAAGTATCCAAGACATCACCGATGCGAGTTGACGACCTACGATAACTTGATCGTTGTTATGGCAGGTGAGCAGGTCACATCGATCAACAGACGTGACATTTGTTCAAACTCGGTTAACTCAAGTCTTGTGATTCAACCAGCAATCACTCGTGTGTCTGTCCGTCCGTCTGTCACAGCCAATTTGCTCCGAATCTAATGGACCGATTAAGTTGACATTTGGTACACATATGAATCTCTGTGACCCAAATACAGACGTGTAACGTAAATAAATGAATTTTCAATATGGGGGTCATTTTTGGGGAGCAAATAGAAAATAAAAAATAAAGTTTCACAATCTGTACCGTGTGACATATCAAATGAAAGGGCTTACTGTGAGGATCTCAAATATATTTTTTCATAATTTTAAATTAAAGTTATTTAAGAAAATAGACGAAAATTTATCATTCTTTCTCCTTATCTCCGAAACTACTGAGCCTACAATTTTGATAAAAATACAGATAATAGTTCTATACTTATAGATTACAGGAAAACCTATAAGAAGTCTGTGGTCTTAAAACAACATGGTAAATCTCTCAATATTGTGCGTACAAACTTACATTTTCAGTTGGAATTTATGGGAGAACATGTTTTTCAACTACAATATTAAGTTTGTTCTTGGCATAAATTCATTCCAACTACGGAACCCATCATTGTGCGTAGTCCGACAAGCACTTGGCCGGTTTTTTATATTTTATAGTGTGAATGAAGGTCGGTAGTAGTAGGCCGTATATTATAGAGTACCATGTTACACAATTTTTGTCAGAAGTTCGAGCTTAAAAGATCTTGATGATAGGTTCCTTTCTTTTTGTTTTGGTTACCAACCCAAATGACGTTAACCCAACAGTTGTCGAAGATTTCGTAACAAACATCATAGATAACCCTAGAGGGATTATGTTAGATATAAACATGGGAAAAGATTGCTGTGCGCCGAGGGCGCATTGCAGCTAAATACATTAATAATATCATGACTCTTATCAGTTTATCACACATAATAGCTTTATTGCTGTTCTTGTTCTGGGACAATATTGCGAATAAAAATAAAGTTCTTAGTTTAAGACAGAGATGACATCCGGCCGTTTGTGAAATTAAAATTGATATGAATAGCAACTAGTTATAATTATAATATCATTAATATCGTGTTCTGCTGCCAGAACTGTCTCGCTTAACGATAGTTCCGTATTACATTCTAGTACCATATTATTATTACTTTAGTAATATATTATGTAGAGCATTATGATCAAAACATTTAAATCACATCTTCAATCTATACAAATGTTTACTCCATCCGAATAGTTTTGAAAAGTTTTTATATATTTAACACAAATGTGGAGTAGCCAATGGTTTGGTGGTGGCGTCATCAACAGAGCACACTATTCTACGGTTCTACCCCAAGATTACTTAATCTTTGTATATTCCTTTTTTTTAAACGAATATCGCCGTCTTTACACCTCACACTCATGAACTTGGAAAATGCAGATAAATTAATAAGTCGTGGTCAACTCGACTAAATTTTCTAAAAACCGTTAATAAAAAAAAATTAATAGGTACGTTTTGGGTCTTAAACCTCAATGCTGGAGTCGCGTAGAGTCAATAACCATTAAAAGTCTGCGTGGGCGCTCGTAATGTCCTCAAATTGCTGTGGACGTCTGAATCATATACGACTGGCCGATGACAATACGTAGATTATTTGTCTCTGGATGATACTTCGAATTGATATGTGGGAACTACTAGTGATAAAGTACAGGATTTGATGATAATAAATCATTGAAATTGTTGATGTTATTAGTTCACTATCTTGGTCTTGAGTTAGCCAGGTTTATTGTGGACAAACTCATGAAAAATTGTTTGCTATTCAACACATTCCTCAACGAGGACCGAATACCAAAGACCTTTCACGTCTACCCTTTTGAAATACTAGAAGTCAGGAAAGTACTGTACCCTAAATCAGCTCAACTTAAAAAAAGTAGTCCAAAGTCCACATAAATTCAATAAGCATTTCCAACTTTAGTCCGTCGTTACAAGTTACATCAACCCTGCAGAACTGTTAAACTATAAATGCTAACAAATCGAACAAACTTGAGACTTAACCCACGTAGACACGCATATGCAAATATCGGCCTTATTTCGAGTAAACAGGCGCATGTACGGCGCATGCAAACGCTTTCAGCTATAAATAATGTAATAATTAATAGAAAACAACCCTACATCCTTGGGTATGATATAATTTGGACGAAAATCACGTAACGTGTTTAAAACAAACAGACTGAGTATGCAAACTTTGCTTGCGCGAGTTAGGACCTTCGTGTTACGTCTTGTTTGTAATAGCGCCATCTGTTGACATAGCATTAGAACTCTATTTCGGTACTTTTGGTTTTGATTACTGTTTATCGAAAACTTTAAAATGTCTAACACTCATTGTGTTGCCTTCCATAAAGAAAAAAGTGATTTCCGCGAAAAAATATCTCAGTAACAGTGAATACGTTAAATACAGTAAAATATAATGGTAGGCAATTACATAATTTTTTCTTCTCACACAAATTGGATCCTCGCAAAACTTTAAAAGGGCTTTGCCTTGATAAAAAGCCTAAACATGGCATCCACACAACTCCACACAAGCGCCTCACAAATAGACTTAGCAGATCAAATACGTGGGTGTTACAAGCCCCTGTATTTTCCATACGTGACCTTGACACCAGTAATCTCCAGCGCCCTCGACCTTGAGCTTCGAATTGGCTGGGACTGTTCGACTTCTAAAACTGATTTATGTTGCTGTAAAAATATTGCGGGTTGACTTTGTCTATGTTTGAGTGATAAATCCAATAAAGCGGGCTTAAAGAAATAATGGAATCGATAATTTGAAAGTTTATGATGATATTTTTATTACCTTTGTAGACTTGTCTCCAGTTTTCTTCATGTAGTTTTGCAGGCAATACTGCGTTTAGTTACGTATCGTATCATACGCGTATTCTTACACGTATTCTTTCGTGGCAGTATCTGCCTGTGATTGTGAAAAAAATAAATTCCAGGATTGATCATAAATAAGTTCATATGCCTTTTAGAACATAGGTAGATAGACGATGACGACGCTAGTAAGTTTCTATGATTAAGGACCACAAAGATCCTTGAATTCGCGCCAGACTTTTAAACTTCAAACAGAAAATTTTTTCTTCGTGCGTGTCACATTACAGCTAAAATAAAGCGCATACGGCCTTGTATATTGGGGCTAACTCGCTATTTTTACTGCAACGCATTGTTCCCAACACCGGCCACCGGCCATGCTTGCCGCACAAAATGGCCGGATGAACGCATGCTGTGAACTGGATAAAGTGTAAATATAGGCAATCTACTCTGTAACTGTGACGTATCTAAATAAAGTTATATGTATGAAAAATTAAGTTACGTGTGGGACGAATGTGTTCAAGCTTTTATGCCTATATTATACAGTATGTTAACTAACAGAGGGCGTTCCCGTTAACCCGCAATAGTATAGCATCCATACATGCTAAAAAAAATATTACCATTCGAAAATAAAATGTTTTATTTTTTTTTTTATATTAAAATATTCACTAAAAATCGTAAATTGATACGTTAAAGAAACACTCTGTACACGCGTACTTGAAGGACAGCAATGTCGGAATTTATTTAATTAAATAAATTAGAATTAATTAAATAAATAGAGTATCAATTTACGATTTTTAGTGAATAATTTAATATAAAAAAATATAAAAACATTTTATTTTCGAATGGTAATATTTTTTTTAGCATGTATGGATGCTATACTATTGCGGGTTAACGGGAACGCCATCTGTTAGTTAACATACTGTATTTGTTACTTTTATGAAAGAAGCAACACTTTTTTCCAAATTTGTTTTGTTTACAAGAACAATTTGTAGATCATAAAAAATCGCATTTCTGTTTGACGCTGTTGTCATCATTTTGATCAAAATAAGTGGGTTTTTACGGCGATGGAATTTTTCGATTATGGTTATATCCAAGAAAAGAGATGTACATATCTCTTCACATTGTACCAATTCAGATGTTAAACGTCTCAAACATTGCGACTCTCCAGTTTGAATTTGATGGATGGATCCTATAAAGACACTGACATTCATAATATACTGTGCTCGTGTATCGGCCGCCCACCTATCGCTCCCTATGATACTCATACAGAGAAAATAAAGAATTATATCATGGACATATCCAACCTTTATGTGTACTTGCACATACAAGTAAACAAATCGGCTTTTGCTACATCTTTACCCCACTAAGATAATTCTGTGTCACAGCTGAACTCTCAGATTTAGAACCAATAAATCCTAACTAAGTACCTACTTTAATAACTTAACAACCTTCACCTTTTTCTCTATTGTAACATTTTACGCCAATAATGAAAAGCATCCATCATATTGATACTCGTAGTTTCTGTATCGTGCCAGCTTGTCCAGGGCTCTTGATGCGAAGTATTGACAAAATTGCTCCGCGGTCCGAAGTGACGTGTTTGTTGTAGTAGTTGCATGGAGAAACTATCATTAATCTGCTCAGAAGCCTGTCATTTTCAGATGGGGTTTGATGCAATCTGTAAGTGATAGTTTGGTTTGGTTTGGTTTGGTTGGTTAGTTTGGTTTGGTTTGGTTGGTTGGTGGTTTGGTTTGCTTGTGTTGGCCTGCATCATCAATTCATCATATCACTGTCTTGCTTTGTCAATGCAAACAAGTAAAGATATGTATATAAAAAAAAATCTCTAGAAAACAATCAGCTATGCTATGAAGTCATAAGTATTTACGGTCTTTCGTTATTTTCTCTCTTATTTGTCTTTTGCGCGTTGAAGGGACAAACCGCAGGAATCCTGATTACGCACGCCGAAGCCACACAAGCGGCTAATGAGCTTAAAAACTAAAACCAGACAACGATAATATAATATATCTTATTAAAAGCACATTACTTATGATAATTCTATAAACATCGGTATTAATGAAATCGTGTCAGACATATGTACATTCTGATTTTCTGATTCATTCAAAAATTTTAAGCAATTTTGATTTTGGCAAGTTGTTTGTGTTGAAACTTTTCATTGTGTTTTCATAGGGGGTCATTAATCTCAACGGATCTCAACACTTCTTGTTTGTTTTCCAGGTGTCACTGATTTGATTGTCCGTGACTTCTTTGTTGAATCGAACAGTGACATGCTCACCAAGGAATTAATTTAGACGTTTGTTTCAAGAAATTGGCAAACGATTTGTGGGGTTTTGGCTCCTTTGTATGTTCTGAACTTGAGTTTGGTGGCTTGAATAAACGGATGATTAGCGTCAGTCTACTCCAGTTTCGAGCTTTTAAAATACGTCCCGCAGATATTTTTCTGTTTCCAGATCTTTGTGTAGACGATTTGCATTTAGTGCTCCATAATGATCTTAGTAAAGAGCTACAATTTCTTAGTATACATTTGATTCTTCATCTAATACAACTGTAAAATTCGTTCCAATTGCCTTAATGCCTACTTTATGGTTCACCAGAGGTTTTCGGATCAAGTCTTCAGTTTCATTAATATTGTTCTGAAACAACTACACTAAGATGCTATTTTACGAGTGCACCGACTGTCGTAAAGTCTCCTGTATCGAGATTGGATGCTGCCGTATACCAGACAGATCCCTCTTTGTTTATTCAGAAGCTAGTATTGACTCTTGGAATATGACTGTTTTCTTTCCATATTTCCTTTTGTTTACTTGCTACAAATATTTTGCTGTCTCTACCTGCTTTTATACATATTTGAACATTTTCTTTATGCAGTTTGCAAGCTATAGTATTGTATAATTTAGAAGCATTTTTTAAAATTTTGTAAATGTAAGAACCATGCTTCCGTTTATTATGGTTTTTTTTTATGTTGACTTGAAAGAGCATGGCAGTTGAGAACATGTCATGCTCACTTAAATGTCTTATCGATGGTGGCGCGTGTGTTGGATCATTCGGTTCCCTACAAAATGGTTGAGCTGGATGGTGCTGAACCACGCGTCATGTTCGTGAATGGGCGCCGTCGGTTGAGACTGGTCATCTCTTAACTGCCAAGGCTTATTTTTAATCTTATATTTTGATTTATTTCTTCATTTGTCTTTTTTTTTACATTGTTCTCGTTGTTCTTTTGTTTGTTGTTATGTATTGTTTTTATTTTTATAACAACCATGTATTTGTACCTATGTTAACAAATCAATAAATGACTTAATGACTTAAATAGAAGCAACAAGAATAATGTACCCGGAATTTTGTAATATCTTGATTTAAAACAGTGTCCATGGAGTTTCATGCCCGTTCTTCTCCATAGAAATCTACGTTTTGGAATGGGCAACTAGTTTCAATTTTCTGACTAACTGACAGACTATTTAATTTTGACATTTCAAAAGTGCCTGTACAAGGTTTAATTAAAAGAAATGCTTTGAGATTGAGTATGAGTTTATTTGAAGAAAATATTTGCCTATGGTTTCTTTCGGAACTCGGTCAATGTATAGTAGTTTTCAGTATGTTGACCCTTCTACTGGTGTTTTACGACATTGGGATCACAAAAATAATTTTCCTGGCTGATGACCAGGTTTCGCTTATAAAAATTGCCGCGAGATCGTGCAAAATTATAACACTAAAGATCTTTTTTTTTTCATTCATTAAAGTGTTAAGATTTTTTTGATGGAAATCAAAGGAGAGTAAAAAGTTCTCATGGCGGTCGTTATTCACTTTTTTTTCGCATCCCTGTAGAAGTTTACCCTAATTTCCATAAATAACCAGCTTAGGAAACCTTGCAAAAACAATTAAAAATTGTACAAGTAACTAGAAATCACCTCAAAAGCATAATCTTTCCTTGTTTCCTTTTATTCCAAGAATTCGGTGTTCTGACTACCTGAACGAAACAAAAATATACACCAGCACTTTGGTTAACTTCCACAATTTTCCATGTAAAGATAGTACGTAATTAATGATTCCGTTAATTCATTTGTTTGTTTAGAATCAATCTTCGGTCATGTTCGGTAGGCAGTGACCTTGTGACGGCGGAGTTATTTTAACAAGACGCCAATTTTACGCAGATAATATTGTAGATACAGACGTAGACGTTGCTCGAGTTAGCAATTTTTCGTTCCTTGAATTTTAAGTGATACTATTTTTGGTGTCGATATTAAAAGTTGAACGTCAGCGTTTCATTAACGTGGGTACTGCAAACTGCAATTCTGGTTTGCACAAGTTGTAGTACCCAGCGCATAATAGTGGGTTGCTATGCCAACGACTAGTCTACTGCTTCCACGAACGTCATAATAACAGAGGTCTTAAAATAGCAGTCACTAGGACTTCCCGTGTTGTGACTTCAGAGCCCAAATGAATGGTGTCAAATGGTAGGGAAATGGTTAAATGAATCGGTTCAATTGTACAATTTGCGCGTGAATATGAAGCTGCTTGAAACTTCATAGTTTTTGTGCACATCCTGACCAGCATTTCAATGAAACCATAAAAATATGCAGATTTGATGTTCAAACATTTAGTTTGAACATCAAATCTGCATGTTTCTCAGAACTTAAATATTCTCAATTGGTTTATGGGTCTATTATGTTTATATTATAGCCTGTTCTGTACTTTTGCCACGTTTTCGACTGTTTTTTATTCTGGCTGAAGTTAATTTCAATATTTATTTCGCCGCTGACCTCACAAGGTTTGACGTGGTATAGTAGTCAGTTTTCTTAATGAGAAATGTTTTTGATCCGATCCTAGTGTTATCTAATGTGGTAAAGCTTCTTCTTTACTACAGTAATCGTTTGTTGAGCGTTTGCCAACTTCATTCGTAGAAAATCATAAAAATTAAGGCTACGCCGACCGTCTAGTGGCACCCTCATCGTTTGTTTGATTATTTATTTTATTTTAGATGATAATGCAGAAAATAAGCACGTTAAGTTGTGCTCCACAAGATTACAGTAAAAGCTCTTTATTCGCGGGGCATATGTTCCAAAAATATGCCGCGAATACAGAAACCGTGAATACGGAATGGTAATTTATATGGGATTATATGGGATACGTTCCTAGGTGACAAAATAAAAAAAAGCAAATGTATAAAAAAATCAATTTAATTCAAGTTTTTGAACATTTTCATTAAATTATCTTAGGCTTGCAATGGTTTGAAGAATTTTGTAATTTTCTTTTGCTTGGCAGTTTTTAAAAGCTCCTTCAGTTCAGACTGATACGCAGCAGTCGCATTAGCAATTTGCCTTTTAAAAATAAGACTTCGTTCCATAGACGGATCAATGTTCATAAAGAAATCACAGAGCTCATTTGCTATTTTACAATAAGATCTATTTTACTGTTTTTTTAGTCCATTTGACGGCATTTACAAATAATATTGGGTAGTGTCGGTAGCGGGGTGCAGCATCCTTTGACAGGAGGCGGCAGTGCTAAGGCGGCGCGATCAATTAGATCCGCGAATAAAGAAATTTTTAGCCGCGAATATAGAATTGGGTCGCATTTTTTTAATCCGCGAATAGTGAAAACGCGAATGAAGGAAGCGCGAATAAGAAGCTTTTACTGTATACGTTGATAAAATATTATAAACGGTAGTTTTACATTGTTTAATTTTATTATAATCATTAAAACGGAAATTATAATAAAACTCAACAATGTAAAACTACCGTTTATACTAATATTAACGTATAATCTTGTGGAGCACAACTTAACGTTCTTATTTTCTGCATTTTCATTCTAAAATAAAAGAAATAACCAAACAAACGATGAGGGCGCCATTGCGCGGTCGGCGTTTGGTCGGCTTGTTCCAACGTAGTTTCTTAGGGTCAGTTACTCTGTTCTGCTGCGCAAAATAATTAAATTTAGCGAAACACGAGACTCGAATATTATAACACGTAGGAGCAGTTAGAAACAATTTATATCGTGCATGCTTGCAATGTAATCCAGATGTGTAGCTGTGATGATGATAATGTTGTCGCTTGCAATTTGTTTCGAAAGTGATTTCGTTGGAGGAAGATCTACGTAAAATATAAACACAAATTTATTGTTTCAAAACAACAATTCGAAATAGTGATTAAATGAATGTGCTTTTCAGCAACCCACACAAAATTCGAATAATCTTTGTTACCTGAAGAAGATGCAAACTCAACTCGAGCATCTCGGAAATTATAATCCTTTGTTTCTCCACTTGTACACATTTTACCCGAGTTGTACCGTTCCGAACGCTTTGCAATGCAAATGTGAATTTAGTCGAACGCTACATTTGATTTGTTCGTATTACACCCGCACCCCGCTGATACAAGGACACGTCGTGCGAAACAAACGGCGTCTTCTAATGTTATTGTGCGTGTTATTGCACTGTTTATCGTATCAGGAGAAAGAAAAATAAAGTACTATTATGATTTGAGTAATTCGCTTGGTTTCCTTGTTAATGCAGGAATAAAAGGGAGTTTGTCGCTCGTTATATTTCATGCTTTATGTTACCATCAGGCTGATTTTTTTCAATGGATAGCCGGAAGTGTTCTTCCACATTTTAAAAATTCTATGACAGGATTAAGCCTATTCCCTCGATTCTTTCTGAAACCTAATTTCGGGAATGAACTTGTTTTCTAATTGGGAATTCATGAACCTCATGTTGACTACAGTTATAGCTCACATAAGGCAATACATTAATGTATGTATGTTGTTAAAAGCGTTAAGCCATAGTTTCATACAGTAACCGGTCATGGACTTAGGAAAAGCAGGTCACCCTCCGTGCTTGTTACCGCCAAACCAATGACGTCAATTCTGTCCTTCCTTGTACCCTTTGAGTATTTATACCATTATAAAAGGAATATTTTATCGGCAATCCATTACAGTCGTAAAATTTTGTAATGACTTATTTTATTTAAGCTGTGAATGTAAATGTTTAAAATTCATGTCACATCCATGATAGTTGTCATCGCCAACCGAATTCGTCTTTGATGTAATACATAGTTAAACGTTAGAATACTAAGCAGGTTTCCTTAACAACAGTCGAACATAGGTCCAGGACGGGCCCTTAATTTATTTTGACCAAACAAGTTGTAATAAAATTGAATAATCTTGCCTGATGTTTCATGAATTTTTCGTCACTCAAAAGCGTCGACCGGTGACTTTCATGGGTCTTCCATAGCTATTATGTAGCAAAGTCTAGGTAAGGAATGTTTGTGCCCTCTTCAACTTCTCCTAGGGGCTAGGTATCCTACGTGCCTCTTCATGCGTTTAAACTTCTTATCTAAAGAATATCCTCTCTAGGCTCTAAGGGGCTTGGCCGCAGGTGAGATTTATTCTTTTTCCATCTATCTAAAATGGTACCAACCTCAATCTGATTATCCTGAACTCATTTTAATTCAATCTCTTTTTCTTGGAAACAGGCACAGACGTAGTTTCAATCGGCATCTAGGTACTTTTATCTAGGTACGACATAAACTATTTACTTGGGTCAGTTACATGGCCATGGAGAATGGTGGTAGGTCATTGGCCTAACGATTGACATTTAAATTCTCATTAATCTGTTAACACGAATAGCCAGCACTCCTTGAATTAAGTTTTACGTTTTACCAATCCAACGAGAATTGGTAAAACTTATTACAAAGCATGGCTGTTCTTTGAACCCTTCAATAGATATAATTATTGGCTTATGCTGTGCCGTTTATAGCGTGCCAATCCGTCTGTTGGTTGCTATCTCTGACCTCAACACCAAAATATACATACATATAGTACCTCGTCTTAACTTTAGTATTAAACGTTTGCTTTGCCAATCCCCATTTTCAGCCCTTGACCGGTCATTTCATCCAGTGCTGAAAATAGACTTTTATATACAAATAATTAAGTCAGCAACTACAGATTTAACGATGCCTTAACACATTAATCCTTCAATGGACGAACCTACCGACAGGGGCCATAGCAATAACAATAAATCATCGAATAACTTGCTATAAACCCGCGAAGTTCCCAAGTGGCCCACCATCCACTATGACAGTCGCAGGCCACAAATACCCCAAGGCCTGGTCAGTGGCCGTATGATGACAACGGGGAGGCTATTTATAGCCTCATGCACTCTTTGTTCAATGACACGACGTAGCAAACAATGCGGTGGGCAATTGGGCATAAGATTTTAACTGAATTTCAGTAGATGCATATTTGCTACTTAAACTCCCGCCTCTTGCCAATGGGGGAAAAACGCAAAGAAAGGAAAATTAATGGATTTCTTTTTGGAAGTTGTCGCCATCTTTGACCCGATCATGTATTGTTGTATAGTTTAGATTCTGTGACAATGCATAGTATCTGAAAAAATAAACACGTTTTATAGTAATTCTACATATTGATGTTATTTATGCATGAGCAGAAAGTGGTCAAAACTATGTCGATCTATGTTTTTTTCACTTAAAATTGCGCTTTAGGGTCCGCTAGTACACGCACAATGGTCCACTTGAAGGACTAAGTGTGGAGACCAAACCCATAACATAGATAGGGTCCTACTACAATTTACTGACTAGTTCAAAAGCTTACTACAATTTACTGACTAGTTCAAAAGCTTTTAGCATTATAAAAACCATAAAAATGTACTTTCATATACATATCTATGGTAACAAAAATGGCTTCCAGTCCATCGTCTTTAAACTTTTCATCCTTGAAACTCTGTTTAATGTCTGCTAAAGTTGGATTTATTTGTTAAGTTATAACCTATCTGCCCGCGGCTTCGCCCGCGTGGATGTCGGAAATTATCCCATGGAAACGTGCTACCGAGATAAAAAAAGTAGCCTAGAACAGTATGTACTTCCCCAGGATGCTATCTCTTTGCTAAATTTTATCGAAATCCGTTCAGTAGTTTAGGCATTAAAATGTAACATACAGACAGACAAGAGCAGTGGTGGCCCAGTGGTCATGGACACGACTTACGAGTTGTAGGTAGTAAGTTCAAACCCAGACAGGCGCTTTACTTTGTGTAAATTATTTCATCACCACTGCTCTCAAAACGGTGAAGGAAAACATCGTGAGGAAACCGGCATGTCCTAGAACCAAAAATTCGAAGACATGTGACATCCACCAACCCGCACTGGGCCCGCGTGGTGGATTACGGCCCACTCCCTCTCACTGAGAGGAGGCCTGTGTCCCAGCAGTGGGAACATTATAGGCTGATTATGATGATGATGATGATACAGACAGACAGAGTTACTTTCGAATTTATAATATTAGTATGGATAGTTAATATTAAATACTTACAGTGTACAAGAGAAAAGTTAATAGATTCAATATACAAGAGAAAGCTTAGTAGGTTTCCTCACCCTGCAATATGTTGAAAGCTGTGGGCATTCTTTGCAATCAGAGATAAATAAACTATTGTCTTGTTCCTCATGTGCGAGGCTGAGGCTATTCCGGAGGATAATACCAGCCTATTATCCCACTGCAGGCAAAGGCGACTTCTCATACAGAGAAGGCACGAGCATCGAGCACCACCGCTTGATTAAGACGAGATGGCGATTTCAGCTTCCAAAGCAATAAAAGTAATAAGTTTTTTTAAGGACATTATTTGGAGAAATTGGAGTTCGAACATGGTAGCTAAAGCTAAAAACACAATTTTTTCATACTTAACAGCACTAAAGTACAATAATTATCAGTAATGTCCAAGGTAAACTTGAAAGCACATAATTATTAATTGAAAAAGTCGCTTTGGTACTTGCCCGGATTTGACCCTCAACTTCGTGCATGAGAGGCGAAACCTTATCCACTAGGCCATCACGACTGCCCGCAGCCCTCAGGTGATTATACGTAGACAAAACTTCCTCGATCTTAATAGTTTACTTAAATTTTCCCCATATTATTTTTGATTTCGAAATGTGTGACAGTGTTACTAGGCAGAAAAAACATTGCTTTCATATTTATATTAGCCTCTACGTAATACTTAATTTATCAGAAAACTGTCATAATGTCAACAGTTTTAGGTTTATTTATGTATACATAATTTATTATAATGGAATGCCCAATAAACCGGTTTAATGTCAATGAACCAATAACGATATATTTCCGTCGTTTATGTTTGTCCTTATAATGTGCAGTTTTGTTCAATTCTTTGTCTCGGAATCACTCTCAATTAGAAGATTTATAAAGACTGTAAAATTGTCTGTCGCTTTAGCTATGTAGAGTGAATTTATTTTCGTATGTAAATTATAAGTTCTAATAACAGCTTAACTAAATATTACTAGCTGCGCCCGCATAAGTGTCGATCCCGTGAGAATATCGGGATAAAAAGTATCCTATGTGTTAATCCAGGAAATGGTCTATCTATGTGCCAATTTTCATCCAAATCTGTTCAACGGTTTATGCGTGATTAGTATTATTAAGTATTTAGTATTAAGTAGGATAATATTCATAACTAAACGAACGTCATCTGAACATCTGCGTCTAAATTCTTACACTTATTTATTCCTTGAAAATTCCCATTGCATTTCATTTAGTGTTAATGTTGCAACTAGATGGCGTTGGCGTCGAGTTAGAAGTCGCTATGGTTTCGTTACCGGCGTTGATAGGCATTCGACGCGCGCCTTCGACTGGCTAGCTTGAATGAATGCCCAAATCATCATAATATATTTTTGTTGAAAGCTAATCCCACGTTTGTGGTCGATAGCTTTTGGAATACCTTTAGGTCTCGTGATACAATGAAAAATTAACTTATAATTTTTAAATCTTTTATCAATATTGCATAATGAGCTATGGCTAATGTAACTTACTGTTCTTCAGTTCCTCAATTCTTAACCCATTTCTCGTTATCAATACTACTAGTCATGATTAGTCATCGCTTTTACACAGACAGGAAAAATTATCAGTCAGCTCTGTATCTGTTCCCATGCTTTCTTTGTTATAAGCTCAAAGGAAGATTCAGATAACCGAATTCCATGCCATCCCGAATTCATGCTGGAAGGGATAATTGGGCTGAATCAAAGCATCATTTCAAAACGGCTTCGGCTTGAATGTGGCGCTCTCTTTATCAGCGTTTGTGTTTTCTTTACTCAATAAGAAAAACAGCGATAAGACGAAAAAAATTGTAGGAAACCCAACTAGTCGTAAATTATTTTATTAGGAAACTTACAGCTAATAATAAAGATTGGTTACAGTTTTTAGTACAATTTAATCGCAAGAATGAATCGCAAGTTTCGACTTTTATACAAATGAAATACTACATATTGGTGTTTAATTTGGAATTACCTTTAATTATTCTATGTCTACTAGTTTATCTGTTATTAGTAAAGCTGTTGAAACAACATAAATAATTATTATTTAACTCGATGAATAGTACATATAGGATAACTTTTGAGAGGACTCGATACAAAAGTTAGTAGAATCAATGAGTTAGTTTTTGGTTCAACTATTTTGCACGTAGCAATTATTTCTCAAGTAGGGAACATTTACGTCTTTATTTCGTCCACATGCGAGATGATGATTCCACTTAGCAATATCAAAAGCTTGTTTTTCTTGATAGCCATGAGAAAAGCCTCGTCGTGGCTATCAAGAAAACAACTTTAATTTGTGGAAGACATTCCTTTTTAAATCTCTGCCATATTTCATGTTATCTAACGTGTCCAGATTGCTCTGCCTGACGTCAGATGGGGTGTCATTGACATACAGCTAACAAACACACAAAATATTACAATACATGAAAATAACTTTTATGTAACATGTAATAAATAATGTACACTCCCTCGCTACCTCTGCCATCGTATGGCAGTTAAGAAAGTATTCAATCGCAAATCAGTGGTGGATGTCACATGTCTTCTAATTTTTGGTTCGAGGACATGCCGGTTTCCTAACATGTTTTCCGTCACCGGTGTGAGAGCAGTGGTGATGAAATAATTTACACAAAGTAAAGCACCTGTCTGGGTTCGAACGTACGACCTACAAATTCCTTCTTGCCTGCTCAACAACAATCAATGATCACCAATTCATCTTCCAAGCTTGGTCAACTTGGTGATTACTATACTCTAATTAGGCAATATTATGCATTTTGATTACAGCTGTTATTGGGAGGTTTCTATTCAGTCCCTAACTATATTGCTAACAAAACACAGATGTTTTACAGTCAGCTAGGTGCTCTTTTCATAACAGCATTTTTGAAGAACAGATTTATTATTAAAAATGTAAAGGAATGTTTTCATATTCGGAAGAAAAATTCCTGAGTAAGTTTTCTAGGAATAAACTCAATAGCATTCGTTTAATATATGCGGGGTAGGCACTGCAACTTTGATTAATACTGGCGGATGTTCCAATTATTAAATACTGCACTGCAGCATGTAAATTAGGTCTGTAATATATGTTACAGCCGGTACGTGTCTAAGTAAACATCTTCTGTTAGCTACGTAGCGGGTATAGCGATGTTGTTTAGCGAGGCAGCCAGCTGATTAAACCTTTTCATGCGAATTAGGAATAATGAATACTGCTCAGGATCCTGAATTGGAGCCTACTGCTGGAAATCTGGGCCAATTTCTGATGGCATAAATTGAAAATTCCTAGTCGTGTTTAAATAAATACTGCTTCTTCGTCCAACGGTATACTTAACAGAATCATTTAGGTATAAGCTTCTACTTAACAATAATCATAAAATCACTGACAGACAACGCCCAGCCGGGCCAGGTAGGCAGGGTGACCACTAAGGAAGGATTTTTGAAAATAGAATTCCCTAAAAGGGCTTAACTTTCACACAAACTTTCATCCAAGTTTCTGTGAAAGTTCGTCATTTATGCTGAGGGAAGTGATATCGGGCGCATGGTTTGTTCTGTCATGAACTTAACTAAACTTCCTACATGTGCTAAGCTCTGTTAGCTGTTCCTAGTTCATATATTACCATTTTTACTAACACGATACGAAGATTATTTTGTTTGCCGAGGGTCCTATATAATAAACGTAATATTTAAAATATGTATGTACCAATAGCCATGTTGTATGGTACTATGCAACAGAATTAGCTCGGCAGTTAGTTGCTCAGTGCGGTACATAGAGCACTCGAAGCGATATAGAATGGGAAAACAGGAGATTAATGAGTTCATGCACCCCTTTTAGCGAGATTTATTCGGAAGGCCAGACGGGTAAAAGTGGAAATATATTCACACCGGATCCAAGGTGGGGAGGTAAGGGAAGTAGCCAAGAAATATTGCGATACGCAGTTTTTTCCTAACATCCACTGTCGTTAGAATTAAGATTATAATATGATAGATATAGTATAATAAATAAACTTTATTCGTTAATTAATCAATAATTTGACAGTACTATTGTTATAGATTATTTTAAATATATTCTTATTCTTTGAAGATTATTTGTTCTCTACTAAAATAATAATATAGTACATAATTATATATATTTTTTGATAGCCTGATATATCTCACTCCTGGGTCTTCCCTCATTGCTTCCACAGGGAAACGATAAATAAACAAGTGCTTGATTTAAAAAAAATACAAGTTGAAAAAAAATTGTTTTCCTACTCTCCGCTAGATGGCGGTCATTACCTCGAATAACAACCAACTGCCAACTATTTGCACCGCGTTTCATTGTAGACCTACGCTCGATTAATCCTCTGATTTATATTTAAGTTCTACGTAATGAGTGTGATGCTGATGACATTTAAAGAATATTTATGGCGTGCTGTTATTTTCATTATTGTACTTTTTGTTGTTCAAAGAAATACTATAAAATCATGAAACGTTTAAATAAAACTGAGTAAAATAAAATATGAGAAAACCTTCAGTTCGCTGTTGTGCGTTTATTATGCCCGTAATATTTTATAAAGGAGCCTACAAGAAAAGTAATAGCAACAATTTCCAACTCGTTGCTATGGCCAAATGTTTAGGCGCTCGCAGCAAAGTGGAACTAGAAAGACTAATGTTATTTTTATTTAGAGCTATTGTGTTCAATGTTATGTAATTTGTGTCAACATTGTACCCATTATTCTAAACGTTTCTTGTAAAACGGGCATGTTTATTTATTTTTACATAGTAGGTACGTAATTAATTTATGATCTTTAACAAAAGATTGTTTGACTTTGTTTTATTAACATGTTTTCTAAATTGTTTTCTCTTTTTGTTTCAGGTAAGACTTGTTATCAACATCGCTACTGGCTCGTTTACGATCAAATACAACAACATGACGTCGAGAATTGAGTGTATAGTAATAAAGAAAAGAAATTATGAACGTGTTTGCGGTTTGACCGAAAAACACGCTTAGCAAGTACCTCCAATGTTTGCTTCCAAGAAATACCAGTAACTGTAGTTGATACGAACTTCATAATTTAATTTCCATTCAGGTTAACCGGAAGAAATAGGTACTGAGACATCAGAAAAATTTGAAAGTAAAGTAAGTTATCCAATGTTCTTGAAACTGACAGACGAATTGGAGGATTTAATATGGATATAGAAGCTTTTTGGCTAAGACCAAACGATATTATTGTAGATGCTGATTGTATGGTTCAAATCTTTATTCATTTATTTAACCATTTATGTAGGTACACACATATACCGGGTCAAATTGAACTAGCTAGCGAAACTCTGCAAACGTGAGGGTATCCGTCGTTATCTAAACACGATAACATAAAAATAATCTCATGTTTTTTTTAGGGGTCAACAACCGCTAGTAGTGTTGTTATTTGAAGTATGAGTTGAGAAAATATGTTTTATTGTGTTTAGATATACACACCAATCACGTCAGTAAAGTTTCCACAAAAATACTGGTTATTAAACTAATATCTCTGAAAGCGAATAAACTAATTGCGGTCGATGACCCCACAAAAATAAATCGTCAAATTAATTCATTTTTGTTGTATCATGTTTAGATATTGATCCCATCACATCCGCGGAGTTTTTCTAGCTAGACAAGAAAAAACTCTAATATTAAAAAAAACCTATCTTTGTATGCCGTGTAAGTCTATGCCAGACGCATTATACATTTTACTATGTTTATAATTGCGGTATTCATGGTATTGTGGTGTGTCAGGGCATACCAACTATACCAAGCTACACTGTAAAGAAATACTCATAATACGCTTTATCATCATCAGCACTTAAGTACAGGCTTCCGTTCTTAAAATTAATCATAAAGCTATGTAAATCATCTTCCTAGAACTCGCTACTCACCACTTCTGATATCACATATTTTGATAATGACCTTTTGTATCATCTTTCATGACAAGACAGTAAGAAACTGTCGCGCTTACCTTGAGATATATCACAGGCATTTTCAATTTTCTCATACGAATTTGAGACTAATTCCGTGACACATGTTTTATCTTTTGTCACGCCAGTGCTTGCTAGGTTTGCAAGAAGGATGTGATCAGTCTCTCAGTAGGTAATGTAGGTACTTGTATTCCACGAACGCTTACTCACAACCCCATTTTAGAACAAAGAGAAAGTTGGAGTGGTCCTTGGAGAGAGAATATACGTGCTTTAATAATTATGATCTTTAAAGGGTAAACTGAGGACTGGCGTAATGTTAGCACCTGTGTGATAATTAAAACCACGTTTGACATTCATTTGTTTGACTATATGAGAAAATTGCGCCATGTTGTGATATCTAGCGATCCCATCAGCTTTGACGTCCACCAGATCTGCTCAAACAGACTTTTTATCTTTCTCTGTCATCATTACGCCATTGATAGAGATTAGTACAATATAGAAGTCCATTACATTATGTGTATCACTAATGCATCTGTGTAATTATCGTCACTATTTCGCCCATTATGATCTTTAGGTTGTCTCATTCTGCATATTATAATGCTGCTATAAGTTGTATACCATGTATAATAGTATTGTATTATATTCTATACCCTGATGTACACGTCCTTCGCCTCAGTCTAAGCTATCATTAACTTTCAGTCTGCGTCAGATGACAAGCAACTAATATAAAAGGTTTTCTTCCAAGAGGATTAATGATACATGGCATTAATACCGACTTTAATACGGTTTCAAATGCCATGCATAGACTGGAAGGATGTACACGACTTTGGCTTTTATGCTTCAAGTCAGAAGGCGGGGTTTGGCATGAATGCTAGGTCACACTTGACTGAACAATATTTGAAGGACAACTTATTTCTGTATGTAGTTATCTACCAAACGATTCGGCCTCAAATGAATGTTGTTACTTAGTGTGAAGTAAATATTGGATGCCTGTAAAGGTTAACTTCGAAAATGATTGCCTAACTTTGACTAAGAATATTGTAAAATCACAAACAGGCTTGCCTATGGTGCAATTGTCATTTTTAGATTTATAGTTTATACTTTTTACCCAAAAAACCCAAAAAAAATTCATGACAATGTGCTTTTCTGTAAGCCTTGTGTTTCTAATTAGTATTGTTATTTATTTAGTCTTGGTAGCTGTTGCCATAACTCACTAGTCTACCTGTGGCAATTGGCATTACATGGTACATTATTTATTCAGAACTTTGGTATCGTACACAAGGCGAAAAAATATTTATGAGAATAGGACGTGCGTGACAAACAAACAGCCATAAAGCCCGATTTACACTTCAATAAGTACAGTAGCGAGTTAACTTGCGTCATCGGCGAGTTAAGTTGTTAATGTTGTTTGAACGGCAAAAGCGAGTTAAGTAGTAAGTTGTCGATTAAGTTGAGTTGAATAGATCGCGATCCTATTTTTTGGCGAGTCCAGTGCGAAGTAGCCCCCTCTCTCGCGTCTCCCGCGCCCCGCCAACTTAACTGGCCCGGCATGCAGGCGGGCGAGTTTAGTACAGTCCATAATAAATAGTAAATTGGTGTTAAGTAATTCAACATCCATTTTCTGGATTAAAACAACGCGAAACGCGACTAGTCTTCTTCTCGGCAACTTATGACTACTCACTCCGCCAGTTTGGACGCTACTTACAACTTACTACATACTTATTACTTAACTGTCTGAGTTCTTAACTCGCTACTGTACTTATTGAAGTGTAAATCGGGTTTTAGTCACAATCACCAAGTTTAGTAGTTGTTACTTAAATGAAGCTACTGATTTGAAAGCAGATGCCACTGCGACTCACGATCAAATTTGAATTTGAACTACGTAAAACCATTGCAATGTGACTCTTATCTCATTGTTATCCCAACTTCCTAACTAATATTATAAATGCGAAAGTAAGTTTGTTTGTTACCTTTTCACGCCTAAACCACCGATCCGATCATCACCATCCTGAAATTATGCATATACGTTGTCAGGTGTACAGAAATGGACATAGGGTACCTTTCATACCTAAAAAAAGTGCTGTTCGCGAGGAAAACAGCAATAACGTTATTATGACAATAGATGACACCACGTGTCTTTCGAACGGGATCGAGACTTACGCAGGTGAAACCGCGGGGCGCTGCTAGTAAACTATGAATTTGAATCATTGACGCGAGTTTGACAAAACTCTCAGCAATCATTCTAATGTTTACCTTATCTTACCGAAATAGGAGTTACATTGCAATGACTTAGTAATGGTTTTACGTCGATCGTGAATGTCCTAATCTATGGGCCTACCTTACGACACGCACTAGCAGTGGTGACAATGACAACCATAACAAACGCATATACAATAACCAGTAGCCACGTGTAGAATAGCAGAAAAACAACAGTTTTACACAAGTATTTAGGACAGCTGAGAGAAGTTATCTGCTTTGCTCAATGTTTTGTCTTATTTTCTTTACGACAGACGCAAGTTCACATTGGTGAAGTAAGATAGAAAAATACATCAAGTCCACCTTACCCAACGCAGAGAGAAACTTTAACTGCACTTATACGTAACTAGCGACCCGCCCCGGCTTCGCACGGAAACATTATTATTATTATACATATAAACCTTCCTCTTGAATCACTCTATCTATTAAAAAAAACCGCATCAAAATCCGTTGCGTAGTTTCAAAGATTTAAGCATACAAAGGGACAAAGGGACATAGGGACAGCAGCAATAACGTTATTATGACAATAGATGACACCACGTGTCTTTCGAACGGGATCGAGACTTACGCAGGTGAAACCGCGGGGCGCTGCTAGTAAACTATGAATTTGAATCATTGACGCGAGTTTGACAAAACTCTCAGCAATCATTCTAATGTTTACCTTATCTTACCGAAATAGGAGTTACATTGCAATGACTTAGTAATGGTTTTACGTCGATCGTGAATGTCCTAATCTATGGGCCTACCTTACGACACGCACTAGCAGTGGTGACAATGACAACCATAACAAACGCATATACAATAACCAGTAGCCACGTGTAGAATAGCAGAAAAACAACAGTTTTACACAAGTATTTAGGACAGCTGAGAGAAGTTATCTGCTTTGCTCAATGTTTTGTCTTATTTTCTTTACGACAGACGCAAGTTCACATTGGTGAAGTAAGATAGAAAAATACATCAAGTCCACCTTACCCAACGCAGAGAGAAACTTTAACTGCACTTATACGTAATATCAATGACTCAGGAATAAGAATTATTCCTTTTCACCAGATATTGTCGATCTATAGCGAGAGCGACTCTTTGAATTCTTAGAAATAATAGTCGATTTCCTCACGAATGCCTTCAAAGATTCTTATACATTTATGCAAATGCATTCATATTCATATTTATTATCGATATCGTCGTGGGTATGTGAAAAACTGCGCAATACGTACATACGTAGCATTTCCACATGTATCGTCTTCTCAGGGTCGTTCTTATCAGCTCTGTACGTAGAAGTCAAGTCCTCAAGTGTCTTTGTCCCTTGTTCACTGCGGAAAATCTAGGCAAATTACCATACTAGGAAGTGGACTTGGTTCTACAATTTGTTGTTACCGGATTTAACTAGATTTTATAACCAGAAGTGTTGTGTACCTTTATCAGTAGAAATGAGTACCGGTTTTCTGGATAAGATTTGGGTCGCTGACATGACGTGCTAAAGTTAATTCTCAAATATCTTTTCTCGATACTAAAGTTACTTAGAACGGTGATATTTATACAAGCAGTCTTTGTCCTCATTACAATAGCTTGTAGTTATCTATCTCTATACACAACTAGCGCCTTGAATGGTTCAATAGCTTCTATGTAGGCTAAACTATAGAGGACAACTTTTATTTTACATATATTATTTCTAACTGCTGTTACTACCAAGCCCACCAACCACGTCCCTGCGGTAGACAGTTTTTTTATCCGACTTCAAAAAAGGAGGAGATGCTCAATTCGGATGTTTACACACATATATATTATATATTTCTTTTATGTATGTTCGGGCAAACTCCCTCATTTATAGACGGATTTGCAAAATGTTTTTTTCGTTGGAAAGAGGTTCGTTCCGAAATGGTCCCATTTAAATTTCGTAAAGATCTGATGATGAGTTTCGGAGACAGACAACGGAACTCTTCAGTAAATGCCAGCAAATCAACCGCAATTGCTGCTATAGCATATGTATGCATTGTTTACGCAATCACACAACATAACATCACGCCTGCCCCGCCTTCCGCCTGCCGCCTGCTTTAAAGGGGTAGCAGATGTGTTCTATAACTTCCTGTCACTGATATTCACATAGCAAGTAGTGTTATATGAATTTGTTTGGGGTAGGTACGTACAACTAAAAAGTGAAAAATAAAAACTTCTTTACAAAAAAAAAAAACAACCGACTTCCAAAAAACACTACAAAGTGAAAAATAACTTTAATTTTGTGTTTTTTTTTTGGAAGTCGGTTGTTTTTTTTTTTGTAAAAAAGTTTTTATTCTAAAAAGCAAGTCTTAAATCCTTCTACATGCTCATGTTATTTTGGCAAGATATAGAACCGACCACCTTCAACATTACCAGCTTGTAAACTTTCACAGTTGAACATCCTCTAAGTACTCACTTCACCACTTCTTTTCTTATTGATAAAATCCACACCACATTGCCGAAATATTCAACATTTCCAGAATGTAGCAGCTGTCTCGCTCTACAAGCGGTTCAATAGCATCAGTAACGCGATCCAGCACTTCACCGCGTTTGTCTTGGGAATGGTTTGCATCGGCAACTACGCTGGTGCAGTGCGTGGCTGCCTTCACAATGCGCTGTGTGTATCGAATTGCTGATCGGCGAGTGTGGTTCTGCTAATAGGTTGATGACTTTTTCCCGTTTAATGAACAGGTCAATAATTAGCACTGTGGTACACATAGTCTTTTTTTTTCAGGATGGGAAATCACCAAATTTAATGACCCCTCCCGCTCTGGGTGGAGCGGAAGGGAGTGTCAGACTCTTACTGACTAAAACCCACCCGTGGTCCTTCCTTAGCCCTTTATGTTCCGGGCCAGCGGTAACCCTTTCGGACAATCCCGCTGACCGTACACATAGTCTTGATTTCTGTTGATCTCTAAAATACAATATTGGTACATAGCTGTCTAAGAACAATCCCTGGAGTGTTTTTACCAAGATCTGTTAATCCTTTGTTGAAGGAAATGTGTCTTAAGTTCTCAATGAACAAGTTCAGTCAGCTCATACTACCTTGACGAACGTTGCCTCAATCAGTTCTGTATCTGGCAATTTTATTTTGAATAATTTATTAAGTATTGTTTTTCTTTTCTAAACATTCTTAGAAAGGAGAGCAAAATATTTGTAAATGAGATCACAATTAAGTCATTCATTGCTCACACTTTTTTCTCACAAGTATTGTATTTTTAACCCAATTCAATTCACTATTGCCACAATACATTTCGATATACTGGCATTGTTCATTTTTAAGTTTTGACGTCATTCCAAACATGTCAAGGGCACTGTGACAATGGACTTATCAAAAGATTTTTGACTCTTGTCGACTTTCCTAATGAGTAATGAATGACCCTACGATTTTGTAAGATAACCCAGATTCATATCGAGAAAGCAAAATTTCTCCATTATCAATCTAGATGGTGATCCTGGCGTCCAGCGCATTCCCACGACCTTCACCTGGTCATGCGTCTACCTAGTGGGAGGCCAACGCTGTGTCTTCCGTTATGCGGTAGCCATTCCACTGGATACGAGAAGCACAGGACCAGTCGATGTGACTTAGAGGACACCTATATCCATCCAGCCGTCCTTCGGCTGAAATAGTGATAAAGTCAAAGCATTTATTTCAAATATGCACATAAAAGGCACTTTTGAACGTCAAAAATTACAACAAAATAGAATTGATTCTAGTCGCCCATTCCAAAAGGTAGTTTTCGTATGGAGAAGAATGGGCAAGAAACTCCACCGTTAATTTTTTTAAAATGTTTTACAATATTTTGCATAGACATTAATTATATAATAATAACTAGTATTTGTAATAATAATATGTGAAGACGATGCACCTAAAATAAAATTACTATACTACAATAGGTAAAAGAATTAAAAATGAAATCATGACATATAAATTAATATTATCTGATAGATACATGGTGCTCACATATTTACAAACATGGTAAAAGTAAACTATTTTCATTTAAATAAAAAAATTACAAGTAATAAGTCAGGGTGTGAGTTAAAGTAGTTACAGAATGTAAATCAATGTCAAAAAAAAAAACGACGGGTTGCACTCCGGGAGTGCCGGCAGAAGTGAAAACTTGAATATTAACGTTGTTCATTTTTAATATTTTGGAATGGTTAGAGAATAATTTTGTACGAATTGCTTTCATTATCAGTATAAAAGTACTATTATTTATGTGGTGGAATACAATATTCATTTATTGCGCTATCGTACACAAACATGACAATTTATATTACATTAAAAATTTAACACTTCAGAACTATTACAATTATTTTACATTAAAAAGTTTATCTCTTAGGAAAATCAACTTCCATCCATAATTTCAACGACTTTTTCATCATCATCATTACCAGAACCATCATCGCTAATCACATGGTACTGAGAATTGAGAAGAAAGAAAACTGAGAGTTTTATAGGTTTAAAATATATATTAAAGGTCTATCTTTAAGTATTATAAGGAATACAGTTAAACTATAACCAATATCATATTTAAAAGAGCTTATTTTTCATATTTCTTATTACATTTTAAGGCTGAATGACGATTCCTTTGCTCTATTCGTGCAACGCGACGCGACGATGAATTAAAAGTCAACATGACATAACAATAACAACCGATGACGCGACGCTAACAAAATCACTTGAATTTGTAGTTTTTAAACTTTTGGGTGCTTGATTATTTGTATCAGCGAGTGCTTTTAACATAGGTAGTTCTGTGACTAAGAGGATAAATAGTAATACAACTACCTAATGAAATGTGAGTATTATGATTTTTTCACTGATAGTATATGGCTATTATTACTATTGTCTCATCCACGAGTATTGTATGATACACGAGATATTAATAAAATTTAAGTAAATTACATGATTAGCTATTGTTTTACTATAATATGTACGTATAACTTTATTGTTGTAACGTAACATTGTGTGTTTTAGCATGCCAAGAAGTGCTATACTTTCATTACATAATATGAAAACTGTATAGGTACTTGGAAATTATAATTTTCATATTTAATTTTGTAGAGTCCTAAGCAACCCCTAAGACGACCTACTGACCAATTACTGCCTGTAGAACAATCTACTAGAGGCATGCTCCAGACCGAACAGTCCACACCTTCAATACCAGTAAGTTAATTCTAATAAAATATAATAATGTAATGTTATATTTGCAGGGCGAACGGACATACAACCAGGCCCATCTTTGTATAGGGACAATGTGCCAATGGAAAACCAGCCTAATACAGAACAAAAGGTGAAGTTTTAAATAAAAGTCTTACAATAATATGTTTTAACTTTATAATGGATATTTAGATAACTTTTTTTTGTATTACAGTTTGAGGCTAGATCACCACTTGCAGTCTTGCAATGCGTCATCATAGGAGTAATGCCCCAATTGCATCTTCATGTAAGGTTAACTTAATTATAATTTGGTTAATTATTGGTTTAGTGTAAAAAGCACTACATAGTAGTGGTCTCACTTTTGATTCCCGGGTTGGGCCAATTTGTTGGGATTTTCTGTAGGTTTTTTCAACAGCAGCCCTTATTCAATCAAGATCAAGATATAGACTACATCTAATAGAATCAAGATATAGACTACATCTAATATGTATACTACATTGTAATATCTATTCCTTTAGAGGGAGAGTGATGTGATGTTGATGATACTTACATATTTGTTTTACCTCTGTATAGTAATTTGTTGCATTTTTATGTTCATAGCATCTCGTAGGCATCGAACGGCACACCGCCGTCTGATCCAGCACTCACCACCTTCTCAAAGGCAATCCAAATGGCGAGCCTGACTGAATGTTTTGTCGCCATTAAAGAGAGGTGTTTGGAAAATGAGAGACTTCTTATTGACAACCAGCAGAGGATGTTCGACTTTTAAGGAAATAAGTGAGTCATGGTCAAGGCAGACCCAGGCACTGCAGGATTTATGAGCATCCATCAGTCGAGGAAGTTGAATCTCCGAAACATGGATCTACTACTATGTTTAGATAATTTTAAGTTTATTTAAGATGGATGTTAAGAAGTTTAAATATAAGAACTGTTTTTTTGTAGTAAATGTCAATGTTTGTTAGCGGGCATGCTCTTTATGCCTGCAGGCTTTTATTTAGGTACTTATTTAATTTTGTTTTGCTTGGGTAGTTTTCATTGTATATACTAAATTATTTAATTAAATGTCCTGTTTCTTGTAATGTGAATTACTTTGCATACCTACTATTGTATAGAATCAAGTTTTTGTAACTGAATATCAAAAGTCATTTTGAATAAATGATTTTTGATTTGATTGATTGTTTTTAATAGTAAATAAAAAAGAAAATAATGCAGTTATCTGTTTAATTTCTCATACCCCTGTATACACTCTTACCCATTTAAAAATATAGTACAAATAGGGACTAAGGTATAAATAGGCACATATTATTATAGGCTATTGATATTATACTAATCATATACACCTTAAACACCACACTTTAAATACACACCTTAAATGTTATGACAATTGTTGATTATAATAATATTTTTATTAATAATTTAAATACCTATTTATTGTATCTAATCAATAATGGTGAGTATATTCTATCTAAACACGTTAACCACATCTGTAAAGGAACGCATAAATTGTAGATACAACATGCTCGCCATAATTGATTAACTAAATCTCGCCTACTTATCAGCCTACTCTCTAAGTCATCATGTGTTGGAGCCTGATGTGTCAGGATTCCAAGTAACCTAGATTCTTCATCTAAGTCACATTGGTCTCATCATCATAGGAGCTGGTAGCCCGGCTCTATTACATATGTCGTTTAAAACACAGGAAGCCATCACAATTTCTCCCACTTTTATAGGATCATAGTACAATACCCTATGTACTAATAAACATCTGAACCGTCCTTTCAGGATTCCAATAGTCCTCTACACTGTTTCTTGCACTGCTGTGCAAATTGTTGTAATGGCTCTGGAGTCTCAGTTTCTGAATTACTAAAGGGAGTCATTAAATAAGGCCTTTGAGGATATCCTGAGTCACCTGAAATCAATGAATGAAGCTAGAATTAAGTGCAATCTTGACTTGTGTTTAAGTTATCATTGTATTGTAAATAATAACTTCGTGGATTGCCCTAGAGGCAGAAGACTGAGATATGTATGTGTCTACATTCTTCCCAATGATTTTTTGGTAACTTCCATTAGCCAAAAATGATAGTGTGCATAATATCTGAAACATCAGGAATTCAATAGGCTTTTGTTGGTGTGTGGTGAGGTATACCCATCATATCTCAAGAAACCTAGATGTAAACAAACCTTTAGCCTCTTGGTTAAACCACTGGAACGAAGTCGCGGACGCATATATGGAGTTAAGTCATCTTCCAATATATTAATTAAATCCTCAGAAAGCCTGTAAATATGGATAAAATCTGTATCACGGAATATTGTTTTAAACTTTCGTATTTGTTTCGCCTGTCGAGCTTTCTTCAAATTATCACTTTTCTTAGCTTCTTCTAATAAATGTAGCTTCAATTGTGTAGTAAAAGAATAGAAATATTTAAAAAATTAAGTACAGTTTATTATTTTTGTCAGTCTACGCCCGAATATTTAGAGCTTTTTGATTTGACAGTTAGAATCGAGGCTGTGGGGGAGACGTCTGACGTTTTACGTCTTACGAATTTTCGATCAGGGTCACGTGACCTGACGCGAATTTAGAAGTTTTTACCCATTCCAAAAAAGTACACAGCGCCGCTAAAGAAGTTTTCACTTCAAAAAAAGAATAAATTTACAATTAAAGTAGCAACCAGTTTGATTTTGTCTAGACTCTAGATTGTCCTATGGAGCAGGACCAGCATGTTTCCAAGCGTTCTTATCTTGGATATAATCTTCTAATTTATAGTATGCTTGTTTACAAAGTGTACGTTTAATAAAGCAATTCCGCTCAAAAATGCACTTTGTCATTAAGTTCTCGAAATTCGAGGCTCAGTGCCAAGTCAAAGACTACTGCTGACGTGCTGACCTCAAGTCTAATTGCCAATTATAATTAGATGCACTAGCTCGATAGATTGTTTACGGTCGGTTATGTGTGGTGTCTCAATTTGACAACGGTCTGATCTCGAGAATCGTGATTGATTAATTTATCATTTGTTTTTTTAGCTGCCCCGTTGGTCTCGTGGTCGCAAGCACGACTGATGAGCGTGGGGTCCTGGGTTCGATTCCCGGGTCGGCTCAAGTGGTATTGGGTTTTTCCATTAGGAATTTCTCAGTAACAGCCCGGACTTTCTATGTTGGTGGTGTGCAGCCCCCGTGCCTCGGATAGCACGTAAACCCGTTGGTCCTGCGCCTGAGCTCTCCCCGGTCGTGTCGGATTGCCATCCCATGTGTGCCCGGTGGATACCCTCATAATTTGACAGAGGCCCAAAAACTCCGTCGTGTTGATTGGTGTCGTAAAATGGTTCAAAGATTGAACGGAGGTAACTCAAATGCTGTGTTCGACATACTTACGGGTGACGAAAGCTAGATTTATTGTTATGATCCTGAAACTAAGAGACAGTCTGCTTTCTGGGTGTTTCCTCTTCCGAGGAGTTGCCAACTAAAGTGAAGAGAGGTCGAAGCGTGGGAAAAAAGTTGGTGGCCTCGTTCTTCGGAAGGACAGGTCATTACGCAGCAATTGTTTTAGAGGATCGAAAAACAGTTACTGCAGAATGGTACACTAACATTGTTTGCAACTTGTCTTGGAAAAAGTTTGGGAGAAACGACCTCGTAGTAGGATACGCCTTCACCACGACAACGCCTCGTCGCACACCGCCAAGCAAACAATCGACTACTTGGCGACGTCAGACATGGAATTACTGGGTCACCCGCCCTATAGCTCCGACCTCGCACCTAGCGATTTTTATTTATTTCCGAAAATAAAAGAAAAACTTCGAGGAAAACGTGTTATGGACGGCGAGGAAGCAGTGGCTGCGTTTCAAAATGCCGTCGAAGAGACCCCCAAGGACGAGTGGGCAAAGTGCTTTTCTCAGTGGTTCCATCTGATGCAGCGATGTATTGATGTAAATGGACACTATTTTAAAACTATTAACTTGCTAGTTTGTTCAGTTTTTGATTTTCTAAGAACTTTCAGTGTCGCCCTCGTATCTCAAATTCTCAGCACTCTTTTCTTGTGAACGAAATGAATTTTAAGCTGCTAGTAGTTTGAAGGATCGTGAACTACAAAAACTTTTTCAACAAGAAAAGTTTTCACGGAGTTTGCCGAAGCTGGCTTGCTTTTCTACTGCACTTGTTTTCAGAAAGAGCAAAGCACCGATCCTTATTTTTGTTTAGAACTACTGTGACGTTGATGAAACTAAGCAGAATATACAGTGTTAGTTTGTTTTTGCAATTTGTCTGAGAACTGAGACGTTCAGCCGGTAGCCATTTTGCGCTTACCCAGAATGTAAACAGACCGTGTCTGCCTGCATCTGTGCAACTTTAAATAGTTCTGTCTCTTTCGCTCGTATGTCGGTTGTATGTAGGTCAACGAGGAGCTTATCGGTCACAGGCTACCTGTCTCGCTTGCACGCCGCGTGCGAGGCTTTGCAAGTTTGCACAAAACTCCAGTGTTGTATGAGACGCCGCGGGGCGCGCACGTCTCCCGTGATATGAGCCCGCGCATGCGTACAAACGCATTATTACGTTCGGTGTAATCAGCTGATTGTCATTGTTTTTTTGTTATTTTCTATTTGTGATCTCAGTGCTGTGATATAAAGATGGGTCAGGCGTTCGGGACGACGAATTCTCACAATGATGAGCAGAGGCATTATACCAGAAAAGAAATAGGTATGTCAATTGTCTTGTTTGTTATTGTTGGACTCCGCTGACGGTGGGCCGAGCACTGTTATGTTATTATAGGCAACGTTCCGCCCTGGTTATGCATTGAACATCAGAATACGCCAAAGTTACCCATTGAATTCAAACCAACTCAAAGCTGTGGTTTGGCTCCCAGGCCTACCTACTCTCATATTTAGGTTAACGACAGTCTCTTAATTTCACTCAAATAAAAGTATGGAGCACTCGTCCATACAATCAAAATGCGGCCATTATTATTTCCATAGAACACCCACCTAATGGATCTCTATAATTAGACGACAGACTAGTCATATCTATAAGAGTAAATGGTTTTCCTCTAACCCTAAGTATCCTTTGCGGTTTCTCTAATTGCGTCGGTGAATTGGACTTCCGAATTCACCAGAATTATTGAAAGATTCCAACTTTCAGTAAATTTTTGAACATTTGGACATTGAATGCTTGCCTCCAAAAGAAATAACAGGCACAACAGATACTTTAGTTATATGCCTTTAAATGGGCAAGTTACGTTAAATGACCGACACCCATTTAAACTTCATATCTGGTTATATTATGTCTATTGTGTCCAGTGTTATCATCTATTGAGTCCATATCTTCATGTTCTTATCTCGTTTTCAAGACAAGAGTAATAATAAGTGGCGGATGACTGGGTAATGTGAGTAATTAAATTATTTTAAACAAGTCAATCTTTTTATGTGGCAACAATAAAAGATTGAAAGAGAATCAAGTGTAGGTGTGTATGTATGTTATTTAATATGTGGGAAATTATTGAAAAAGCATGTTTTCCAATATTTACGTTTAACAATACATATAGTCTTGTTGGACTGTGGTTTCTTCAGGGTACTCTAGAAAAAAGTAAAATAGTGTATAATTTAAATAAAAAAGTTGAAGTAAACTTCGTCGAGAAAGTTACCAGAAGCCAGAGTCTGTTATTGAGCGGACAAACAAACTTTCTCATAACGTTTATGTATACTTTATGTACTTACTGTTACATATTTACGTAAAGCACTACCGTTATGACTTGTTTCCACAAATTTAAATTAACAAACACACCGCTATATTTTGATCCTATTTGAGACCTGAATTGTTCTGCGTCATCTGTAGCATCTTCATTATCTTCTTCCATAACTTTTAAATTATTCATCGTCTTCAATAACAGTAACATTTTTTCATAAAACTCTTTGGCGCCTTGTATTAATAAGAAAAATACTTCAACAGTTATTAATGTCAAGATAAATCCATTTAATGTTGGCAGTGGTGTTCCGTAGCGAAGCTGAAATGGCTAAGAACTTGGCGTCAACTTCCCATTATGTTTTTCATTTCTCACATTTTTTGCTTTTATTTTCTAGGTGTACTAAATAGATACTGCGGGTTAATTTTAAACTTCAGTGCTTTTGTTGATAATATTTTCTTAGCATTGTTTTGTTTCTGGGATTACACAAAGAAGAGACCGACTAGATAATATCTATTTATTTGAAAATACAAGCAATGATGTTGATGATGTTGTAATGTTAATGATTATTACTGAAAAAGTCATCCAAGAATTTCGACAGGCCAAGTCAATTGATTCTTATTTAACTATAAAAATATTAATTAACGTGATATGCGATTAGGGGAAATCCATAGACGTAACGTCTAGGGTAGACAAATAAAGAACCGGCGCGCGGGCGGCGGCGCGCAGCGTGACGTCTCCGACGATTGCATCAGCACCTGAGAGTATTAAAATTTCACACAATACTATCACCAAAGATAATGTTATTTTAAGAAACGAAGTGTTAATCACTCACCTCGGCTTATAGCAGTGACGGACATAGCTCATTCTTAAGTTGCATCATATACTCGGTCTTATACTGGAGGTCTACTCCAAGTCTAGGAGATACGGCCCCCTCTAAAGGTAGTTGATCCGACAAAACAAGTGTCAAAGTAAATTTTTTCGAACGGGCAAAACCACGTCGGGAGTAGGGACAGCTGTCAAATAGTGTTATCATTTATTGTTAGTTCGTGCCCTGAACCTATGTTATGTCCGTAAGTGATACGGAGTAGGAAGCGCCCGTAACTTCTGTCGGAACTACGGATTTCGTGCTCAGGCAGTTAGACCCCCTGATTCAGTTAAATACATATGCTCGATCTTAGCTACGTTCTTTTTAGTTCTGCAGCAGTTTGCTGAGGTGTGCTATGCTCTATGTTTCACCGTCATTATCGAATCAACCAGTAAATTAAAAATTATCCATAGGCAACCAAACATTGATTGTAAATAGATAATTGCTTCATATTTTGCAATAAAATACCAGCGTTGTGGCATCGCACTTCTCTTTCTTTTCTATGTAGTCCGACAGTGACCGCGCTTTAGGACATGTAGTCCCCTTATCGTGTGAACAAAAACAATTTGTTTTTTGCGCTGCCCCCGTATCTTATCTTCGCGTTATAAAGTTTTTTTTCCTTCGTTTTAATTGATAAGAGTCGAATGTCTGTGAGGCTTTCATTACACTCATGAAGTCATGCATTTCCGGCTGTTATGAAATCTATAAAGAAAGTATTTGTCAATATATTTAAGAAAATTACCAATATGTTTGTTTGTCTATTGAAAACTTCATTCAAAGATTGAATCGTTAAATTAATAATTAATTTTAATCGTTTTTAAATAAGTAACATATTTTGTTTACAAAGTAATTTACATTTTTTTTCTTGTGTTAATACAGTAAATACAGACCCAGTGATTAAAATACATTAAGAAGTAACGGTAAATACATTGAAATAACGGTATTATTTACTTAAAATTTCCCAAAACCAACCGATAACGTAATAACAATACTAGTATCCACAATTATTAAGAATAACAATATTACTACGATAACAAATTAAGAACGATATAATTATTTTAGGTTTTTTGTGTTGGTTCATTAATAGTAAACAAAATGGGCGAAGAACCATGTTATTCAATAAAATAATAACATGGTTCAATGAAATTTCTTCAAGTCATTGAAACCTTGGAATTACTAATATTTGGATCAAATGGTTACGTTATGCATTTGTTTTTAATTAAAAACTAGTTTACATTCATTTTACAATGTAAAAGTACGAAAATTGGATAGTTTTCATACTTTCAATACTTGCTTAAGTTTGTAAATTAAGATTTTCGTCTTCTGTATTAAATACACATCTCTACTTAGTGTGAAATATAATAATTAATAAACATTTTTTTATTATAAAGATACATAGTGGGTTAATGCTGTACCTACATGTATTTAGTTGGTTGACCTTTATAAAAATAAAATACAATAAATCAAATTAATCAGCGAAACTTCACCTTCACCAGACCTGAAGGTATCGATATTAAATCATACAACAAACATGTTTTTTATCATACCTACCAGTGTTGGAGGCAAATACCTACCAGTGTTGGAGGAAAATTACATTTAAGCTTATATTTGTCTAGCTGTGTAAATTGGTCCAAATTAAAATGTTACAGTATACTGGTGGAATTGCACCTTTTGCTTGAGTGAGTCGACCAGAATAAAGGCTCCTTCAAACAGGCGCGACGCGAATCGCGCGCGACCCAAAGGCACCGCCGCCGCGCTCGTTGCGCGACTTGCGGTGCCTTTGTGTCGCGTGTCGTGTCTAGGGCTTTCAAATACCGGATTTTTTCAATACCGGTATCAATACCGGTATTGGAAAAGTCAATACCGGGATCCCGGTATCAATACCGGTTGTCCGGTATTGAACGCAAGTTCAATTAGGACATTAATAAAACCGATAAAATACGCCTTTTTGTATTTTAAAATCAGTATTGTTCTTATTATTTTATTGAAAATACTAAAATAAATACGTTTAATTCTTTTATAATAATTTGGTATTGGTTGATTATTTAGGTAGGACTAGGAATTAGGAACATAATGAAAACTTAAACTGAATCTACTCTTTTTGCAGGAAGGCATTTCACATAGACATTGTTTGCACAATATAAAAAAAATATATTTCTTATTATTAGGTACAGACGCCAGCACATCAACCTACTACAATCTGTCAAATTTCTTTAATAAATTTTCAACTTTATCGCTAAACCATAAGGTTCAAAATTGATTGGGAAAATTTGGCAGTTTCGGGTAGGTTGATGTGCTGGCGTCTGTACCTAAATGTCATCATGTCTCATGTAAAAATCAATATAGGTATCATTATTTGTAGAAATGTAAGTAAGTAAGTATACCTTAACTAGCTAGTAGCAATCATTTGGTAATCATTTTAGTAACATTCTTAATAATTAAGTTATAAAAAAACAATCAAAAAATCTAAAACTAAACAAGTAAGAAAATAAATCAAGAATCAACATAGGTATCATTATTTGTAGAAATGCAAGTAAGTTAAGTATAGCTTAACTAGCTAAGTAGCTAGCAATCATTTTAGTAACATTATTAATAATAATTATTAATAATGTTACTAAAATGTTACTAAAATGATAGTGACATTATTAATAATTATTAAATGATTGCTAGCTACTTAGCTAGTTTAGCTATACTTAACTTACTTGCATTTCTACAAATAATGATACCTATGTTGATTCTTGATTTATTTTCTTACTTGTTTAGTTTTAGATTTTGATTGTTTTTTTTCAATCAAAATCTAAAACTAAACAAGTAACAAAATAAATCAAGTGTTAATAACAATTTCTGAAAAACAGTAAAAAAATGTAAAAGTCTTTGCGAAACTGACTGACAATAACAAAAACGACACATAAATACAGCTCCATTTCGGACATGTCTCAGGCGGGGTGCGGGAGGGTGAGCATAAGATAACAGCGGGACGCTTGCGCTGAAGAAAACAAGTGTGAGAATAAGATCACATAATTTTCAGATCTAATGTTTGTAATACCGTAATCACGGTATTGGGGCGTCAATACCGGTATTGTAAAAGGCCAAAATAAAATCCGTGATCACGGTATTACGGGATCCCGGAATACCGGTATTGAAAGCCCTAGTCGTGTCGCGCCTGTTTGAAGGAGCCTTAAACATTTGTGTCGTACCCTGTGCATTACAGTGCCGCACAGTTCAGCACACTGCACTGGTGGATTCGCAACTTTACATTTCTCAGAAATACTTGACTGAAACCAATTCAAAAATCAGAATATTAAAAAAAATATTATTATGCAAAACGAAGGCATTCGCTTATGAGTTTATGACATTCCTTAGGATACAGAACAGATGCAAGATGGAGAATTATTCATCGTATTTTAACGTTTGTCCAAGTTTATTGTACTCCTTCGTGTTTTCATCTTTTTGATATTGAGAAGAATTCTTTGTACCTTAGAAATATTAGAAAACAATGCATTAGATATACCTGTGTTTTTGAAAAATTTGAAGTCGATGAACTCAAATCTATTCAGATAGAGAATTTTTATGATAAGTTAACATATCTTGATAAGGTAAAAAATAACGTTCTCGTTTTCGTTTGGGCTAGCTAGCGTACACAAGTAGGTACCTACAAATATTCTGCTTTCCTATAATGAAGGATAAGTTTAACTGTATAGGTAAAAACCCTTCCACTTGAAGACGAAGTGAGCAAGCCAATTTTATTGATATGAACTATGTTAAACTTAGTATAAACCATAACTGTTGATATTTCAATTCAAAACGTTACTAGTATATCATTGCCAAAAGGTCCATATTAGCACTACTAACACTTATCTTCAATACGTCAGATGTTTTTAATTACAGCTGGCCATCACCGAGATTATCTGCGCCTGCGCTGCGGTTGGATATTATTAATACATAACTCAACGTGCATTATAATTTAATTATTGATCGAGCTATGATCTAATACTGACTGACCAGTTGATTCGTTTCACAATAACCTGTGGTCAGTCGACTTGCGACTGTTTATCGGACCGGCTAGGGAACCGGTTTATTTGCCGTTTTATTGCTGCTCAATTACTTTTGCTGTTGCTAGTGGCTGTGGAGCCTGCGGTCACTTTCTTCTAATGATTGCATTCACTTTGGTTTCATGTAATTGTTCACTTTCTGATATGATTGCGCTAGTATAGGTTTCGTTTGAGATTGAAACCTGCCGTTTTCGAAAACTGAACGTAGGTTTGATATTTGTGGTGATTTCTGCAATGTGCTCGCAAGTTGTTGTGGTTGAGAATTTCAAACAGGTTTTCTTCTCGAAGTTTTAGTTTGTTTTTACTTAACACTTGGATTGTTGGATGTTTGTTACGATCATCATATTCTTTGACTTTATCTATAGAGATTCTGTTAAGGCTCCTAAAAACAGGCGCGACACGCGATATAATCGCGCGCGACACAAAGGCACCGCTCGTTGCGCGACTTGCGGTGCCTTTGTGTCGCGTGTCGTGTCGCGCCTGTGTGAAGGAGCCTTTAGTGTGACGTCTTTGCGAGATGTACAGACGCCAGAACATCAAGCTACTACAATCTGTCAAATTTCTTTAATAGATTTTCAACTTTATCGCTAAAGCTTACGTTTCAAGGTTCATTGAGAAAATTTGACAGTCTCGGGTAGCTTGATGTGCTGGCGTCTGTATACACATATTTGAGTTTCAAGACATTGTATCTCTAGATAATTAAAGTTTCTTCAAAAACAAAACAGGCAGTTGCGATGTCACTATAATCACACGCGCCGATTCCGGAAATACCGCCACCAACCTGGCGCCTCGCGCTAAAATGGCCGCCACAGTTGAAGGGGATATCCAATTGTAATAATGAATTCGAATTAACATTTTGTCCTGTACCTACATCAACAAAATAACGAATAATTTCTTGTATGTATATAAATATATGTTTGCTGTTGTATCCGTAGCAACCTTGCTAACAGGTATAACGGAAGGATATGGTTTTTAATTGAACAAGTTTATTAAGCTTTTTATAAACAATTAATTGTTTTCCGGACAATATATTACTGACTATGTAACTTATAATTAACTTACGTTCCTATATCATGATCATTCTCCTGCCCTTTTTCCAATATATTTGTGGTCGGCACATCATGTCTTTTGTCTTACATACTTGCTATATGTATGTATGTAGTTAATTTATTACCATATTATGGAGAACGTTTTCCCATTAGGTATATTAAATATCTTGTATTTCTTGATGAGTCGTGAATAAAATAGCTAATGAGTGAGGTTGACAGCCTCCACCATCTTGTCGATCCCAAATTATTATTTGATTTAAAATCAAGCCATCTATGATTCTATATCATTTCTACAATCTGCATGTCAAGTTATTGACATATTCAATTGGTACTTTAATATTAATTCATCAAATAAAAATTCTAAGAATAAGTTGGGTCAAAACCGCCTGATGCGAATAAAAAAAAGGGTAGCACGTAAGTCAGGTCATGTAGTCTGCCTCAAAAAATAAGGTGACCGGGTCCAATACATACAGATTTTGTAAGAAACCTGTTTCGATTTGACGTAGAAGGCTAATGACTAATATGGCTATACACAAAGAGGAGACAAGAACATATAATAAGAAGGTCCTATGGACCATATTATTTAAGAGACTACAAGGAAACTTATAAAGTATTTGGCTCACAGGTAGCCAGATATGAATATTAATACGTTGGGACGAAATGACGTAAAGGAACATGAACATAAGTCTCGTCCCTTGTTACGTTGTATTTTGATAAAAATCACCATACAGAAGACGTCAGACCATCTGAAGTCGGTAGCACGGTCTGTAAGAGTGATAAGTAAGTACTTACAGCAGCACAAATAAAGCCAGAGTACTTAGCTCTTGTTAAGTGATCAATGCTTCTAATTTTAACTTGCTAATCACTTGACTAATTGAAGTGTAAATAGACCGTTTATAGACTGTACAGTAGAATATTCTACGATCTATTATTAGGTTGCTTTGTATGTGTGTTCATTGTCCCTGTCTCTATTGACGTTATCATAATCATCTTAGAGATATTGTCAATAATGTGGCCAGCTGTATCCTCCTACGTCCCGATAACAACACTGGGATCGGTGAACCATATGAAAATGGTTTATTTGTGTTTGCCAACCTCAGAGGAACGACTTTCTTGATGATAATCGAGCCACTGCTAAACATGGACCGTCTAAACGATTTCGTGGTTAATGTTCAGTCTTCAGTTTCCAGTACAATGGCACCTGGTAAAAGTGCTCGATTCAACAGTTACGTTGATTAGCAAAAATCATTGAATGAACGTATCGAAAGCTGTACTCAATTCCAAATTGCTTGAAAGTTAGTGTTCTGCGTAACTTCCATTGTCTTACCAATTTAATTGTATTTCATAGAATTAAAAAACGACCATCTTATGAATCTTTGTAATAACCAATAATGATTATGAGTAATACTAATAATAAATCTATGTATTAGCTATAGATTATGTAATGATTTCAATTAGCACCTCTTGTCACCTTTAAGGCTCGTTGCGCGACTTGCGGTGCCTTTGTGTCGCGCGCGATTTTATCGCGTGTAGCGCCTGTTTGAAGGAGCCTTTAGCGTAAACTGATTACTGCGCAATTACCGCTATGATTGTGTGTATCAAGCATTCATTAACATCACAGTACCTATGATTATGTGCGAGAACTTTGATGCAATATTCTTTGTTAGTTTATTATTTACCTGGGCGACATACTGTGTGAATAGTAGAACTGATTGTGATATGCAAAAGTATTGAAATATGAAAGCGAATGAGCACTACTTTGCATTTATGGCTCTGAATTTTAAATAATGGCAACATTCTGCTATTTTTGCAAGAAAAATAATTGCCTTGCTCAATGTTTCTGTTTCTCATTATAAAAAAATACTCTTGTAGCTTCTTTTTGCTATCTTGTTCTGTTCTGTCACACTCCTGGGCAATGAGGGGTTGTTTTGGCGAACCCGCACTTCCTCCTTCCAGACTCTTAACTTTTAAACATATAACAACATATTTTGTAACTAAATCGCTTGTAATTTGTCTTCAACAGCCTCAATAAGGTACAAAAAGCAACACAACACAATGAATCAACCGGCTTGTTTATATTCTTTGTTCAGCTCTGAATCAGCGCATGCGCCGGATGCGAGACGTACCAACGCGTCGCAGGCGCACTTATCTTTTTTAACTGCCGTTCACTTGACATGTTGTTGTGACAGCTATAGGGTTACTGGGGAGATGAATTAAAATTGCAAGCGTAAATTAGTCTGGATGATAGTGCTTGTATTAGCGCTGAATCAGTTCGATTTGGATGTGGGTAGTAGAATATTTAGATCTTTTTCCAATATCTTACATAGCTCCTTCGAGCATAGCAAAGTCTTCCATCTTCGTATGTATGAAATAAGTACGAGTACCTATATTGACCACTTGGCTCGACCCGGTTGATTTTCCTCTTAATACGACCTTTGTTTTTACTCTTTAGAAAAATAGAAAAGTTGCATGTTTTGGCGAACTCTAAGCGTGCAGTATTGATAATCGATTATTTCTGGTACAATTTGAAATATTGCCTTGTAACTTGTGACTAGAGGCACTTACCAACAGATCACTGAACGGCAATGAACGACAGTGACGCAAGCTGCGACCGCTTAGAGAATTGTAAATAGATTTTGTAATTTGTCAGGAGTAGTTTTATGATCTTCATTGAAATGATTACGAAGATACTTCATTATAAAGCCACTCGTTTGATCATTCTCTCCACTCAAAATAATATCTCAGTCTGAATCACTGGGCGCGTTGACAACACAATAAAAAGGTTCAATTCGCGCGTTGTGTACTGAAGTGTGGCTGAGGTCGACCGGCGCCGGCGCAGCTCAAGGCGAACCGCTCGCCCGCAAACAAACACTATTCGGTTTTAATTTACGATATAAATACTCGATGTTTTGTACAGAAAGATGTTTGAAGGAAAAGAATCTGAAGAAAGTTTTAAACTTTCCAAAAAGTATCAGGTGGAATCCAGCTTTAACCAATAACCATACCACGATAGGAATGGAATTTCATTAGGATTTTTAAGTTGTATGTGTTCTTACAGGAGCAATAATACTATGATTTAAGGTTATATCCAAGTATTCAATGTGCAGATTATTTAAATATTTAGTTTTCACATTTCTGCTGTACCTAGTAAAATTAGAATTCAGAGCGAGTGGTGACTGGCAAACCAGAAGCCAGAAGGCCATTTGCGATTATTATTTTGGGATTGTTTGAAGAAGACATATTTTGATGAAAACATTCTTATTTTTAACGTCTCTTTACCCGCGTTCAAGGTTTTCATAACATCATTACTTAAATCATTTTATTTTTATTAAAATCATCAACTCTGAAAGGATATTATTATTTTTGCGTTTGGCACCTATATTTACCTATATGCTTCTCCTCCTTTCCATACTAGCCTGCTAGTAAATAATTTTCTCTGGACTTCTTGTCTTGAACAAGCAGGGGATCGAGGATTGTTCAGGGAATCAGACCGGAATAACTCTTGATATCAATTATTAATTGAAGCTGAATCTCGCTCGTTTTTAGGGTTCCGTAGTCAACTAGGAACCCTTATAGTTTCGCCATGTCTGTCTGTCCGTCTGTCCGTCCTCGCTTAATCTCTGTGACTGTTAGCACTATAAAGCTGAAATTTGGTACCAATATGTATATTAATCACGCCGACAAAGTGCTAAAATAAAAATTGGAAAAAAATGTTTTATTAGGGTAGCCCCCCTATAGTACATATGTAAAGTGGGAAGTGATTTTTTTTTTAATTTCAACCCTAACGTGTGATATATTGTTGGAAAGGTATTTAAAAATGAATAGGGGTTTACTAAAATCATTTTTTGATAATGTCAATAATTTCGGAAATAATCGCTCCAAAAGTAAAAAACAATGTGTGTCCCCCCCCTCTAACTTTTGAACCATAAGTTTAGAAAATATGAAAAAAATCTGAAAAGTAGAACTTTATAAGGACTTTCTAGGAAAATTATTTTGAACTTGATGGAAACAACAGTTTTTGTACAAAAAAGACAAAAAGTTGTACAAAATAATTTCTGGACTGTTTGTAGTAATTGTAGTATAATCGTACCTATACGATGGATGGAGGATACCCACTTTTAAACTCATAAGTGGGAACACTTATTGTGACGGACGGGAAACTACGGAACCCTACACTGAGCGTGGCCCGACATGCTCTTGGCCGGTTTTCTGTTATCATTTTGTCAAGCCCGGCAACTCCCTTGAACTCCATTCGGGATGTAATTCGGAGTAATAAAACACATAACACAAAATGGTGGCGATACGTATTCAATACCGGTATCTACCGGTTAAGTGCGGTTCGCACTTAGTTAGGCCACTCGCGAATAATCCAGTTTGCACTGAGCATTCGATGTATTTGTACGATTTCCAAATGTGGGTGTCGTTTCTCAACTTCAAATGGTGGATTTGAGCTGATTTCTGGGAGTTTTAAGCGGCTCACAGATGTACTAAATCTGGAATGTCCGTCTCAAGTCTCCTGTGCATTTGGTTTTGCGGTTACTCGTCACGCCTCCTGGCTAAGTAACGTCATCTCAGTGAGACATGGCCTTTATAAGCGGTCAGCGAACCGACTATGACGAGTCTCAGTCCTATATTACCAACTGAAAGTAGAGTCTATAAAATGGCAAACCTAGAACTCTACATTATTTAACAGTCATAAATTACATATTATGTTTAGAGGCCCTAATGTTTGCTATTAAGCTTTAAATTGTAGTTAAGCTTTAATATGAAAAGGAGAGTGAATACGGGAAGTAAAGTGAATGGTGCTTAGCAGGTTGAAGCTGAAGCGTCTATCGGAATTGAACTGCCGGTCATTGACAATAGTGCACGAGTGTATCTGCACTTAAATGGAAGCTGTGAACACGTGGAGAAAGCGACACAGACGGGCGACGGACACAAATCGTAACAAGCGTTTCGTAAAGCTTTGCTTTCTACCCTTATGAAACACGTATTTCGCGCTAGCTATCGCTATCTCTGTGCACTTAACATAGTACCTATGTATATGTGTTCCGAATTGTTAGCTACTTAGACAGCTTAATAATTATCAAAATCCTGATAGAATTAATACTTTGTATCCGTTTCGTATCCGGTACAATGTTCAACTGAATGCACGTGATAATGTCTAGATTAAGAATGATTTAATAAATTAAAATACAGTTTATTGATACAGGTGTAACGTGTTCTTTAAGTAAAAATTCTATGTTACCTTAGATCGGTGACTAGTTGAGGTAACTCGAGCCAGTTGTCTAAAAGTCTAGACATTCGTCCTTCGTGTCATTGGATCCTCAGGTCGAGTTTGTTTTGACATTGGTTTTATCACGTCCGTCGTGTGAATGTCCATCTGATACGAGTACAATGGGTTATTGAGATACGATCGCATACAGACGTGTAGTAATTGTGTTCTTACGTAGCTTAGATGATTTTTATGAAATGGTAACGTAGCACAGTGTTATTATTGCCTCGAAAAACGGACATCCCCTTTTTATTAACTAATCCGATAGAACAGATTATTTAGAAAGTAAGAGTAAAATACCCGTGTGCCAATTTTACACCAAATACGAGTAAAAAAATTTTGTTTTTTTATTTTACTTTTTCTAAATTAATTAATTACAAAAAAAATACGCATTATTTTACCCCTTTCTTTATTATGTGTAATAATACTATATTAAAGATATGTGAAAAAAAATACAAAAGGGTACTAACTAGTATAGATGTAAAGGAATATGGTTTTTTTGTGTTTTTAGATTTTGATTTATCATGGTTGTATCTTTGCTTAGTTGGATTCAATATTTATAGTAAATCATGTTTAGACCCCAACCAATCACTTAAAAAAAAACCGCATCCAAATCTCGCGGTGTTTAAGAGTTATTCACTTCTAAATTTTATTCTGATAATTTTGATTTTAGGGTCATCACTTCACAAAAAACATTATTTTTGTTTATAGATTTTAATTTTATGTTGAATTTTATTTATATCATAGAATAATACACATATACATATTTACGCCCACTCCCACAAAATTTTACAAATAATATTCTTAAATCTTTTTATTATTTTTACATCGGACAAAAATACAAATAATAGTACATTTTGATACAAGTGGAGAAAGTTTGTTATTGTATTCGAGGCGGAATTATAATGAATGTTTTTGAGCCGAGAACTGCAATAACAAATGTCCACGTGTATCAAACGACGTTTTTCAATACACTTTTGAAGAAATAAAATAAAATAACGAAAAATATTTTTGTCATGAATTAAGAAACTATGATTTTAATTTTCTTTTTTTTTCGAGCTTTGCATTCGCCAGGTTGAAGGAGAGGCAAAGGTATCAAGCCGTTAAACAGCCTAATATAAAAAATAGATTAATTTTATGTTTTTGAATTCAGTACACAAATAAATATTAATTTGTTAAACACAACTAAAGTAACTAATAGTTTCTAATAATCATGTTTATCTATGATATTCTATTTATAAACACAATTTGAATTTGCACAAAATATTTATGCCGGAAAGACGCGTAGCGCTTTGCCGAAATTAGAAAAAAAAAACATTCACCTGAGATTAAGCATTGACCCAATTTGAACTAAGTATAGGTATAGTTATCTGTGGCAATTTTCATTCCCGCACACGTGCGGGAAAATGGAAAAAAACGCACACGTGTGAAATACATTGCATGTTATACCTAATCGTAGTGCGTTATGGACCAGTTTTCGAGGAAGTGTATTGAAAAGTTAATTACTTATACTATAATTTGTTCATGCTTTATTGCATGTCAAGCCAAGTTCAGAGATAAATAGGGTGAAGTACACCTTACACGAACCATTTCGAGCTACTTTAGACCACCTAAAACTATTAAACCTACCTTCGTTAAAGCAAAACTCTCAACAAACAAATACTTTGAATACTTGCCAAATTGCATAATCAGTAGCAAGGAACTTAATAAACTCACTTTTACCTCCTTAGAACTTGGTACTCATTTAGGTTTCTATTTTATTATCGTGTAGGTACTTTGTACCGAACTCGGCCCTTATTTTATATATATGTTTTTGGTGGGACAAAGTTCATTTTTTACTTATTATCTCACAGCCTGAAACACTTGGTCGAAAAACTTGTAATTTTTAAAGTAAAATACTAAATATTTACAGAGTTCAGTTGCTTAAGTACCTTCTTTAATTATCATTTTCTGTAGGTAAAACTTCAGTGCTATCGTCATTCCACCCTTCTATAAGATTTTGCATAACGTCTTCTTCGTCACTTAAGCTGTCGCTATCTTGGGCCGAAACATCTTCCTTTGGTATTTCGTACGGTTTTAATAACTGGAGAACGGCAGGTGGTAATGGCATCTTTCTCAATTATTTTTTTTTTTCAATGATAGTGTAACTTCTTTCAGATAACCGTGGCCACGTTATTATGTCCTTTGTTTATTTTAAACACATTTTACGTTTTTAAATATTACTAAACATAAAAATGCAATAAAAAAAAACATCTTAAAAAATACGACTTCTGCCAACCCTAGCGCCTAAATTTCAAAATCCTGTAAGTTCTAAACACCATAAGATTTGGATATGATATTTTGAATCGGTGCTTCTTAGTGCCAAAGCAACATCTTGTCTCGATGTTGAATCCAAATAACATGAAATAAGCCCATAAAAAAATAAAATCGAAAATATATAAAATTCAATGTTACTCACAACATGTTAACGATAAAATTTGAGCGTTTGCTTAGTAATTTACTTAATATAAAGCATCAATTAATTGCGATCAAAGACATAACAAAAACGCATTGGATCTAAAGTAATTGCGATTTCTATGGTTTTTATGGAAACCATAGAAAAAAGAAAAAAAAAATTATATCTCCATATTGGGACAAAATTGCCACACGGGTATTTTACTCTTACTTTAAAAATAACCTGTTCTATCGAATAAGTTAATAAAAAGGGGATGTCCGTTTTTCGGGGCAATAATAACACTGTGCGTAGGCGACTGATATTAAGAAGAATCTGCACCCTAATTGCGTAAACACACAATCAATCTCAATCTGAATCATTTTGGAGGACATTGCTAATCCATTGCTTCGTATCTTCTAAAAATTTGTCTGCTCTTCAAAGTAAATAACGCAATTAATGTTGTTGAACTGTCAACATAAAACCCATTGCTACTGATTTGTTACGCAATAATCCCGCTGGTGAGACTCGGAAGCAAAAAGCTGATCAAGTAATAAAAACTTAATTGTAGTAGAATAACTTATAGAGGTATGAGGAACAGGGTGTAAAGTTCATTCATCCTCCATAGAAAAGAGAGGACCCTCCGACCAGACAGGTGTTGGTTCTGGCGGGCAACTGCCCGATGATTAATGTCGGACCGTTGTATCTATGCTAGTTGCGCGGTAAACTCTGCTTGCGAGATGCAGGATTTTGCGTGACGTCAGTATGACGTTGTTCGCATGTGGCGTTGTAGATAACGCTACATCACTCCCCTCCGGAGACCGAAGGTCGATAGTGGGCTGACTCTTGTATCTTGCGATGCTTGTCAGGCCAGCTGAGGTTCCAGTGAGTCGGAATCCGTTGCCGCATAATTCACGGTAAATCGGAACTGTCTGCGAAGACGTCTACAGTGAGTCGGGGTGGCGCGATGGCGGTGCGTTATGCTCCAGTGCGTCGGATGTGGTACAGCGCCGGGTTGAGGCGAACTGCTGGCGTCGACCAGGAGAGGGTTTTTAACGGCTCTGCTTGTAGACCGGCCGAAAGTGCGGTGTGCTGTGCCGAGGTTGCTGATGAGGCTGAGGGTGATGACCAGGTATGCGCGGTGGCTGCATGCTTTTGGTCAAGATACCCGTTGAAGCCGTGGGTGCTGGCTGGCTGGGTGACTCGCCGCAAAAGCTTGCGGGAGTGATGATGATGACGTCACGCTGAAGTAATTGCACGAAGGCTGCGCTGACGTTCATGTTCGGGATCAAAAGTATAGAGGTATGAGGTACAGGGTGTAAAGTTCACTCATCCTCCATAGAAACGGGAATCATAGCATCAGGTGGAATGACGGCTTACTTGAAGCTTTCTTTATCAAGAAAGAAAGGAAAGAAAGAAAATACGTTTATCTCAGTTTTCACGGTAGAGATTTTTACAGAATGAACCGGCTGTATCGTTATTGTTTTAGCAAAAGATTTAAATCGTTGGATTCGCCATACCGCGTCTAATAATGATCACGTTTCAGTTTCGTTAATCTTTGCATACTATTATCTCGCTCTCTCATACTGAAAATCGTATCCCTCCCTCCGATCAGACCTGTGTTGTGTCTGGCGGGCAACTGCCCGATGATTAATGTCGGGCCGTTGTATCTATGCTAGTTGCGCGGGAAACACTGCTTACGAGATGCAGGATTTTGCGTGACGTCAGTATGACGTGATTTTCTCATGTGGCGTTGTAGATACCGCTACAAACTGCTATGGATGATGACGTTTATGAAGATAATAGGTAATTGTGTGTAATTATAGTGAACATACTGTCAGATCCTAGAGAAACCCAAGGTCTAATTGGACTGGAGTTATTTATTATTTATTTATTGGATCGCCAACACAGGCTACACAGTTACATGCATGATAATATGAACAGGGACAAATACGAGTGTGCGCTTCCAAATAGGCGACCACATCATTCACTTAACACCTAGGTAGGTACAACAAGTTTGACAAAGACGAACACATTAAAATAAATCACAATACAATACACGAAAATCATAGAAAGGAAAACAAAATTAAAGTTCGTTCAGAAGTTGGTGAAGTTATCTACATAATATGTATACTGTTACAATACACGTGTAAATTACCTACGATCGGCAAGTTACAAGCTTCATTTATGCATAAAATAGCTGCTCATAGTTTATTCTTTGCTTTTATAATAACTACCTACCTCCAGAACTAGTCGTGAACTCGGTGAGTTCGTGAGCCAGTCCTAGACTATACCTGGATGTTATAAGACTGTCGAAGACTTCACAGCCAGGCCTTACGCACTGGCGACGCCAAATTTTTCTATAATTTCAGCGCACAATTTGGGTGGCATTCCCATTATCTTTTATCACCTGAAGACTTACAAAAACCTGCTAAGAATATGCAAATAGACAAACAATTTTATCAAGAGACGGAACATAAAACAAGTCTTTGATAAGGCAGGTGTTACTATTCCTGCTATTGATATGTTATCGCGATAGTATGATAGATAGTGAAATACCCAAATCAGGTGCTATGACCTCACTGACCCACTTTGTTGAAATACGCAGTTTCTTTTCTTTTATTACGTAGTTATAACTTAAGGTTGTTACGAAACCTGCGCTATAAAAAAAAAAAACTGTTTTTACACCGCCAAATTGATAGGGACTCTTAAATCATCAATTTATTTGCCAAATAATATTTTCAAAGCTGAGCTAAGAATTATGATGTTAATAATTTATTGACAAGTATACACTTTTATAACCTACCTATATCACTGTTTATCTAATTAGTACGACTAATTGTTCCAGACGAGATATTACCGAAGTCATTGACTTCAGCCTGGGGTAATAAAACCTGACTGATCCCCTAAGTCAGACTAATATAGTTTTATTATTGAAATATAAAGCCTTTTAATATTTTTAGTCTGATTGTTTCTTTAGCTTTTAGAGGTCATGTAAGTTAATTGATATGATAACGTTTAGATTTTTGCCTTTGATGTCTTCCGATACATTTTGTGGTAACTACATACATATAATGAATAACTCATTGCTTTTCGTTCTGCATGCTTATTATATTTTTCTATTTCATTGTGATTCTGTGAAGGTTTTCTGAGGCTTCTACAATAAAACTTTATTTATCTTATCGACATATTCTATAGTCATAAATAAATTGAATCCAGTTCTTGTCTTCTTATGTCAGCGCCATGATTGTCATCTTGAATGGTCTCCAGCAGCAGATGACAGAGCAAATGACCAGCATCCAGCTCTTTCACATAGAAATGATCATGTACTTACGCAACAAATTCTCTCGCTCATACGTTTCGAAAGTATTCCAACATTAATTTTGTCTGTAAATGTAAGACAGGAGTGATGACTGATTAAATAGTTTAGAAGTTGAAAAGAAATTGTGAAGTTTCACAATCGCGTGCGTCGGTGTGTATTCAATTTCAATCAACAAGAAATTAACTTGATTTTTCTTACCTGGCTCTAAGACATCTCATCTGTTTGCCGGTCAGTGAAAGTTCTGTTTCATAGTTATCACGATTTCATAGAAATTAAAGGCGCATACCCAATAAAAACAAATGAAACCCATAAATTTGTACCCCTACCTCCAATCAACTAGTCCCTCTCCCCTTATTGTTTAATATTAACAAATGGGTCGTTACTCGTTACACACGCAGCCACATTAAGGAAGCAGGAAAACAAATACACAATTTAAATAACTTTAAAAGTACGTAAACAGATAAAAATTCAATACATATAATGCTGTACAACGAGATAAGTTAGTTCGATGGCCTGTAATGGCGCTGCCTTGGCAGTCCGTTGACGCTACTTACTACAACTTGTTTGCAGCACACAATATGGCGGATCCCATTTGTTTTACTTACTCTTAAAGTATTTGATGATCACCAGATAAGGGCTACGTGGTATTTGTTTCGTTATCATTATCGGATAGTGGCAATTTCGATACTCAAGTCGGATTACATTACTTAAGGCTCCTTCAAACAGGCGCGACAAGAGATAAAATCGCGCGCGACACAAAGGCACCGCAAGTCGCACAACGAGCGGTGCCTTCGTGTCGCGCGCGATTATATCGCGTGACGCGCCTGTTTGTAGGAGCCTTTAAGTACTTTGCATAAAAAAAGATGTTCAAATAAATTAATCATACTGTGAGACTGCCACGGAATTAAAGTTGTCGGTCAATTGGTTTATCTTTTTTACACAATGATTTTGGCTTGTGTAAGCACCTATTTGCCAGATTTGTGCACTGATTCCTTCCAATATTCCTTAATTTAAATTAGCAAGAATAGTCGGACATCAGCCGGTCGATTTTGCAAAATTCTCACCGTGAAAACTTAGGTGAAGTGAGTTTGTTTTTGCTAGGAATTGACACTGTTGACAGCTCACTCCAAGCTCACATCACCTAAGTTTTCACGGTGAGATTTTTACAGAATAGCACCGCTGGAATGGTTATGTTGCTCATATTCATTTGTCAAATGAATCTACAAATCCGGGGTATCGATCTGCCGTTCCCATATCAGCAAAGATATGCACTATACGTAGTAATTAATCTGACGATTTGAAAATCACGATCGTGATTACACGTTGGCAATTTCGCCTAACGACCGGAGCTTTTGCTTGGCTCCAGGTTGCCTCACTAATGATACGGCAAAACTGCTGTATACCTTGGCGTTGTGATTATGAAGTGTGGGCCATCCCTAATGATGTGGTGAATACTATGCGAAATTATAGGTCCATTCTCTATAAATTATTTTTGCTATTTCTGTCGTGGAAAGGGTTATTTAGTCGTGTTTTGAAATGTGACTGAAGGCAATCACCGTCAGCTTAATCTATCATTAGGATGATGGTGCCCAGGATATAAGTAATAACAGAACGTAATACCCCTCCAAGATTAAACACACGTTGACAGCTTCTCATAGTATCTCGCTTGGATCTCAAATCCCTTGAGAACGCTGCTCATCGGATTATGGCAAATATTGCTCTACTACATATAAGTAAATATTTATTTACAGTATACACGGTTGATACCAAATTTCCTCATATGGGGGATCGTCTATAAATTACGTGTCGTATAAACAAGGATGGAGTGGAAGTTGTGACATTTTGATAGCGACGTTCCATCTAATACGAAAGAGTGACGTGAGGGATCGGGACGTAGACGCGACAATATATGGTTGAGCCTCAAGGGACGTGAGTAATGCACGAACACACCGCGTTACTAGTATTTCTCACGATTCCTGTCGGTCTGTTTACTCTTTTGTTTTCCTTGCGGGAAAGCAAGCCGCGCACTGAACGAACCGGAAATACGGTAAATGGAACCAGAACATTTCCTGCGGTTACATGAAATGATCAGGATCATTTTATCGATGCGTACTGCTAACCTTAACAAAGTTTCGTATTTTGTTGAAACAGACGCATCACCTTGAATCGAAAGAGAAAAACACGTTTATGTATTTCCGCGTCCAAAACAGACAACACAATCCAATTTAAAAATTGTGAAATTACAGTTCATTAACTTTGTCACTACTATTTCAGTGACATGTATAGTTACAGGTAATCACACTGATTGTGGGTCGGTCGTCGAACCTCGGTATTTCCGTCCCAATGACGCGTTTAAACCGGACATGTAGCCACTAGGACAGCAATGCCATGCAGCAGCAACTGCCAGGTTTCTGGCAACCTGACGGTACACTTCCGTGCGAATTATTTTGGAACCGTTCGCTGGCAGAACAATGTGTTAAGTGTTCGGTTGATACTGTTATTAGGTAATTATAATATTTGACTGGAAAATAAGCCAAATACCTACTTTATATAACAATAGATTCATCAACATCATTTTCATTTCAGCCGAAAGACGTCCACTGCTGGATATAGGCCTACTTTAAGTTTTCACCAGCTTACGTTAACATTTCATATGGATTCAACCTTTGGGTACCCCACCAGCTCGTCATTCACACTAGTTTACCTTGATGATCGCAAATGACCGTGCACGAAGATAATCTGCGTAATATCACCGCGTCGGCATGAGCTCCTAGTACTACGAGCGTCATGGTTGCGCAACTAACTGCGCTATGATTGCACAATCGTTTATTGATCATGCTTTGTGTTTTTACTATATTTAGTGAGTTTTGTGTCGTCTTTAATTTAATTAAACATAGTCTGAATATATTTCACACTGCAGAAAAGCAAAATATAACACACTCCTCTCCCTCAGAAATGTATTTCCCAAGTTCATATTTTTTTATGGTAACTTTTTCCACAGACCTCCGTCAACTTACTTATCTGAATTTCGACAAATCATATTTAAAGCAAATGTCTTTCTTTTGTGATCAAAGTTAATTTTTCATTATCATTATTTAATCTTAAAGATTTGTTAAACCAAAGTTTGTTAAAATCTTCACAAAGTTATATCGGTTCTACATGATCTCTGAATATTGGCCTTACGCCAGATTGAAACTTTTTAAACCAAAAATTATGTAATGTAAAATGTAACCAACCCTGATGAGCAGTTCTTTTCAGTCTCAAGTTTTTGTGCCACATAGAGGCCTGCTACAAGCAAGACAAAAGAAATAATCAATATTGCAGCATCAAGTATGCTGAAAGTCAAAACATCTAATAACTTCACCATCTTTCCTATCCTCAAGATATTATAACAAAGTTGCAAGTTGTTGAGAATTAATTGCACTTAGCAACTCGTTTGAGACTGCTTTGTGTAACCAGTTCTTTGATCTTAATTATATTCCGTTTGTCTTTTGAAGAGTTATGTACAGACAGAACCATTGACTAGGTTGTGAGTGTAGTGGGCTTACCGCAACAGTGCGAGATCGAATCAGGATTTATGACTACCAGGCTTATCAGTCGAGAAATTCAATGAATACTGGTCTATACTGGTGGCTTGTTTCATTTTGATATTGATTCAGCGCAAGATTAAGTATGATTGATAACTGTTTTGTTTTTGGATAAAATATTGATTTTGTATTCATTATTACATTAATACTACCAAGTACTGAAAGGCTTTTAATTTCAAAATCTATTCTAGATTATTCGATTCTGAATAACAAACCACTTCTTTAATTACACAGGTCGTATTTTATGCTACCCTTCATAGGCATCCTATTGATTATAGCTTGGTCTAAGTAGTACATTTGAGAGGTTCCCTCGTTAGTCTCAGCACTTAGTCCTTGATCTAAAAGTACTAGAAAGGTCCTAGAAACATAACGCATTATTTTATGAATGCAGCATTTGTTTGAAACTAGTTCGCTGTTGAAATGAAACTTGTCGTAGCAACATTTTCGTTATTAGCTCGTACATAAACTAGTATGGCTACTGTTATTGCAGCTGTGATAACGGTAAGGGAAACATTTGCTAATCATTTATGGACATTACAGATTGCAACATGATTACACATTCCAGTAGGGGATTACGGTTGGTTAGTTGTGTACCATTTTTGATCTTATAGAGATAATTAAATGAGACGATGAAATAAGGATTTAAGACTCCAAGAGTCTAGTTACAGCGTAATTTTTGACAGCCATTTTCCATCCACTACTGAATATAGGTCTCCAGGTATCCTCCTTTTTATGCAATGCTAAGATAAATTGTGTCTATTCTCAGAGGTTCCAACCAGTCGTAAAAAGTTTACCATCATGATAGAGTTGACCTAATCCCAATAAATAACCGAAAAATAACGTTATAATTCTACACCAGCAGCTTCCAGTAAATTCTAGACCCGAAATACATTTAATCTCATTAATTTTCTCGTACACATACCTACGTGCTAAGCTGACGGTGATACCGTCCTTTAGAGAGAGAGCTAGATAGGTACACATGTACACCTGTTACAAGTACGTAGGTATTTACATAGTTAGATGATAAGTTAAGATATGTAGATTATGTAGTAACATGTTGCTAATTAATTCAGATGACAAATAGATTGGTGTGAGATTGGAAATGCACTATAGTGTGAGATATTTCACACAAAACAGCACAAGCATTTTTAAAATGATATAATAAATATACTCCTCCAAAATAATAATGTTCAAAACTTCTCATAATCTAATCTTCTTTTTTATATCAGAATCGGAATGTATTTTCCATGTTCACCCAGACTTCTGCCAGACTAAGTTCAGTGGATGCCTAGTGAAGCAATTATCGACGAGTTGATTTTCAATCGTTTTTCATCGGTTCGATTCAGGTTCAAGAACTCTTTGAACTTTAGAACGGTTAACGAACTGGTGGAGAATTTTTGAAGTGAAAACTTCTTTAGCGGCGCTGTGTATGTACTTTTTTGGAATGGGTAAAAACTTCTAAATTCGCGTCAGGTCACGTGACCCTGATCGAAAATTCGTAAGACGTAAAACGTCAGACGTCTCGCCCACAGCCTCGATTCTAACTAGGCATGGGTAATATCGCTTTTACACTATATCAAATCGTATCTATGTATCGGTTTAGAATATCGGATATCGTATCTATATATTTCAATATCTATTTGGCTGAATCAGTGTGGAACTCGGAATCGAAATTGGTACTGTGATATTTAGGTTTCGGTTTTGTTCGATTCATTACATCATTGTATTTTATTTGTAACTGTATATTCGAAATCAGTGAATGTATTGTTGATAATATGGCACTCTGAAATGAAACTAGTACAGCCGTTTCGGTTTTCTAGATTTATATTTTTATCAATTATTTAAATAGGTCAAGTATCTATTCATCAGTCATGAGTGAAGCTAATAACTGAAGACTGACGAAAACAGCAAAGTGCAATCAAGGTCAAGGGTCACGTAAAGTGATTTTAAAACAATTTTTGATGTGAAACATCTATAGCCGCACGTAAAACAAATTTCTGGCGTGGCGACGCATGCCGTGGCGACGCGTCACCACGCTTTATGATGGTGTAAGTATATATACAGTCACAGTCTTGTGTACTGTGTGGCGACGCGTCGCCATGCGCAATGTTTCACATCTGCCAGGCGTCCCGTGACGGCTCACTTTTTTTGTTGAGAATGCCATAGGTACGATTTAAAACCCTTTGACGTTTATTGATGGTTACCTGTTTACAAGTGTTTACAAAATAATGTATTCGGTATTAAACTCTATGCTCCTGTATATAATGTTTAAAATTAGTATTAGACGTTAGCTTAACGCGCTTTCTCGCTCGTTCATCTCTAGCTACATCACTCCCGCCCGCGCGCATCGCAAGGATACGGTACCTACATCCGTATAACTACTACTGTACCGGAATCAGTTTGAACCGAATATCATAGATCATGTGATACGATATCGTTATAGTGTCTCGTTCTAGGTACGCGGATACCTGAAATATAGATACAGTACTGTCCGATATACAACGTGTAACGGATTAAGCGCAATACCTCAGACACCCCAATTAGAATATAAAATTATAAGTCTAAAACAACACCCGTAATTAAATAAATTTAAACCAAACCTGGTCGTTTTTTATAAAATAGTTATCCTTACTAAACGCAAAACGTATGTGCAGCAACATGCCTACACACACACTCATGCAACATTAGCAGCCGACGCGACACGCACATTCGAGCGCCCGCCAGCTGACCATAGTTATAGGCATAGATGTGCGTTAGTTCAATGAACGAATTTTACTTACATCAGGTGAGATAGTGGTCAAACGCGCGCCTATCAATAGTAAAAAAAAACCTAAAATGTCACAGACTGATATTATGAATTAATAACTTTTGATACTTACTTAATTGAGTTTACAGTGTAATGATTGATAATTTTCTAGCAAGTGAAATTATCAACATGAATCTAAGACTTTACGCTTAGTAACGGGGATGCATTTAAAACTGCGACTTTTTACCCGAAATTCGAAACTAATGAAGGGCGAAGCGCCCGGACTCCGTGCGGCACATGCGGGTAAAAAATATTTATCTCAGATGCGTAACTTTCGCGATATTATTAGCTACCTCTGATAAGCGTGTTTTCTGCTAATTACCTACGTGAAACAAAAATCAGTGCTTACAAGATTTTAATCACAAATAGTAAAAAATACCTACTTTGAAGATGGCCGGCCGGCAGCCCGGAGGAAGCGCGCGCGCGCGGTCTCAAAGGGTCGCCGGTTTTGTGCATCTCGCTCTTTCACATTATTCTTACGGTACATTTGCAAAGGACATAGCTCATAGGAACCAGAAAATTGTCTACTACCTATTTCGACATTTCTCAACAAATCAATTAGTGAGACATGCGGAATACAAATCGGTCGTGCATTTCAATAAGCCTTATTATTTGCACGGAAGGATTAAATTCTCTTACATCAACTGTTTTATTAAACGCGCTAAAATGCTTTGATATTATTCATGTGCACGTGTGTATCATGGACCTAAAAATTAGGTTGTTTGTTCAATTTTAGCGTCGGGCGCGCCAACGGTGAGTGCCTAGTTCTAATGTAGGCATTAAATACCTACCTATGGCCGTATGAACGATCATTAAATTACCGAACATTAGCTAGATGTGATATTGATAAGCGATATCACCGTGTAAAATTATTTTTTTTCTATCGAACTTTCACAGGCTTTGAATTTAGTCTCTACGCACCGCGCCGCGCGCCGCTGCTTGCAGTTTTTATCTACCTAGGTACCTATCTTTCGAGATTGCACCCCCGCGAATCCCGCGATCCCTCTGATAAGTTCGTTGTGTTTAGGTAGGTCCAGTTTATTGTTTGTACTACAAAAATATGCAAAGACGGCGTGTTTAAAAGATTATAATAACAATTTTTACAGTGATTAGAATACAATCGTATTGATAGGAAGAAGTAGGTAGGTACTTACAGAACTGGACTATTTACACTTAACACTTGGGTTATTAATTTGCACTATTTCTGCGATCCACTTTCATTAAAGTTTCAAAATGACCGCCGTCTTGAACTATGCACTTATTATCAATTTTGTAAGCACTTCAGTATCACTTTTCACTGTCACAAATGCTTGTTGAATTTTTGTTTTTAGCTCCTCGACACTTGTAGATTGACTGACATACACGAGCGATTTTATGCGACCCCACAAAAAAAAGTCTAGCGGTGTAAGTCTGGCGATCTGGGAGGCCACGGCACAGGTCCTCCGCGACCTATCCAGCGACTGCCATACTCCGCATCCAGATGCCATCGAACGGTCCACGTGAAATGCGCGGGAGCACCGTCTTCGGCGTTAGGTCTTGACACCGTCGAAGATGATATGGGTGTTCACCATCAGCACGCAACGTTCGCCACACGTACATGTGGCTGCAGTCGAACTGGGGTGCTGTTTCTCTCGAGCTGTCCTCTGGATGTTCATCGAAATGGTCGATAATACGCTCTTGCAGACGAGTACCTAGTCCGCACATTCGTCCCTCTGTCCAAAGCTGTATTAGGAAGGAACGTCCCAGAGTCCCTCAGTCGCTGAGTTGCAGCCAGCATCGTCCTGGCGCTCACACTGCAGCCAAAACGGTCATTGAACTCCCGACAAGCTAACGAGACATTATCAAGACAGCGAGCCAGGGTTCTCACCATCTCCGTGTATTGTATGTTGGTGTACCGGAAAGCCATCAAGCACGGAATCAAAAATGTCACGGAAGTAAACTGAAGAACAACTACACTAGGTCGCTACCGGCGGATGACTAGCTTTTAATAATTTTAATGTTAGGTACTCATGTTATTCGGCGGTAGCGGCGGCGTGTTTGTCGGCATTTCGCATAAAACGTCAAAGAGGTTGCCGACAAATGCTTTATTTCTTTGCAATAAGGTTCAAATTTCTTCAAATTCAATAATTTTATTTTGTATTAATGCCTAAAATTTGTTTGTGTGTGTGTAGGGCTACTCTGATGACCGCACTAAGTTTGGTCGTGCATTCAAACAAGCCTTACATATTGGAGATAAAGTTGAAATTCCTTTAAATTACCTATTTAATTTGACGCACACTACTTTTATTGTAAAATGCATTGATATTATTTACGTGTGTGTATTACGACCTGTGAGCAAAATACAAATAACGTCGTGCGTTTAAGTAACCTTTATTGCTCTGAGTTAAGGTTTCAATTTCCTTGAGTTAAGGATTGTATTAATTTGTCATGATACTGTGTTTCTAATTTAAGTAATTTAAAAGATTTTTCCGTCAAAATTTAACACCTATTTTTGATGACGGAAATGGATTCAGAAGCCGATTCTGAACAAACTACTTTCAGGAATTGCGTTTATTCTGTTACACGTTGTATAGGTATTGGATATTGTACCGATATATAGATATTGTATCTATATACGATTTGTATCGCCCACTCCTAATTCTAACTGTCAAATCAAAAAGCTCTAAATATTCGGGCGTAGACTGACAAAAATAATAAACTGTACTTAATTTTTTAAATATTTCTATTCTTTTACTACACAATTGAAGCTACATTTATTAGAAGAAGCTAAGAAAAGTGATAATTTGAAGAAAGCTCGACAGGCGAAACAAATACGAAAGTTTAAAACAATATTCCGTGATACAGATTTTATCCATATTTACAGGCTTTCTGAGGATTTAATTAATATATTGGAAGATGACTTAAGTCCATATATGCGTCCGCGACTTCGTTCCAGTGGTTTAACCAAGAGGCTAAAGGTTTCTTTACATCTAGGTTTCTTGAGATATGATGGGTATACCTCACCACACACCAACAAAAGCCTATTGAATTCCTGATGTTTCAGATATTATGCACACTATCATTTTTGGCTAATGGAAGTTACCAAAAAATCATTGGGAAGAATGTAGACACATACATATCTCAGTCTTCTGCCTCTAGGGCAATCCACGAAGTTATTATTTACAATACAATGATAACTTAAACACAAGTCAAGATTGCACTTAATTCTAGCTTCATTCATTGATTTCAGGTCACTCAGGATATCCTCAAAGGCCTTATTTAATGACTCCCTTTAGTAATTCAGAAACTGAGACTCCAGAGCCATTACAACAATTTGCACAGCAGTGCAAGAAACAGTGTAGAGGACTATTGGAATCCTGAAAGGACGGTTCAGATGTTTATTAGTACATAGGTGGATAAGTGTACAGACGCACTTATCCAAAACTTAATTATTGTATTTGTATGTATACTAATATTAGGCTAAGTTGTACTACTACTAACATAATATGGATGTACCTAAATCTGAAATAAAATATTTGAATTGAATTGAATAGGGTATTGTACTATGATCCTATAAAAGTGGGAGAAATTGTGATGGCTTCCTGTGTTTTAAACGACATATGTAATAGAGCCGGGCTACCAGCTCCTATGATGATGAGACCAATGTGACTTAGATGAAGAATCTAGGTTACTTGGAATCCTGACACATCAGGCTCCAACACATGATGACTTAGAGAGTAGGCTGATAAGTAGGCGAGATTTAGTTAATCAATTATGGCGAGCATGTTGTATCTACAATTTATGCGTTCCTTTACAGATGTGGTTAACGTGTTTAGATAGAATATACTCACCATTATTGATTAGATACAATAAATAGGTATTTAAATTATTAATAAAAATATTATTATAATCAACAATTGTCATAACATTTAAGGTGTGTATTTAAAGTGTGGTGTTTAAGGTGTATATGATTAGTATAATATCAATAGCCTATAATAATATGTGCCTATTTATACCTTAGTCCCTATTTGTACTATATTTTTAAATGGGTAAGAGTGTATACAGGGGTATGAGAAATTAAACAGATAACTGCATTATTTTCTTTTTTATTTACTATTAAAAACAATCAATCAAATCAAAAATCATTTATTCAAAATGACTTTTGATATTCAGTTAGAAAAACTTGATTCTATACAATAGTAGGTATGCAAAGTAATTAACATTACAAGAAACAGGACATTTAATTAAATAATTTAGTATATACAATGAAAACTACCCAAGCAAAACAAAATTAAATAAGTACCTAAATAAAAGCCTGCAGGCATAAAGAGCATGCCCGCTAACAAACATTGACATTTACTACAAAAAAACAGTTCTTATACTTAAACTTCTTAACATCCATCTTAAATAAACTTAAAATTATCTAAACATAGTAGTAGATCCATGTTTCGGAGATTCAACTTCCTCGACTGATGGATGCTCATAAATCCTGCAGTGCCTGGGTCTGCCTTGACCATGACTCACTTATTTCCTTAAAAGTCGAACATCCTCTGCTGGTTGTCAATAAGAAGTCTCTCATTTTCCAAACACCTCTCTTTAATGGCGACAAAACATTCAGTCAGGCTCGCCATTTGGATTGCCTTTGAGAAGGTGGTGAGTGCTGGATCAGACGGCGGTGTGCCGTTCGATGCCTACGAGATGCTATGAACATAAAAATGCAACAAATTACTATACAGAGGTAAAACAAATATGTAAGTATCATCAACATCACATCACTCTCCCTCTAAAGGAATAGATATTACAATGTAGTATACATATTAGATGTAGTCTATATCTTGATTCTATTAGATGTAGCCTATATCTTGATCTTGATTGAATAAGGGCTGCTGTTGAAAAAACCTACAGAAAATCCCAACAAATTGGCCCAACCCGGGAATCAAAAGTGAGACCACTACTATGTAGTGCTTTTTACACTAAACCAATAATTAACCAAATTATAATTAAGTTAACCTTACATGAAGATGCAATTGGGGCATTACTCCTATGATGACGCATTGCAAGACTGCAAGTGGTGATCTAGCCTCAAACTGTAATACAAAAAAAAGTTATCTAAATATCCATTATAAAGTTAAAACATATTATTGTAAGACTTTTATTTAAAACTTCACCTTTTGTTCTGTATTAGGCTGGTTTTCCATTGGCACATTGTCCCTATACAAAGATGGGCCTGGTTGTATGTCCGTTCGCCCTGCAAATATAACATAACATTATTATATTTTATTAGAATTAACTTACTGGTATTGAAGGTGTGGACTGTTCGGTCTGGAGCATGCCTCTAGTAGATTGTTCTACAGGCAGTAATTGGTCAGTAGGTCGTCTTAGGGGTTGCTTAGGACTCTACAAAATTAAATATGAAAATTATAATTTCCAAGTACCTATACAGTTTTCATATTATGTAATGAAAGTATAGCACTTCTTGGCATGCTAAAACACACAATGTTACGTTACAACAATAAAGTTATACGTACATATTATAGTAAAACAATAGCTAATCATGTAATTTACTTAAATTTTATTAATATCTCGTGTATCATACAATACTCGTGGATGAGACAATAGTAATAATAGCCATATACTATCAGTGGAAAAATCATAATACTCACATTTCATTAGGTAGTTGTATTTATCCTCTTAGTCACAGAACTACCTATGTTAAAAGCACTCGCTGATACAAATAATCAAGGCTTGAACAAGAATCAAGCACCCAAAAGTTTAAAAACTACAAATTCAAGTGATTTTGTTAGCGTCGCGTCTTCTTCTTCTTCTCTTCGTCATCGGTTGTTATTGTTATGTCATGTTGACTTTTAATTCATCGTCGCGTCGCGTTGCACGAATAGAGCAAAGGAATCGTCATTCAGCCTTAAAATGTAATAAGAAATATGAAATAAGCTCTTTTAAATATGATATTGGTTATAGTTTAACTGTATTCCTTATAATACTTAAAGATAGACCTTTAATATATATTTTAAACCTATAAAACTCTCAGTCGAGATTGATCGATTATAATTTATAGAATTTGTGTCAAGCCCTACGTTCGTCTGAGAAACAGCGACGGGAGGTTACAGCCTTGGGTTCGACGACGAGCACAACCACGTTAGTGAATACGGTTTGAATCAGCGCTGTACGCTCGGTCGATCTCAAGGCTGTCTCGTCGACGAGCTCGTCGCAGCTTACAGCCATGAAATTGTCTTTTAGAGAATAGCACTGCTGAAGTCTATCCTGTGTGCTTATTTGTAAATCTGAATAAATTCCTTTCACGAGAAGAATAAACCAGTCACTTTGTTCAAGTTTTCACTTCTGTCGGCACTACCGGGGTGCCAGTGTTTTTTTTTATTTTGAATTTGATAAAAAACCGCCATGAATAAATGTTTTGTGCAATGAGGGTGCAATCGGAGTCATGGTTTTAGTTCAGTGCTTGTGATGCAAAAGTTTGGTTTCAGCGAACATATTATTATTCTAATTCATTGGCTTTTACAAATTGCTCTTGGTATGATATTTATAATGCCTATTGTTATTGTTATTCTTAATTGTATTGACATTTTTAAAAGCAATTGTATGTACGTATAGTCCTTGAGCGTATTGTAAAGTACAAAAGTCACTTTTTATACAACTATATAAATTACAATTGTAATAGCGTTAGTAATTCATACAACTTACGTCTCTTGTTCGCACTGAGGTCACTATTCAACAGTGGGAGTTTATTACTTTGTGTTAAAAGTATTGTTATTTTTTCTTAGTTTTCAATCTTTCAGAATATTTTATTTGTCCAATAAACTAATAATATTTGTTTTTTGTTTTGCAGGTAAGTTGTGACACTAAACCATTGAAGTGAATAAGTGAGTAATGAATACGTGGAAACCTTCGTTTCCAACAATGAAGACATTTATAAAATACATACGATACGATTATATAACGATGACAATATAAATAAAGACCCAAAGACCCGTAGGAAACGTTGATTGAAACGATATTCACAGAATATTAATGAATTCAAAGTAGAAGCACTATTAAGGGGCTTACAGAACCTAAACACAAAAAACGCAAGTTTTAGAAAACATATATGTATATGATCGACTACAGTAACCAAAATCAGAAAAATATATGATATTCTTCAGGATATATGCTAGGAAGATAGTGTGTTGAAAACATAATACAACTAATTTGATATGATAGAAAAAAATCATTAAGATACCTCTAAATACTTTATTTTTACAACAAAAACCATACTAATATACATACAATCATTCTGTTTTTTTGTCAGATCATTCTACGAGCAACATACTAAAACACTAGTGTTTTAATTTTTTAGTCCAAACAATAGTTTTTTTGTAATCAAATAATTGCTTCATATTTTGCAATAAATTACCAGCGTTGGGTCATCGCCATCGCGCTTCTCTTTCTTCCTACACAGTCCGACAGTGACCGCGCTTTAGGTCATGTAAGCCCCTTAAAGAAATAAGCCATACCCCTTTAATGATTCGACGTTCCTGAAATAAGATTAGAGTTGACTCCACAGCCACGTGAGTCCACTTAGCTATTAGGAAGGAAGTAAGAGGGAGATAGCACATATGCTAGACTAGGTAGGTAAAATAAAAATTCGTCACGATGATGACTAAGTTAGGAAACCAGTCCCACACAAAGCAATGATGATCTCATAATTATGTTTCTGTCCTTCCATTATCACATAGATTAAAGCAATTACATTTATTATAAACATACATTGTAGCGATGTACCTACATGTGATACTGTACAGTACACCCCAGCGATGTAAATCAACATACACCAGGATATCTATATTTGCACAACTGATAAAAATGATCCATTAATATTACTGATTAGGAAAAGATTTACATATTTGACAGGAAGATACAGAAGATCTATTCTATACCTACAAAGATAAAATTAATTAATGGAAATCTACTGAATACCTTTAGTTTGCGTCAAACAGAAGTAGAGAGATATAAATAAGGCAGCTAGACCAAAACGGTAATATTACAAGTTACACAAATGAGTATGTAAGGGGAAGACTGAGAAGTATGGAAATCGGTTGTCATGGTGGCATGTGATGCCCAGAATTGAGGAACATGTTGTGAGGAAGGTTCTGAGTATGAATGTGGATGGCTCTGCGAGTAGGGGAGGACCTAAGACGCGATGGATGGATTGTGTGAAAGATTATATGGTTACAAAAGGGGGTGACTTCAGAGATGATGATGGCTAACAGAGAGTTAGAGTAGGTATGGACGAAGATATGCTGCGCTGACCCCAAGATCAGTACAATATAGGAATCCGTCCTAACAGACCGCAAGCAAATTACTTGGGATATAAGGATGATGCTGATGAAATAACGAAAGATTTGCGTTTTGCTTCTATAGCCCTATAGGACATGTTTGGAAATGCAAGCGATATTCAATTGTTTCCTCACAAGCCGCGATCTTTTTTATTGCTACCTCATTTCCACAGAACGGTCCCCCGACTGCCATATGAGTTTATCTGTTTTAGTCTCGTTACATAAATTCTTAAGTCGGGGGTTTTTTAATTATTTTGTCATTTTCCAATTACATTCAACCGTGGTTTGGTTTTTTCAAAATTTTTAATTTTTACCTTTTTGTGGCTATTTTTTTCATAGTTTTTTTTTTTTTTTTTTTAACTTGTCTTAGTCTTTTTACGTTCATACTATTTTTTTATTATTATTTTGTGTCGGGGGTTTTTTAAATTTTAAATATAATTTTTTATGCATTGTGGTTTTTACTTTTTGCTTGTGTGACGTAGCCATTCGCTGTAATCTTTATTATGCACTCGTATGTACTCGCACCTGTTATCATTTCCTTCTTACGTTTTACTGTTGTCTCGATAACAATTGATTGTGTTTTGTGTCTTAGTTTGATTGTCAGTTCGTATTTTGGGGTGTGACGTTAGTTAGCAAATGTGTAAATAAACTTTATTAGTACTTATGTTATTTTCTTATCTTTGTTGGTTTTGATGACTGGAAAATAAGGAAATGTTTTATTAGCTTGAAAACCCACGTAAGTTCGGTTTGGAAGATTTCCACTTTATTTTTCACGAGTGTGTTGTAGTGTGTGTTGTTCTTAATATCAGTTGGATAAATAAACACAAGTGCGTCATTGTGGTGAAAATAATTAATTTACAGATTGTTTTCAACAAGTGACATGCAACATGACTTCTCAATTAAATGTTTTAACCACGAATCATCCCACTAATTGATTCATTAAATTCATTTTCCACATACACAGTTTTGTATAAAATGCTATCCGAAAATCAAGGCCTGTATTTATAAAGTTTAAATTTCGATCGTAAAGTTCCCTCTAATGCTTCCTATTATAAGTCGTGCAAAATAAAAACTCGAATGCACCGGCTACACAATTTAGTATTACAAGATCGGCTTAACAGTAATGAAGCTTCTTATAACATCACTACAATACTTTATACACCAATGCATAAACGATAATTAAAAAATCAATTTGTGTTACACAATTCACAAAACAAAGCTAACAGCTGAATGAATAACAAGGCTGAAACGTTCACAGCTACCTAAAAACTGTATATCAGAATCTATCGAAACAATACAAAACAGTGCGATACTTCTAATATAGTAAATACCAATTACTAAGCACAATTATTGAGTAAACATTTCAATACATTACAGGTACGGTAGCGCACTCTAGTTTGAAAATAATGAAACTTTTTTCACCTGATATTATTAATTTACCAAAGCGCTTGTTTTGGCATACAGTTTGACTGACATTGTGTTCGTCTTAGACTGTGGAAGGAAAGGCAGACCCCTTGACACATAGAGGTAAAGAACATGATATCTTTGGTCTGCAGCATGATTGACATTGCAATTCTGTTTCAATAGTTTTAGGCTCGTTTATCCTAAGTTGGGAAGTTGGTATTGGGAAATTTTATAGCTAAAATTTCCCAATATCTGTGACTAATAGTTTGGGATACATATATGGCGAAAATAAAGATTATGAAGAGCATAATTTAATAAAAAGAGAGGTGTTGAAAGAAATGAGGGAAAAATATAATGATTATCATATTATTTATACTGATGGGTCTAAGAGCGTTAATGGAAATGGCGCTGCGTACTATGATCCTTTGAAACCGGAAAATAGTGATAACAGCTGCTTTAAAATAATTAATTCTGTGTCGGTAATGACTCTGGAACTCCTTGCAATCTCAGAAGCACTTGGTTATATTCAAACTATCGACAAAAGAAAAGCAGTAATTTGTGTAGACAGCAAAAGCGCGTTACAACATATAGCTCGATGCGCCTCTGGTTGCAGAGGTGCACCGATAGCTTATGGTATTCTGTCTAAGATACTAAAGTTAACCAATAGCGGGTTTGATCTGAGGTTGCAATGGGTTCCATCGCATATAGGCTTACAGGGTAATGATGAGGCGGACCGTTTGGCAAAATTGGGAACAAAAGAAGGAAAAGAAATACATATTAAATCCTATTATGTGGAACTATTACCTAAATATAAATACAAGTGTCATGATCTTTGGAAAGAATATTTTGATGAGAGATCGAAGAGTAAAGGAATATGGTATAGATGTATGGTATCGGAGCCTCCTCATATACCATGGTTTTGTAACACTAAGTTAAACAGAGGGCTGGTTGTGGTCGCCCACAGACTGAGGTCTGGGCACATGCCGCTCAATAAATTTGGATTTTTGATGAAGAAGACGAATTCACCCAACTGTGAGGTGTGTGCAACGCCGGAGGATGTCTTACATTTATTGACGGAATGTGTCCGATTTCGGTCTGAAAGAGAAGACTTAATTACTCAATTAGAGCTAAATAGATATGATGTGGGTATATTTCACCAAATATTGTCTACACCTAGTTCGGAGGCGGCCTTCAAAGTTTTTAAGTTCGCTAAGTTACGATTTAGTTAATTAAGATTTTGTATGAGGTACGATGGGACTGGCATACACAGTTGTGTAAAAGTCCCTAATTAAAAATAAAGAGAAAAAAAAAAAAAAAAAAAAGATTATGAAAAAGTTAATTTTAATAAAAATGAGTCGTGGTAAGATAATACTTAATATTGTAAACGTATCACGGTTTATAAGTTTTTGGCGATCTGAGTGACTAATAGAGTTGCCGCGAATACTCGCTATTATTCGGTATTCGGCATTACTCGTCATTTTTTTGATATTCGTCGAATACCGAATAATGGCTAGTATTATTCGGCATTCGGCGAATAGTCGTCGAAAATAAACTTTTAACGAACAAAAGAACTAATGAGTTAAAAATAATCATTTTTTAAATTATTTTCCTTAATAAAACAATACACAATACCTATTATTATCTGTAATATGTGCCTGTGCCTATCATATTCATTAAATTAAATTAGTAAGGCTTTTTAATTAATATTTAAAATCCAACAGAGGCAGATTGTGGTGCAAAAAAACAATGATTTCTGCACGTTCTGGAGCAAGTCGGTTTCGTTTTTCCTCGTAAATTAAACCTGCCTCGGAAAATAGTCTTTCTGAATAAACAGAGCTTGCTGGTGTGATTAAGTATCGTTTAGCAAGCTTACTTAAAATAGGAAATCTATTCTTATTGGTACTCAAAGCCCACCATTCATATGGGTTTATTTTTCTGTCAGCCTTTGCTAATGCGATGTAGTTGGCGATTTCTTCAGCAGTGGCATTCTTGGGTTGCTCTTCAGTAGGTTGCTCTATAGATGATTCTTCAAAACATGCCCAAAATAGTTTATGAGTTTCCGAATCATGCTCACTTTCATTGTCTAAACGAGACCTTTTGGATGCCGTTTCTGGATCCGAATCATCATTTTCGTCATCTAAAGAAAGCCTAAGACCTTTTCTGAGCGCAGCTCTACGGATCCGTTCAGCTTGGGTAGCGTCAAAGTAAAAGTTCTTGTAGCGGGGGTCTAAAAATGTCGACAAGTAATATGTCTTCGTAAAGCATAGATCCCAAGTTAAAACGGGCTTCCATATTTTCTATCAACGCCTTTCTAAAATCATCAACGTGTGCAGTTTGTTGAATCAGCGCATCTTTCATTAGGTATCTGATTAATGAAAGAGTGCTAGGTATCACATCATATGGGTGCATATGTGGAACTCGTGATTTTTGTTATCTCTTCGAAAGGTTTTTGCCAGCATTTAAAAATGGAAAATTAAATTTACTACATATATGTAGGTATGTATAACATGAAACAGATTTCTTTAACTTTGTTGTTTTCTTTTCTCACAACCTTAGAAGAAATTAGAAATATTTTTAATGTGTTTAATGTTTTTTTTTATGTCGAATAGTAATGTCGAGTTATTCGACTATTCGCCAAAGTGAATGGCGATTAATCGGTATTCGACTATTCGCTATAAACACTATTCGCGGCAACTCTAGTGACTAATACTGGATTAAACATTTGGACTTGTCTGACAATAAGATCCATGAAAGTTCCTTCCAAATTAATCTATAAGTGAAATCTGCGACTTATTTATCGTTACCAAGAAGTGACGTAAACTTCGACTTATTTTTATATATTGCCAGTACCTAACGCATTCTTCATTAAATAAATTAAAGCCTTGGAAGTCGCGATGTTTTGGGCCAACAAAATTTGAATCTGTCGTAATACTCGCAAGTCACAATATTGCCAAAACTCATATTAATCACTTATGTAATTTTACAGTAGTAACCCTTTAATATAAATCACTAGAACAAATATGATACCTACTGTTCTCTGAATATGTAGTACTTAACTAAGCTTGTTTAGTTGTTATTAGTATTCTGAACGTTTTTTGTGAATGCTAATCCGCTCGGCAGCACGCCCTAGACACGACCGCTCTCGAACAAGTCGCTAATATTAATGACCTTATCTAACATAGTCCGCCCTCACCACGCCGCTTTTAACGATGTACCCTCACAATTTTCATACGTACTCGTACTTAACTTTTTGTTAATGTCATGTGGTGATTTAGTATGCTTGCACTGAAACTGAAAGTATCTATGTTATGTGACTTTTACAGAAAATTTAAATTAAATACTGAAAATGACTTTAATCCTTTGTTCTACTATGTATGATATAATAATAATATGACGTTTTTATATGTTTAAAATATTGCCAAACGTAAACCAATTCTCTTCCGTAAAAAAATCTTGTCATTTGAAAAATATCTAAGAAAATGAAACAGGTTTTTTTATCGTATTCAAAGTGATACATGCAATAGGGAGTAAGCGTTACCTACATATTGTAACGCTAGCAACTGTATTACTTTAGTGTGGTTTTTCTACGTCAGTGCACTTAAGTGCTGATATGCAGTACATACATGAACCGGCGGCTTTTAAGTTTTTTATATAAAATGTATTTACCCGGTTTTCGATACAATGTCATTGTCACGGGCGCTGGCTGCTGCCCAGTGAACTGTGAAACGCACTGAACTGCGTTTATTTCACCAGAGACTAGACATTATAAGCCACTTCCTGGTGCTTTGGAGATAAACTTAATACATTGTTACGTGGAAGAGGTACGGGAAAAATAATATTTTTAAAATAACTGGCCGTAAATAATGGCTCATCGAGTTTAAGAAAAAGTTGGGCTTTGTTGAGCGTCTTTTCTATCACTTAGGCAAGATACACAGGCTGCACTTGGACTTAAGTAAGCGTTTCATGCATATGTGAACCTTATTCATTACCTAATATGCATATTCGAATGAAAGCAATCTTGCGAATATGAACATAAACGTTGTATGTATAAAGATCATATTAGTATGAGGCGCTTACGTTAATTAGAGGTAGTCTCTAAATCTCCCTGAAGCTCGATGTTTTCCCGTGTACTGTAACTGTAGTAAAATTCAACGAGAATAGAAGTTGTTCCTTCTACTAAAAAGGCACCCTAAAGTTAATATTACTACGGGCAAGAATAATATTAACTTGGTTATGGAATATTGAGTATTCTAGCACAACTTGGAAGAGAGGCTTGCGATTATCTGAATAAAATAGAATACTCTTTATTATGTGCATCATATAAATTACAGACATAAAGAAACTGTACAAAGGGTGACACAATGGGGTTGTTGTACATTCGTCACAAAGTAAATTCGCCACGAAAAAAAGTATGTGTAAACTCGTCACAACTCTATGTTTATGAAAAAAAATCCGCCATATTGTTTATTTCCGTACAGACAGCAGAAAAATCAAACAATAAAGAATAAAACGTTATTTCTTTATTTTTCATAATCATAGAAATTCACATAAAAATCACAGTTCTACTTACAGCTAAAATATACGGTAATATTGTCTGGTTTTGTGCGTTTTTAAGCCCGCGTTGTCAAAGACAGCGTGACATCATCATGATCATCTTTTTTTTTTAGTAATTTGCATCTAAATAAAAAGGCGCACTTTTACTTACAATATATTTATTGCAATAGGCTGATTTTCCTGATATTTTTGTGGAATAATAACATCTTCCGGTATAACATGACCGGTACGGCTAGAAAGAGTCTGAGCGAGCGAGTGCGTGATATGATAGCATGTGCAGGAGCGCAGGAGAAAACAAAAATTTGGAAATCATTTTCATTTTGAGCACTAAAAATCAATAACTTTGTTTTCTACCAGTACTTTATGCAAAAAATATGTACCTATGCAGACTTGTGACGAGTTTACACATATTTTTTATGCATGTGACGAATACACTTTCAATGTATGGAGTTTAAAAAATGTGACGAATTTACTTTGTGACGAATGTACAATAACCCACACAATGGGCGGTCTTATCGCTAAGAGCGATCTGAATTCAATATTGAAGCAATGAAATTACTAAAGGAGCTTGTAAATCCAAATGGCTCAAGCTAGGCTTTGTAGACATGGAACATGATGACATGGTGACAGGACAAACATGGATATGGATCTAGAGATATAATTAAGAAATAAGAAACTAAAAACCTTCCGTTAAAATATTCTTTTAAATAACGAAAACCTCATCTAAATCGGATCAGTATTTTTTTTTAAAACCGCGGACATGCTAACATACATACATACATACCGGTCGAATACAGAACTTCCTTTTTTGAAGTCGGTTAAAAATCGCAGACATACGTACATACGGGTCGACCGCAGAACTTCCTTTTGTTGGAGCACCAGTAATTCGGATATTGACAAGGACTCTACATGAAAACTAACAGTTCAAAATTCTTCCAAAGTCAGGTAAAAACTTAGCAAGAAAACTCGTGTGACACATACATTATTCTGTTTAATTGTTTATTCAGCTCATTTTAATAATTAGGTCGCCGTATGTCACCTCATTTAAATTGCTAATAAATACATGAATTCTTTAATTAGTCAAACATGACGCTTCGTTATAATTAATATTCAGTTAAATTGGTAAAATTTTACTTGGTAACCTACCAGGAATCTATAGCAAATTATAAAACAATCATGCAGTCCACTCAATCAATCTGCCTAGAGTTTTCCCATCTATGTTAGGATCCACTTCCAATCTAACCGAATGCAGTTGAATACCCGTATTTTATGTAGAGTTACTGCTTATCTTTACCTGCACAACTCAGTGACTTGGTAATATGACACCCTTTGGTTAGACTGGTTATCAGGCTTTTGGGATTCTGACTACCCTTAAGAGGTAATGGGGGTGGTCGTTTCTCCATAGAAACGCTCTCGCCTGTTTTCTTTCTGGTAAAATAAAGCAATGATCTTTTACAGAATTATAAATATTAACTACTTACTTGTATGTCCCTGTGTTTTCCTTTTTGATGATACCTACATTATTTTTATATGCTCTAGAACTAGAACCCTCAAAAAATGCTCAAAATTGCCGATTTAAACAGCTCAACAGAGGCTTAGTGTATGTACATAACTATTAACGGAGAAAGAAAAACATAGGGACACAGAACTCTCTGAAATCACGAAAACTAAAATCACGAAAAAAAAATCTGCTGTTTCATAATGTATGAAACAGCAGATTTTTTTTTTCGTGATTTCAGAGTTGGTCCCGTAGTGTAAGTTATTCATATTCATGGGTAGAGCACCATGCAAAAATTTGAAACAAAAAAAAAATCATCGCAAGTCATAAGAAAATCGCTTCAATTAAATTGTAACTAACGAAAAGAAACATGTTCACAAGAAAGAGGAGATTAATTCGTCATCCGAGACGCAAATAATTTTACAAATAAAACGAAGGAAAAACGAAGAAAGAAATAATTCAATGCGTTCTCATACTCTGTTTGTTTGGCATTTTACTTGCTGAAAACACACGGGTTCGCATTTCGACCTGCACCGCAAACCCGTGTCCCACGCGGTTATTGATAACTGCATAATCAATTCATATCATGATTTAATTACGTCGTTAATGGTTTTACACCGCTGACCCGAATGACTATTTATAAATTATTTATAGCTGGATATGATTTGATGTTGATGTGGAGTTTAATTAACTTGTATTGTTATTCCGTCATAAACGGATCATAGAATAACAACGTATCTGCAAATTTACTGTTAAATTAAAAATATTTTTTGATGTTCACTCAAGTAATTTGCATTTTGTGTCAGTCAATGAATGAAATCAGTGAATTTGTCATCTTACGTCACAAACTTACGATTATTTATGCACAAGTCGTTATCTAAATTAAGAATCGTTTATTACTGCATCTTAAAACTGATTTTTTATAAATCCTGTTTAAAACCACGTAGGTATCGCATCGAGCCATAAAATTTAAGCCCCAAACCGCTTCAACCTCGTAGTTTGACGTCCTTCTTTCGTAATAATGACGCAAAACAATAACAATTGCACTAACGTTATCCGTAGCGGATCCGCGTGTTACCCTCACCCATGTAATTCTAAGTCTTTAGTGCGAGTGATTTATACGACTGGTGCGAATCATTCATCATCGTTTGCTTCACGCCTCATTTCGGTGGGGGGCAGCAGATGCAGGGGCTCGAGTGTAATATCAGACTGTGACTGTCTCGCTGCAGGGCAAAGGCCTCACTCACCTACGAGTCATGACGTATACAATGAGTCCCAGATTTGGTACTCACTGCGTCTTGAAGATTTCTGAGGGGCAATTCTCGTAATTTTAAGAACGTCCACAGTCTGATCTCAGTGTCAAACTGTCCAAAAATACCTCTAATTTCCCTACATTTATGATAAGATTTTGACCTTAAGAGGAAATGCGGGTGGTCGTTTCTCCATGACCATAAAGCAATGATTTTTTACAGAATAATAAATATTAACTACTTGTGTGTCCCTATGTATTCCTTTTTGATTAGGGACACAGTACAATATATATATCCTTCTTATTCAGTTTATGAAATACCTTTTAAATTGGTCCAATATTGGAGGAGGAAATAGGCGAGAGCTTTGGCTCTCCTCACAACTAAACTCAAAAACTCATAATTCGAGGATTGCCTCGAATTATGTGTTTTTACTGACCGCATTTCCTCTCAATTGCCGCTGAGATGAGATTCTGACAAGTCAATCATGAGACCAGATGGGTCCTTTGGGTCATAAAGAAACTGTAGCGTACATTTTCCTTTTTATTTATCTTTTGCCACAAAACTTCACACAGGTCAATTATTTTTTTTACCGTTACCTATTAAATGGGGTATTGGTTTGTGTTTGCGTTATTTATCGTACCTTTGTCCTAGGGACCTAGAAAACACTCAATTACGGTTATTGTGGGGAGAAATTGCTAAATTGAAAAAGAATGCCTTAAGTATGGTTTTCATTGTGAAAAGCAAGTTTTTAGAGGTATCTTCATGATTTTTTTCTATCGTATCAAAATTGTTGTACCTATTATGTTTTCAACACACACATATATATATATGGATATGCACAGTTCTTTCTGAGGTAATCACAAATGTATAAAACATATTAATCCGAATTTAATAACATCACCACAAACCCAACATTACTTCAACAAATGTAATGTGATAATTTTCGCACATGTCGGCATGTCATTGTCCGAATATTGTACAAACACGGTCACCCCGATCCGCTATGGAGCAGTCAATAATTACCATGTTTTTGTCACTTTGATGACTTTATTATAACTGGCTGCTTCGCCTTTTTAGGTTAACTCCTTATTTGCTTAGCCAAGTATCTGATTATTTGTTTTTTGTTTTGATTGAGTTGTTGACCTGCTTGATCTTGTTGTTAAGACAAAGACACAGTTTGAGCCTAATTCTTACAGCATTGCTAATCGTAGTGTTGTAACGGACAAGGTAACGAAGTCTCCCAAGAATACAGATCACGATAGAATGTCCTAATAATAAATTTAGCATGGTGATTTCTTCACCTTGTACTTTTAGCGATAAGACCGCCCATTGTGTCACCCGATGTAATAATATTTCCACATTATATCTGTTATCCATAATGCACATAAATGTACATAATAAAGAGAATTCTATTCTATTCTCCTATTGGTAGGTATGATCTGTTAGGTATGGACTATCATCTGTGTTTTGGGAACACAGATGTCTGTTTTTCTCTTACACAAACTGTTTATGTAAATCCAACGATGCGTTAAGGTACTCCACAAAACTCTAATTTTCCTTTTAACCAATATAATAGCTGTGATATAACTCAAATAACTGCTCCGCCTAACGGAACAGTCACTCGTCTGATCGCAGGACCTTGACCACGATTGGCTGCGGCTCAAACTGATCACGCGCAGCAATTTGATCAGCGCGCTCAATTTGATGATCATACCTAATAGCCTCGGTGGACAGGATTTTATCTAGACTGCATTTATTGTTGTTGACGATATCTAGAGTTTTCTATCGAAAAGAATAAGGTCGATCCGTTGATTTTCTATATTTTGGTGTTTTCTTAGCACCCTGTTTTTGTTGTGTTAATGCTTATAATTGATAAGATAAGAACCAGCTAGAGGAACTAAATAATATTAACAATATCCGAAAAGGCAATGAGTTTCATGAGTTTTCCATTTCAAATCTGTACAACAACATCGAAAACTATCAACTGATAACGAAACATCGGAATTTTATCTAACAAAACAAATACATCTATCTACCTCTTGTTTATATTGCAGTCAAATGAAACCTAAAACAAACTAATACGTGCAAGCACACAACTTTAAATCGAATACCTCTCGAATCGCGACAGAATAAAACAATTCCTACTCGTATATAAATCGATTAAATTCTCGATGTATTCTCGATGGTGTAAGCGATTCAACCTGCCGACCACGGGGCCTTGTTAGCCCGCGTTGGGTAAATTGATCGAGATCGTTCACACTTCACACCTCGTGATTTTGATAGCGTCAGTGTTATGGGGCTATATAGAGGCCCTTTTAGTGACAATTGATGGGCACACAGTGTTACTTGTGATGGAACGTGCTCTAGGAAAATTAGAGTCTGTTCTTTGAATGACAACATTGTCAATGGGAATGTTAACGCTTTCAGTAAATGTGTATTCTCAGTATTTTCTATCATTACCTAAGGTATATTAGGTTCCATTTTCAGTCCTGATGGGTGAGCAAAATCATCAGTATTCACGTAACCTGTTCTTCCCCGCCGTCATAACAAAAACATCACGTAAATTCATATAGGATCAGCAGACAATTAAACTAAAACTTAGTCTAATCCCAGACGGGCGCACTTCCCGGTCGTCGCGACGTATCGATCGCGAGCGACGCCAGGTGAAGCTACTATACTACGCTGGTATAACTAAACTGCACTACAGTGCACTTGCATAATTCCAGGCTAGAGCGGCACGCGTAGGGTTGGCGAAGATGACACTTTATTTGAATGACACCATTTTAAAGTCAATCTGGGTGCCTGGATTCGTTATACCGTTTGCTAGCATATTTTGTGCCAACCCAACATAATCACAGCAATTTACAAGACGCCACATAATAAACATAAATCTGAATAAATAAACACACTATTTTATATTCTTTACGAAAATTAATTTACTGGAGAGTAATTCCATTACCTTATCTGATGCTAAGTCCCAAGCAGTATCAGCGCAATCAGTATCAAGCAGCTAAGCTTTATTCAGCAATTTCAGATTAGATGAATTAGCAGCCTCGCAACCGAAATCTAAATCACTTTGTATTTCATTGCGTTTTACGAGTGCTCGTCCAACGATGAAATAGTCTAGAATAGCAATGTACTGTGAAACGGAGTTAGGTGTCGCAATCTAAGTACCTTTTGTAATAAACTAGCGACCCGCCCCGGCTTCGCACGGAAACATTATTATACATATAAACCTTTCTCTTGAATCACTCTATCTATTAAAAAAAACCGCATCAAAATCCGTTGCGTAGTTTCAAAGATTTAAGCATACAAAGGGACATAGGGACAGAGAAAGCGACTTTGTTTTATACTATGTAGTGATGGAGCTATTTAGGTTGAAGAGTACTGACGGACCGTCGCGCGTCGTCGTTAGTTAAATATTATTCACTAACAAAGTTTTACCAGAATTCTGGGTAAATGTCACCCTTTAGGTTTAAGCATGAGTGTGCTTTCAAGTGTTACGAACATTTTTGTTACATATATGATTTATAAGCACAAATGAAACCCTGTAAGAACCGCAAATAGGCCATTATACGCGCATTATTATGGATTTATAATATTTATGAAAAAATATTTAACACAAAGACAATTATTTTCTTACGCGTTTCAGCAACGAATTACGCCATTATTGTCGCGATAACACGTAAAATATGAATACGACGTTTGCAGCCTTCACTTATAATGTTGTTACCCTGTTTTCACTCAGTGCCAACCCTAGAGATAACAGACCCGGATGCACTGGCGGACAGAAAAATGAACCACTCAAATATACGGCTTTATGCTCCGCACTATTACTACGTTGTTAACTTGTTAGTCTGCATGACTTTGTGGCTACATGTGTTTTTATTTACGTGCAAAAACGTTATGGTTCTATGAAATGTCTTGATGAGATTTCAGACAAAATGGAAAATAGAGTGTGTTTGAAGTGTTTTTCATAGCTAGGTTTAGCATAAATATGGAATTTTACAGCAGTGGTAGCGCAGTAGAAACGGCCGCGGTTTAAGAGTTGCAGGTCGTAGGTTCGAGCCCAGGCAGGTGCTTTACCTTGTGTAAATTATTTCAAATACTACTACTGCTCTCAAAACGGTGAAGGAAAACGTGAAGAAACCGAGAACTAAATATTCGAAGACATGTGACATCTACCAACCCGCACTGCGCCCGAGTGGTGGATTATGGCCCACTCATTCTCACAGAGAGGAGGCCTGTGTCCCAGCAGTGGGAACATTATTATAGGCTGATTATGCTTATGCTATGTAGCGATTCTAAGAATCTATATAATTGAATGTCGTTTGTAACAAATGGCCGCTTAGACCAATTTCCCAGAGCATTTCTCGATTAAGCACACTGCAGTAACATCGGTTCCGTCAAATACTTTCCTTTCAGTAATCTCACAATGGCACCGAGTCTCAAAGGACCAGAACCTCTTGCTCACTTGCACTGGAGCACTCGTAATATTTCAGAATAACAAATGTAATTCAAAAACACACAATGTTCGAAGAAGCTGTGAAGCTTGTAATGCATATAGAACAAACACTTTTCCAACTTTTTTTCTCTAAAAAGTAGAAAATAGTACTAGAAAAATACTGGAAGTTGTAGACAGTACAGATTTACGGTATTTTTCGCTGAATACGTGAGTTTGCAGGGGAGCATAAATTACATAAGTTCGTAGTCAGCTCGTCGGGTCAATAAAATCGGTTAACATAGTACCTATCCATGGTTTAATATCTATGTAACAATGTCGTATAGTCGTTTTACAGCTTTTATGAGGATATATACTACAAATCCAGTCATGTTGAACGGTACGTAACAATTAATTAAAGACTTAGCCACTTGAACAAAAAATCACTAAATGCGTTTAAACATATTTATACACAAACATATAACATATTTTTTGTGCTAAACATATTTAAAACATCGTTCTGTCATCTTCAAACGATTGACAAGCACAAAACGATGTTTTAAATACGTTTAGAGCTAAAACACATCGAGTGTTTTGTGCTGCAAGCGGCCTGTTGCTTACCATATAAAAGTAGATAGATGGCGTCATCTTTGCTCTCTTAAATATAAACAGCTGAAAATCAACGTGGCTTCAATTCACACCCAACATTGTCTTACTTTGGAACCAAAAGACCAGTTTAATAGTAGATTATTAAACAAGGGCTGTATGACATCAATTGCATACGAGGTTTTTGGCGCCTGAGCGAAGCGAAGGCGCTAATTAACCCGAGTATGCAATTGATGCTTACGCCCGAGATAAATACTCTGCTTTACATATCGATTGTGAGGTAAGTAAACAACAAGACAGCAGGTTTCAATGAACATTTATTAAGAAGAAAAAAATGTGTATTTAATTAAAATTTTAAAAATATTCTTCGTGCAGTATGAGTATGACAGTTCTTTTTTCAAATTCCAAAACCTATGCTGTAATGATAGTCATACACCCCGGCATTCAGGGGTGTAAGGGTGTACTTACAGAGCAAGAGATATGTAAAAGAAAGTAAAACTGATTTAAAGGTGTTATTCGTAACTGCCAGTGTGCAGTGAGGTCGCAGAGAATTGTTATGTAAGTGCACCTCGTTACGATAGCTCTGCAGACTGCAGTACATCTTGAGTATGGACTTATGTAAGGCTCTGTCTGAACACTCCGAACTTAAACTTCTGTATTAATGCAGGTCATGAATTTGTAACTATATTTTGATTTAAAAGAGTGTCCATGGAGTTTCTTGCCGTTCTTCTCCACGCTGACTACGTTTTGGAATGGTCCACTAGCTTCATCTTTCTGAACAACCGACTCCTTGGCAATTCAAAATTGCCTGTATTTAATTGGTTTAATTGTAATGGGTTATAAATGCTTTGAGTTTGACTTGCTCTACAAAAAAATTCCCTCGTTTATGTAAATTGTATGTGTTCCTGTATTCGCCACTACTTCCAGTCGTACAAATGCCGGCTTGCGTGCGCCTCTTCGTCGCCTTACGAGCAGTTTCTGCAGTTTGGGTCTGTTTGCTTTACCGCATAGAAAGTTTAGGCTCATGATACTTAACATATTGAAAAATGAATGTGCCACTTATGCGGCACTATTAACAGCTTTATGTTTTGTTTACGTTACAATTAATATTCTTCTTTTATATTGTTTACGACGCTAGTCTTAAAAATTACCTAATTGTCTCAATGTGTATCTGTGGAGAACGTGGTTGATTTCACATTTGTATTACTTCTGTATCCTATCTTTTTGTAATTCCTTAAGTGTAATTGTTTAGTTTCCTGAATAAATAAAAAAAAAAAAACACTGGCACTCCGGTAGTGCCGACAGAAGTGAAAACTTGAACAATTACGAGTGTATTTTGTGAATCGTCTTATAAACAAAACACGCGTGTTAAGGTGTGTTCCTTATTTTATAGGGTTTTTTGCAAATCAGGTATGATGACCAAAGTGACTGGTTTATTCTTCTCGTGAAAGGAATTTATTCAGATTTACAAATAAGCACACAGGATAGACTTCAGTTCGTGGTGTTGGTCGCGGCAGTGGTAAGAGAAGCAAGCCGCTCGCATGGAGCTCGTCGTCAGTTATATATCCGTGGTTCAGCGCCATCTCGTCGTTGTTGGATGAACTACGTAGTTAGTACGCGAGGCCCTCGTAGTTCTTCCCGATGTGCATAGATGGCGCTGTCCTCAACAACGCGCGTCTTACGTTTTACGTCTTACGAATTTTCGATCAGGGTCACGTGACCTGACGCGAGTTTAGAAGTTTTTACCCATTCCAAAAAAAGTACACAGCGCCGCTAAAGAAGTTTTCACTTCAAAAAAATTGTTGGCAAACAAGCATGGGTTCTAACTGATGGTAAGCAGTAACCGATGCCCATGGTAATCTGCGATATCAGAAGTATCGCAGCTATTTTGCCATCTCAGACACAAAATGAATGTCATGAGACAGAATTGTTGAGCCTGTAATTACTCCGACACCAATACCTTCCTGACCAGGTCTCAGCTACTGGTGGTACTGCCTCCTTCCATGGACGGGACTATCTCCTTCACAAAGAGCTCTTCTGCTACTTTCATGTATTCTCAGAAAAATAACCTGCGGGACTCTCTAGCTGACAGAAATAGGAAACCTTCGTAGAGGTTCTGAATGGCGTTAGTGCATGCCAAAGCTCGATCTATTGTTGTTACGTCTATGTAAAAGGCTCAGGTGGCGTGCGATCTATCCTTAATTCCTCATTACACTATTTTTATAAATCCTTTAGTTTTAAGGATATTTATACTTTTGTTGGGTTTTGCAGATTCTAGAATATTATTTCCGTATAGGTATATCGTTTCTGAGCCAAGCGATTTGCTAAGAAAATTAACATAAAACAAAAACAGGTTTTCCTACGATGACTAGATCAGATAACATGTCTGTTATCTCAATCCTGGTGAACGACTAGATTATGAAATATTAAATATGTTTGCATTTAGATTCTTTACGGGCATATAAATGGAATCATATATGAGACTGATACGAGTCTCGTCAATTGCTTGTATAGTGGAAACATTCTCACAAATCGCGAATGGTGTAACGGTGTGTTTCGGCAAGTAGGTCATGTTATGTCAAAGGTTTGAATCGTTGTTTTGAAGAAAATACGGATGAAATGTTCACAGACTTTGGCTTGCTCATAAAAACACACATTTTATAAACCTCTTGCAACAAAGTCACTCAAAACTCTTGAGAAGTTGCCTTTTGTTGAAAAGGGGAGAAATAGCAAGATTAAATATTTGGATAAGTTTTTTTTAAAGAAGACTGGCAATCTGTGCTGTTATCTTTTTATCAACCAGATACAGAATGAATTCAATGAATGACAGATAACATCACCAGGCACTTTACAATACAACCACACCCAACATAAACTTATTTTCCGCTGTAAGACAACTCAAACTAATCACTGAAGACTTAGGAGATAAACATAATTACCCTATTATCTTAATGAAGTAACTACACTGTAACAGTGTTAATGTAATCTTGGCTTATTCTACTATCTACAACGTACCAGTCGCCTTCATAGATAAAAAATTAAATTAAAAATTTAAAAACCCCAGACACAAAATAATAATAAAAAAAATTGAATGAACGTAAAAATACTAAAACAAACTAAAAAAAACTATGAAAAAATGGCCACAGCTAGAACAAAACACGTAAAAATTAAAAATTTTGAAAAACCCACGACGGTTAAATGTAATTGGAAAAGGATAAAATAAATTAAAAACCCCTGACTTAAAGAATTTATGTAATAAGACTAAAACAGATAAATTCATATATGGCATTCGGAGGACCTCTTAGAATAGGTGTTCCACAGAACGGTCCCCCGACTGCCATATGAATTTATCTGTTTTAGTCTTATTACATAAATTCTATAAGTCGGGGGTTTTTAAATTTTATTTTATCCTTTTCCAATTACATTTAACCGTCGTGGGTTTTTTCAACATTTTTAATTTTTACCTTTTTTGTTCTATTTGTGGCTATTTTTTCATAGTTTTTATTAACTTGTTTTAGTCTTTTTACGTTCATACTATTTTTTTATTATTATTATGTGACGGGGTTTTTTAAATTTTTAATTTAATTTTTTATTATTTTGTGTCGGGGGTTTTTATTTTTTTATATCATGCTTTTTGTAGGGACTATTTTTTTTATTTAATTTCTTTTATTTTCTTGCGTTTTAAGATTCAGGTAATTTGGTGTCTAATCAGGATTTTTTTTTCCGTCAAAACATTATGATTAATTTATAGTTGAAGAATAATTTTTAAGACAAAACAGTTTTTTTTTTGTTTAATTATATCCCTTTTCTGGTTCTGTCTTTAGTTATTCAACTTTCGTGCAAGTATTTCATAGCTATTAGATATCGGAGGTATTTCAGATCTAGTTTATAAAATGGGACTGCGACGGTATTTATGTAGAAATACGTTTGTTAGGTAGGATAATTCCATTCGTAAAAATGGTCAAACTCTGTGGTCGTAGGTAGAGGTACCAGTCATCACTCAACTTTCCTCATCAATCTAGGGCATTGATCAGACACAAATTCATTTTCAAGGTTTTAGTTTTCATTTCGTTAGTTAATATTCCTCATTCCCTTTCAATATAGTGTACATTATTCTACTTGTCAAGCCCTTTCATTTGATACCTATATTGAAAGAGTTGTGAAAAAAAAAATGTTATTCACCATTTTGTGGTAGCGGCCAATTTGGACCGTTTATCAAACATAGCTAAGAACACTTCCGGCTAATTTACCTTTCAAACAAAAAAAAAAACAAAATCAAAATCGGCTCATCCGTTCAGGAGCTCTCACACACACACACACACCCCTGTTTGTACAGACACCCTTACGAGGACCTTGTTAGTCCTAGAACGAACCGAGGACCCTCCAAAAAACTGGTTTAAATGCCTCGTTGGCATTTTAGAATAAGATAGAAAGAGACAGGTGAGTAAATCTATAGTGATGAGCTTATTGGGATAATGCTATCTCAACATTTTTCTGTATGAATTTCGGCTATCATACTGAGGACTTGAAATACACAGCTAAATGTGACAAGCGATGCACATACGAGGACTTTGTGTAAGCCAAGCGAGGACCTCTTACGTAAGCCCTGAGACATCCTTCCGAGGACGTATTTTTACACAATATTTCTTATAGCTGGTACAAAGTGAGGACGTTTTGTTAGACTTTATTCCACTAAACCGAGGACAGTTTTTCGCGTAGAACTTGTACAAACCGAGGACCAGGAAAAATCTACCTACCTAAAACATTTTACGTGTAAGATAATAATTATATCAGCGTAAGTAGAATGTTCCGATTTATTTCTTACACACTTTTTCTAAACTGAAGTACCAAGCGAGGACGAGTCGATGTCTTTACATTTGTCGGCGCTTCTCAAAGGATTATTAATCAAAGAGAGTCGAAAGCAACGGCTTGCTTTTAATGTAAACTGTAGGAATAAAAAATATTGTCCAACATCGGTATTTAGCCGTATTACTCATAAAAAAAAATAACAGTGAAGTTCTAAAAAGACCTTCAGTCAGAGCACACATTATTATTTTCGTGATATTGTGTGAACTGCGGACCGCGAATAAGAAGGTTGTAATCACTGTGGAGGAAAAGTAAGTTTTGTAATTTTATATAAACAACTTTAAAATGAGTATATTATTATTTTAGTATTAGATTCTGCAGCCAGGGTCGTCTCTTTATGACGGTACTCCTCAGCACTTGATAGCATCGTCTTCAAATTTGGCAGACGCGTTAGGTTTATGTAGCAAAACTAAAATAATTACCAGTTTGTGCTGATGCTGCAGCCAGGCTCATTTATTTATGAGGGAACTCCTCAACAGTTGATAGTATCGACTTAAAATTTGGCATACGTGTTATGTTTATGTAGTAATAGTAATATAATTACCAGTTTGTACAGATGCTGCAGTCAGGGTCATTTCTTTATGAGGGAACTCCTCAACAGTTGATAGCATCGTCTTCAAATTTGGAATACGCGTTGTTTATGTAGTATTACTAATATAATTACCAGTTTGTACTGATGCTGCAGCCAGGGTCATTTCTTTATGAGGGAACTCCTCAACAGTTGATAGCATCGTTTTCAAATTTGGCACACGCGTTATGTTTACCTATTAACAACACAATAATTACCAGTTTGTACTAATGCTGCAGCCAAGGTCGTTTCTTCATGAGGGAACTCCTCAACAGTTGATAGCATCGACTTAAAATTTGGCAGACGCGTTAGGTTTATGTAGCAAAACTAAAATAATTACCAGTTTGTGCTGATGCTGCAGCCAGGGTCATTTATTTATGAGGGAACTCCTCAACAGTTATAGCATTAACTTAAAATTTGGCATACGCGTTATGTTTATGTAGTAATACTAAAATAATTACCAGTTTGTACTGATGCTGCAGCCAGGGTCATTTCTTTATGAGGGAACTTCTCAACAGCTGATAGCATCGTCTTTAAATTTGGCACACGCGTTATGTTTATCCAGTAACAACAAAATAATTACCAGTTTATACTGATGCTGCAGCCAAGGTCGTTTCTTCATGAGGGAACTCCTCAACAGTTGATAGCATCGACTTAAAACTTGGCATACGTGTTAGGTTTATCTAGCAAAATTAAATAATTACCAGTTTGTTCTGATGCTGCAGCTAGGGTCGTTTCTTCAAAGGGGAACTCCTCAACAGATCTTATTCAAAAGTTTAGTTTGTGAACAAGAGAATCGGTGCCATTAAGTTGTTAAGTTTTGATCCTTCCCAAATTATTTTGATCTCACTTGATAATATTTCTTTGTTGTTTTCTAAGCATTGTGTTATGTAATTTTATGTTAAGTTTATTGCCCAAATTATGTCGATCTCTTTTAATTATGGTTTCTATAAGTCTTTTTGTTGAGTCGTTTTCTAATAACTGTTATGTAAGTTTTCTAATCATGCTTCTCAAAAATGTTACTGCAACGTGATGTTTATTTGATGACCTTGGTAAAAGTTTGTTAAATAATTTGTTTCATTTTAAAATAAACCTACTTTTATTTCAGTAAAGTTAATGTGATTTTCTTTAGTACGTTCATGTTTTGTATTTCTTTGTACTTTATATTTGGTGCAAATCTTGCTGCAGACATTTCACCTAGGAAGGCATTTACTTTAGATTATTTAAGAAAGTCACACGTATTCAGCTCCTATGACAATACAATATTATATGGTGCAAATCATAATGTGGTATAATATAAGCGGGCCTAGGTACTTAGCACATACTGCAGAAGAAGCATGATTATTCCTCGTGCACCTAGTACCTACTAACGATTTGTTTAAGGATTCAGTCTACCTTTGATTTTCTCCTTCATAATTTTATTTAAATGATAGCATATGATTTATCTTCTACACACGAGAAAAACTGTCGAAACGAGGACTAGAATACACACTGTTCGGAAAATCTAGCAAACCGAGGTCTTAAATACACATTGTGTGGAAAAACTACCTAACCGAGGTCTTTTGTGTTAAAGTTAACACATAGGTCCTCGGATAATACAACAAACGTGAAATAAGTGTAACGAGTCTGTGTATGAGGCGACAGTGGCACCATCTGGTGGATACACAATGTTTGTGTAAGATTATGAATAATCTTGATCAAACCGAGGTTCAGACAACTTTTTCGTATTAAGTATATAGAAAGACTCAAAATCGCTTGCAGAATACGAATCTTTAGTCAAGTCAAACCGAGGACCCTCGAAAAGGTCCTCGCTTTGAAAAGGTCCTCGGTCGTGCCTTGTGTATTCATACGCACGTCCTCGGATGGTACTTAAAACAAACACACACACACCCCCACACACACACCCCACACACACACACACCTACACACACACACACACCCCTACACACACACACACACACACACCCCTACACACACACACCTACACACGCAGAGACACGTCAAACTTTAACACCCCGTCGTTTTTGCATCGGGGGTTAAAATAGGATTTGGATAAAGGTTGAGATAGAAGAATAATCTTGTTTCTTTGGGGCACAGATCAGCAAATAACAAAGTAAAAAAACAAAGTACTTAGGTTTTATTGAAAATGTATCTCATAGCAAATAATATTTTTCTTTGTACCTCTCGAATCCTCGACCCTTGAAATTGCGCTTGAATCTACACAATGTATCTCCAATCCAATTTGCTAGTTGTTTCGGACGAATAAATAAATTGACCCAATACATTTTGTTTTAGTTTCCAAAAATGAGGGAATCTGTAGTGTACTTGAAGATGGTTGGATGTTTGTTACTCATTACTCAATCACGCGTAAACCGTTGAACAGATTTGGATGGAAATTGGTACATAGATAGACCATTTCCTGGATTACCACATAGGATACTTTTTATCCCGATATTCCCACGCGATTGAAACTTACACGGGTGAAACCGCCGGGCGCTGCTAGTTATTTATAAAACCTGTTTTTAAAGGATGAATAAAATTACCATATGTGAAATTGATAAACACAAAATAACTTTCAACCATATTTCAAAAAGGGGAAAAATACTGCCTATTTTATTAATTTATATCGTAAGCAAAAAAATACGGCACATTTAATTTGCAAGCAAACGTACGTTCTGCAAAACAAAAAGAGTAATAAAGCGATGCGTGCATTTGGTCGGATGTGTACTTGTGCGGGTATACACCGGAGCGCTGCCGCGCTGGCGAGACCGCTGAGCGTGAACACTGCCACACAGCCGAACAGCCTCTCACTTTTTATAAAACACTTGTTTAACGTAGCAATATGGACGTATGTGTAGTGTACGGAGTATACAATGTGTTTCTTAGCCAAACTTTGTTTGCTAACCTCGATCAATGTATGGTGAATGGTAATCAAGTGTTAAAGGAAATTTGACACAGACATGGTTAGCTGCTGTTTGAAGGACAGTGGAATAACAAAATAATACAGCTTCTTTTATGTCAAATGGAGTTCTGTTTTATAGAGCTGGGCGTTAGGAGTAGGACTCTCGACATCTGCGTGGCAAATAGCCACCAAGGACCGAATTTCATATATTCTAAATATTTTTCTACAAAAACCACTGAAGTTATGTCGAATAGAGATTTTGTCTCCGTTCTTTGAATGTATGATCTATGACCTAAATTTCGTCATTTTAAACCGTACTTAACAAACAAATGCAAAAGCCAAACCGTTACATACAAAAGACTTTGATTAAAGTAAGTGTGCAAGATTAATCTGTTGCACTAAATTTTTTGCCCCGGTTCAGTAAGCCATCGACCCGATCGAGTCGGTAGCAGTAGGTGTGGATATACGTCCACTGGCCGCAAACCGATCGCTCTGACGCATGACGTCACGACACAAATGCATCGCGTTCGCACACAATGTGTTATGGCCGCTCCTGCTGAAATAAGGGTCGAGACACAGCGATACTTTCAGTTTTTGCGGTTGGCGATTCTGCGACTAGTTTGTTTGTTTGTATGTATTGGTAATCTCCGGAACGACCAGTCGGATTTGTAAAAATATTTTTGCATTTTATAGCCCTGTTCTCGAGAAAGGCTATATAACATCACGCTAAGACCCTAAGGAGCCTAGCAAAAAGGAAAAAAAAGTCAGAAAGAACGCTAAGCGAAAACGAAGTACCTACTAGTCTAGCGGGCAGGTGGTGCGATCATCACGACGGGGCGGGTGGGGGAATTTCACGCGGACGACGTTGCGGGCAGAAGCTAGTTAATTATAAGTGCATATAACTGATGGATTGTGTGAAAGGCGACGAGGCTAGGAAGGTTATGACTAATGTAAATACCTAAGATGACGGCCAATAGAAGAAAACATGCAAGGTCGAGCCCAAATACATTAGTAGCGGCAGCAGGTAGATGAGACGAAAATGCATCAGAAGATAGAGCAATGTAGACAATTGCAAATTTTAGCTCAAATACGTTTAAATTAATAAAAACAAGGCTCGGTGGAACAGCAGGGTCTGAAAATATGTTTTCAAAAATTTCCAGCCGAAAATTGCCACTGTGAGCTCAAACTAGAAACTCATAAGGTTTGTCGATCACAGGCCACAACAGTTAATATCACCTCGTGTGTTGAAGCCCTAATGCCGCTCCCGTATTATAACTTCGAATGAGTAAGTCATCACGTTTGCAACGTTATTTTTAACCTGATGGGCGTAGCCGTCAGTAGCTGGTTTACATTTTACAAACTTACCAACCAATCTTACATTTTTAGGACTACACTAGGACCTCGTTATCTGGTTCCAAGACCAGTGGGCCTAAAAAGGCCACATTGGCAGAATCATAAAAGGATAACATTATGAATCATACATAATGGACAGTTAAGGCGAAAGCGCCAGGGTAGCCCGCGAAATTCAATTTTTTTTAGGTTTTTTGGAATTTGCTGGTCAGTATTAAGTTGTACGTTGATCAATATATGAATCGCGGCCGTAAGAAATATGTGTTTACATAATTATAATCATTAAAGTCATCAACACAACTCTCTAAGACCACGTAAGTCCAAAGAATAACTGTTTCATGAAATCATCATTCTAAGACGAAAACCATGCTTGTGCAGACTTTAATTTTCCCTATAATCGACTATGGTGACGTGTGCTACTTTCACTTGAACGCGGTTTTGCTGGATAAGCTCGACAGATTGCTCAACAATGGTATCCGCTTCATATTCAACCTCAAGAAATATGACCATGTGTCGAGCTATAGGTCTGAGCTCAAATGGATGTACATACGCCAAAGAAGAAGTTTGCGCGCTTTGACCACGCTTTTCTCCCTTCTCAACTCTCCCACTCCTCCTTCTTATCTCGTGTCTCACTTCCAATATCTTTGTTCTTCTCACGCTAAGAATCTGCGTTCTTCTAACAATCTTCTCCTACTCTGTCCTTCTCATACTTCTGACTTTGTTCATTCTTCCTTCCATATTCAGTCCATTCTTCTTTGGAATGCACTTCCTCTTGATATCAGGACGGCCACCAGTCGGTATGCATTTAAGCGGAAATTGCAGAGTTATTTTCAAAACAAATAGCGTAGAGTCATCTCATCACCTCTCTCCTTTGAATTTGTGTATTATATATATATATTATAAGTATATATTATAGTAAATAGTATGTAAATGTATATAACCTATTTATGTATTTGTGTACCTAGTTTTAATAGATTTTTTTATCATTGTTCCTCTCACACAAAGCACCTGCCATCCAATCTCTTCACCACCCTTGGTTGACTGGTAGAGAATGCCTAAGGCATTAAGTCCGCCTTTGTACCTTTTTGTGCGAAAAGTTTAAATAAATAAATAAAGTGCCTCCCTGCAGCGCATGTAAGAACCGGATGCCCTCGTGTTACATAGTTAAACACAAGGTTCCGGGTTCTTACATAATAATAACAAGTCATTTACTTGTGATACATAATTTACGTTAGTAATCGTCATAGTTATAATAAATATACTAATATTATGCTTATAATTTTCCCTTATGTTAAAATGTGAAAAAGGAAAGACTTAATTTTCTTTTGATATTACTAGAATATCTATCTCTTTTACCTTTGTAAGATCTCGATTTTCTCTTACATCTATCCCACAAATTGTCTTCAACGTAGCCACGAACAAAACCACAAACTGCACTCACAGAACAAAAGCGCCAAAAAATGTCCATTTCGATAATATATTATGAAAAACGTAGAAAATTTTTGTTTATCGGAACTGTACTACTCATTCTTATTTTTAAATTTGCAAAGGACTGAAGGGTTTGCGTGCAGTACTAACAATTTATCAGACCCAGTGTTTAACCACAAGTAAATTGTTTCTCATAATTAAATAACAAGACCTCAATTTTCCGCTCAATAAAAATAATATCTTCTTCAAGTCTCATAATATTTATTACCTCCTACCACCTACTTAGATGAGTTTAAATATTAAGTTATAAACAGGAACTTGAAACTAAAGTTATGGACTACATTAGCATACATTACCTCACACCTAAATTTGAAGGTACAGTTATTTACGTAATTTTCCCTCATATTTTTTTTGTTATGTTCCGACTTTTATTTTCCTTTTGCCTATTTATATGTTATCAATTTATCATTTATCGTCATTAATCATATAGATTTATACTCATTTTAATTATTTTTTGTTACAGGTAAGGCTCACATACAAAGTTGAACAGGAAGCGTAAGTAACGAGGCGATTAATTTAACGACTTCCATATCTCATGCAGTTCAACATTATTACTTCTGCGTAATAAAGCTGTTCTGCAGACGATCCGTCTTAATTAAGTAACTTCCTTACAACTGGCTTTATTGACAATTTAAAGCTTGCTACGACAACTTTATCGATTCAAGAAAAAACTCTTTTACAGAAATTATGGAATTTATAAAAGATTTAAATCGTTGGATTCACCCGATCGTATCGACACCTCTGACACACAGAATGACGAAGTGACTTCACTTGATTGTCATACCGCTTTATTATTATGTGAGCTCACTCTTCCCAGTATGAGCACTTTTTCGCGCGCCTTAGTACGGTGAAGACAAATCTAACGATTAGAATCTTTGGAATTTATCCAGAAACCTGCTAACAATGACAACAGCTAACAGCTAATGCTAACAGCTTCCTGATATTGATGCAGCAAACATTTTAAACTTATCCGTACAGCCCATACATCAGTCTCGCAGTTTAGTCTTAAACGATACAGGCCGAAACTAAGGCACGTAGCACCCCTCAAACTCAGCAGGGTATCGAACCCGGTGCGGTTGGCAAGTGCCTGCGACAGTTTGGCGGGATGCCGGCTCGCCGTGCCAGCCCTACCCGCGCTTATTGCATTCCCAACTATGACCTGATGTGACGTAATCACGAACATGCTGATGCGTCGCTGATGTGGCGGTTATTACCTTGCATTTTTTAAATATAGAAGCCGAGATCTTAAAATATTGTCAGTTTTGTTAAGGAAGCTTCGATCTTATTGTTAGTTTAAAAGTTGACAGTTACGAGTTCTCAATTTAAAGTAGTTGACAGTTAGGTGTTGTTCTTTTGAATTGACATTACGTCAATCAAGTGAACTCACGTGTCTTCGAAAATTATGTTAATGACGCACGGAATAGTTGGAAATAGCTGTTAGCATTAACTTTACAATACTTTGCCCATTAGATATATTAGACGGTGACTTTTAAATGGCTGTCAGTGATAACCTGTCAATGATTATCCTATCATCAGACTGACATGTACAGTTGTTGTCTTAACTATTATAAAGACGACAATTACTCACGTGGTTGTTCTATTTGAAACAAAAACTAGTTCTCGTGCGTTAATCGAACACGCAACCTTTAGTATAGAACCGATTGCTTGCCCTATTCACAAACTCTTAAATGAGTCTTTAGACTTTAATGGAATTAATGAAGAAGGGATGAAAAATCCTGACAAATTTTCGTCTTATTCGTATCATAAGCAAAAGCCCATTAATGAAACGTCACGTGGACACAAGCACACATCCCCATCACAGTTGTCAGTACACGTAGAAACAGTGAGATTAGCGTCAGTTATTCTAGTTGATTACATCCAGGTGGACGCCAGCCATTAATCATGGTGACAGGCCAATGGAGTCTTCCTCGCAATTAAGTTTGATAATCGCACCACCTGACGCGTGGAAGCCTGATAAATCATGGGCAAGGTCGGTGCTGCCAGTTGTGGAACGTGTAGGATTAGTGTGGGTTTCTGTTTCTAGTTGTAGAACTTATCTTGTATCGCCGGAAATAATAATTAATACAAGTTTTTAGACTTTCTGCATTCGAGCTGTCTTAGCTATCTGTAGGGTCGATCCCATTCAGTATTCTAAAGTTCCGCTGACCTCATCATAATAAGAGGTTTTTCAGATTTCCGCAGTTCTTAGTGTGTTCGATTACAGCTACAGTGCACGCTGAATGTGCAGATTGAAATATTGCACAGGAAACAGCAATGTGTATTGATCGTGCCCTTCCTCAGTTCCGCACATGCCCGAAATACTACCTGCTACTTTGTGATCACTTTATATTGGGAAGGTTGACGGATTTCTATATTCTGTCCGTAACTAGTAAGTACCTAGCTTCACTTCTATATAAATATATTAAGTCATTGACGACGATTCAGATGAAAACTATTCGCAAAAATTCGGCGAACGAGTTCAATTAATAACTCGTCATCTACACCGCTCACCACAGCTATAATAAAAACACTATAATTCGCAGTTTTCCGGACCATTAAATCGAAAAACAACGTCCAAACTCCCGCCAAAATTGGAGAAAAGTAACAGCCATTACCAAAAAGGCCATAATTGAATCAGGGCCGGTACTCCGCCGATAGTCCAGTTCATCATCCTACCCTCACCACTCACTCCAGCGCATTATTTTTAAGTTTTCCACTTATTTGTCTTTTTCCAGTTCCTCAGGATTTACGAGCTTGCCCGTCCGTTTGGAAATCTGTAAATAATCTAACTTTTTGGCCGGAGCCTCGCTGTCATTCGGCGGTCTTATTAAAAAAGTTTAAGGCTCTCTTTATAGTTAAAGAATTACGTATGTTGCCTTGTTGTCCGCCTTTGTTGACTTACGGTTACGGCTTACATTGTTTTATGTGCTACCCTTTGATGCGCGGTTATTAAAAGTTTGGACTTTGTTGTTATTTTTTATTATATTATTAGTTATAGTGGAAATTCACATCCTTCAAAGAGTACCAGTTATGTTGGCACTATCGTATTCACGTTTAACAACTTCTTTGGTTACCAACCAACATAAAAAACCATATAAACCGTAAGATTAGTTTCGATTTTTTTTTCTGAATTTGAAGGTTACCATAATGATTGTCCTGTATAGTACTGATACGTATAACTTGCTGTCCAGTTGTATTTGTCCACTAGCCTCATCTACTATGTAGCCGAAAATATCACGGCATTTAACAGTAATCTTACATAACTTTGCGTAGGTATATTTCAGAAAAGTAACATTTCAGTTAACTTGGTATTTGCCCAATAATTATGTCTGGTCTCGCTAATGGTACAGAGATGTGAAGCTAAAGTAAATATTTGCATCCCTCCCGGGACAGGGCTGTCGGAATCCTACTATTGTAGAAAAGTGATGCTTAATTTTAGCAGGATATTAGTCGGTCAAAAGGCAGGATCTACATAGGATATTACATTCTGTTATAGCTGTTTTTAAGTTTTATCTTCAACGCAGGAATTGTGCACTATTTTTGAGCGTTTACCATACTTTACCCAAAATGGTTCAAACAATTTAATTTTCACTGGCAACAACAGATGTTTGAAGGTAAGAGGATAGCCTGAGTAGGGGATTATATAGGTTCTATGTAAAGCTTGACAACCCTATCCCCATAATGGTGTGTACATGGTGTGCAATGACGTCACCGCATCGCCACTCGGCGTGTTGTTCTGTTCGCAAACAAACCAATTTGTTTGCAGACATGTCGAACCGAACGCTGGATTATGGCTTTCAAATTATACCACATAACTGCTATAGCAACCACGGCTTATTATAAATGTAAATTGGAGAACTAAACCACGCATTTGTGCTTTCATGTTTGTGGGTTCTTGATAAAATCGCAGCTCCAATTGCGACTGAATCAACCCAACCAGCCCTTGGTGCGAGAAGGTCTAATTGGATTTGCAGATAAGTACATAATATCGTAGCTGGTGTTAAGCCATAGCAGTCATTTCCAAAACGTTATTCCGCTATGAGTGTACTTACTAGTATTCCTTTGCTCTACTCTTGCAACCATCACAGGGGTGTCAGTAATCGGTTCAATGTCTGACAGGGTTGTTACAAATCCAAAGCACGTCATCGAGTGTCAGAGTATCTTCAAGTATATGTCTGGAAAGGAACGTCTTACAGACTTCTGAAGAACGTTCAGAGGATCACTAAGAAAAACGAAAGCTCAAAGCGTGTGTTTATTTACTGATTCAGAACGTTATTGGTAATTATAAACAACGGATAATATTACCAGAATTTGATACCAAAGAATGTTTAATTACTCAAAATCGCTTCCAAACTGTAGAGACGTCTATCTTTATACGGTAGCACCTATTAAAAGTCTTCTGAGAAAAGCTCCCGCGGAGAAATATAGCTGAATGGCGAAAACATTGTGTTGTTTATGTCTGTGAAAGGTATTCTTGAACCTTTCTCCGTAGTCGAGAATGAGATAAATGCCTTAAATGATCATCCAACATTTCTAAATGAAAAAAGCAGAATTGTTCTAGATAAGTATTAGTCATTAGTCATTAAAACATTATTAAAAGTAATATTATTTTGAACCCAGTGCCAAGTGCCAAGCCAACACGTACAAACAAAACGTAACAAACTAGTTAATTAGTCGGTAGATGAATACTCCACGGTCATTATTCCGTAAATTCTCGCTAACTGCACCTTTGTTTTAATTAAATATTATTCGGAGAGAAAAACGCGTCTTGTTTCGCCTCCTATATTTTATCCTTAAAGACTCATTTTATAAATGCACCCTCGTACCTTGTTTCCTGGGGTTTCTACAGTTTCCATATTTTCTGGTCCCTGCTCGTCGGGGCTGGCGGCACGGGCGGCACCGGCGGCAGTCGCCGTCGGGCGCCAGTCGCGGCCGGTCGCGTCGCCGCGCTCTTCCCTTTGCTCCGACATTCAAACATCTTTAATAAGTCTGATGTTGTTATGTTATCCAAATAATCCTGAATCGCGATTCCAACTATTCTATAATAAACACTGAGTGGGTGTAGCCTTTCACTATTCACTATATTTAACTGACTGTGGTTTCATGAATCGTTAAACAGTTAAGCGCCAGGTATAAAGGTATTATATTATATTTAATCACTACTTAAGAATGTAAAAGGCATTATTAAGTTGAGATTACACTAATATGAGTTAGATTAACAACGGCATGGCAACTAAACTATGATATTGGGTTTTCACTCGAGGAGTTGTGAACAAGTTTTGATTAATTTTTGTTCGTATCAAGTTAGGCTGTTTAATGCCTTGATTGATGCCATACGTCTTCGTAAACTCAAGAATTTCACGACTTGGCGTGATTGAGTTTATTTAATAAGAATATTACTAGCATAGTTGCGTAATTAATTACACAAAATAATGCTAAGCTTCGGCGTGACCTTAAGACATACCGTAAGAAACACAATTATATTTAATTAAAAGCCTCACGGTGGAGAATTGTATAAGCGGCATTTTCTTAAAAAGTATCTCAATGGGAATTGTTGGGCTTTCGAAAATATTGCGAATAATATTTCGTTAGGTCGTGTTATTGCAGAAATTTCCTCAAGGCGTCCTCTCGGAGGCGTTTGTTTGCTGTAAAATGTTCGATATTCACTCCATGGCGCTTTATTGATGCATAAAAGATTAGATTGTTGCTTTTTCGAAACCATCAATTATTTATGTTTATACATGGTTTCAAACGAAGATAAAAATATTTAGCTAAAATTTTTCCAGAATGAGGAAAATTTACTTTTATTATTTTATTTAGGGCTATCATTGTCATCATCTATTATTCGTGACCTATTATGTCTGGAATATTAAAAGATGAAAATAATATTAAACATGATACAAGTGCAGTTTAATCGTAATCAACGATCTTCTTCAGACAACCTAAAAAAATTTAAAAGGCAGACGCACTTAATAGCGAAGCAATGAATTATGCTCCTCTATCGATCCTGTAATATGATGGAAATTCATAGAATGTCATAGAATTCATGGCTATGTGTGCTACAACCAAAAGTATCCAAGTATACATGACATTACTAGATTTGAGGCCTGTCAGACCAGTCTACCAACACAAAGAGCCTCATTCCTGCACATTAGGAGAGGAATTTGAGTGTCTGTAATACAGATACTACAGTTTGCCCCACAATGTCTATGTCGCCAACTTCTTTTAAACTAGATTCTATTTAATTTAATGAAGTAGGTCACCCCTGACCCTTTTCTTTTATTTCATTCCTTTGTTCTCAGTAAAAGTTTGTTAATTTTTTGCGTCTACACGTCAGATCTTTTAACACGGCATTCTTTTAACTTGTCCAGATGGGTTACACTTCCGTGATCCTTAAGAATAAATTTTATTTGAAGTAACTGTGAAGCTACCCCTTAAGTGAAACCTTTTTACGAGTAAATTAAATTAAACTGCGATGGAGTTGCCTTACGGCCATTACCCCCAATTCTGGGAAGGCCTATGTCCAGCGAATTCCGATGAAGATATTAGTCGAGTTCGATGTCTGTTATATGGGAACTATATCGACTAGTCCAAGGATGTGACATATTCGCCCGCCACTTTTGGAAACAAAGGAATCATCAGAAAACTAAACAGTACATGATTGGCAGAATAAATACTGCAGACAGACAGAAGAAGCTAGCTTGTAACAAGACTTCACAGAAGTCATTAAAAAAAGCTAGAAAAAATAGAAACAAACCAGTTGAAACTTGAAGTAACAAGTGAGTAGTACGCATATACACGGGTATTGTCGAACGTGGGTCGTTGCCCGAAGGTGTCGCTCGGTGTCTTTATTTCCGGTTCCGGTAGCGTTGGGCGGGCGGGGCGAGGGCGGGCGGGACCGCATGCGGCGCCGGATAGTTTCCGCCTTTTATCACCACACACCGCTCTGAAATATTAAAAATACGAGAGAGAGAGATATACCCTTTTTTATGAGTTTCCATAGTTTGTGTAAACGTTGTTCGTTATAAAAATATAACTTTTTGTTTTCGTTTGAGTTAAATGTTATGCTAAAATAACGAAAATGAAAAGCTACATTGTTTTAAGATTAGTTAAAATTCATACACTAGCAAAAATTAGGTTTATTGTTTTGAGAACCGTGAGGGTATTTTAATATAAATAAGTTAAACAAGTTCGAATTAAATACGTTATTTTTTGGGACGAGAGCTAAGCTTGAATAAAGAACGACTTGATAATTGAAAATATTAAAGAATTTTATGATATTAAGTTATATTTTTGTTTTTAATTTAAAGGTTTTTAATTTTAAGGATACTAGGTTTGATAATAAAGCACAGCAAAAGCATTGCTAAGTTTGGAACAAAAAACCTAAACGTTAGAGCCGGAATAAAAAGGTGATATGAATTAGATAACTAAAGGTAAACACTAACACACTAACATTATTCTTACGTTGATTTTCCTTTTTTATGTTTTGCTGTTAAACAAACTGGTAGACATACTTATTCTTATAATAAGACATGAAAAATATATAAAATGACGCGTAAAGTGAGTGGAACCTTGTCATTGTGCGTAAGAAAAGACCTTTACCTTAAACGAATGTAGAAGTTACAAAAACAAATAATTTAGCAAAAATAAGTTGGTATATTATAAATACATACATACACAGAATACTAAATGATAATGTTTTACATGTTACTAGAACCGGGGATTATTCTAAAAGGTTTGATCCCAAACCCTGTGAAAAATTTAAGTAGCTAGAGATAAACAGCCAATCGAATAAGAGACAATACCAAATCACCACAATTTGGTAATATAACTGAACAGATGTAAGCTGCTTACCACACAGAAGATACTACAATTTACGTGGCAGGCTTCGTCAAATTTCATTTATTGGCAAATAGGTTGCCAATCTTACAAAACTGAATTGCAGAAATCGATATGTTCTAAATTTAATTTGCGATCGTTTTGTGCCTGTTGCGATATTTTCCATCAGTTTCACCGAGGGTCTGAGTCTCTACGTCAATATCAATTTTCTTCACAAGATATCCTTGATTTTTATACTCGGTATTATTCAGTTCTCTCTCAGGCGCTAATCTTAAGCGTTTCCCATTCAGAACCTACTCTGATTACTTAAGCTAAGTTGAAGCTCCGTCTGAGATTTCCCTCACAGTCTGTTTGTCTAAACACCAGAAACTCGGGAACTTACTTGAACAAATAAAATGCATCGCAAACGAAGAGAAAGCTAACAGCCGTAAACTCACTATATTCTGATTTTGAAGTGTCTTTGGTGTTGCTTGCCCGTTCTTCTCCATAGGAACCACTATGCTTTGAAATGAGCAATCCGACTCCACGACAATTCAAAAGTGCCTGTAATTGGTTCAATTGAGCTTTGAGTTTGAGGCAAAATTTGCTTTGTAACTTCCAACAGCACGTGCGGCCTTGGATCCATTTCTAATATTATTGAACCCTTGTTGATTTACGCACACACGTAAAGCATATCACTATAAATTTATGGCCGTGTTTCGTAATTTGTTTGTATCGATCGTCGGGGACTGCGATTACCGATACTGTCCGATGATTTTATAGCTGGCTATATACAACGGCTTAGATAATACTGCTCGCGTTGATGTTATTGGTTTTCCCACTATAAGGCTTTAAGTCAGAAGGCTGTAGCGCCATGTGAAAAAAATAAATTCAGCTGCATCTGGTCTAGTATCCTTGGATTAAAGCTGATGAGGCTGATAAGATAATTACAACATTTTTTTGAAATATTTACAACAGAATAGCACAATAGTGTATTTTGTTAATCTCACTTTAATGGAACACCTTCAGCTTTTGTTATTGTAATTCAATTTTTATAACAGAAACATTGTTAACGGTGGCCTCGATGATTCTGACCTACGTTGTACCATTCGAACTGGAGACCTTTAGGGGCCGTTCAAGTATTACGCAAGCAGATTTCTTGCAATTATTAACCTCCCCCTCCCCCTCGTCAGCGAAAGTAAGCAAAACTCTTACCCCCTCCCCTCCCATGCTTACATAAACATTGGTACATGCATTTTTCATTTTTTTCTGGTTTCTTTATTGATTCATGAGCAGAAGTTATAAGTCCCAGTAGAATCCCTGAAAATGCGTTTCGTTTTCAAGTATAGACAAGTAGGGTTGCCATATGTGTTCAAACCAAAATCGACAAAAATTTTGTAGAAAATCCGAAAACGTAAAAAAATAAATACTGTTGACGTAATCACCATCCAGACCCCCCATCGCCCATGTCATCAAAAATAAGCAAAGCAAAGACCCCCTCCCGCCCCCCTGTAGTGCTTACGTAATACTTAATGACATTAACCTTGTTATTGCACCCAATGTTTCTGTAAAAACATTGCCTTCACAATAAATGCCGTAAATGTCTTGTATATTGATACCTTTGGAAAAGAAAGGGTGTGATGTTGACGCCATCTTCAGCTCAACGTTTGCCAATGACGGTGTTAAGCCCCATGACCCGACAAATGACGATCCTTTGGCAATCTAATCCCGGAATAAAACGTGATTTCTTTCGTCGGAAAGACACAATCATACTTTCTGGCCGTCCGGGAAATCCAACGGCAAATTTCAAGATTCTCTTAACCTTTTACAAAACTATTAAGGTGTCATCCAGTACCTACCGTCCTAACCAAAGGATCAAATAGAAAAAGGGAATATAAAATAAACAGGTGAAATAATCCGCAAAAGCGGTTTAATTATGCTAATTGTTCCCATTTCACCCATGACTTTTGAGAGCTTTGTGAATTTCCGCAAGACTTCCATAATTTTGATCTTATTTTTGTAAAGTACCGGAATTTTGTTAAATGTGACTTGCAAAGAAATGTGTAGCTTTGTGTCCTCAGAGTTCTTTAAATTCTTCCACGCGAAGTATTTCATCATCTTCGTATGGCGTCTTCCCGATTTATTTTACAGATTTTCATATCATTTTTCCGAAAAAAAAAATTAAGAATTCATAAGGACGCTCATAATAAAGTTTGCTATGCCATAATTCGCAGGCGCCATTGTTAATGTTTGGTCAATCACAAACCTAATTATCTAATTGGACTATTCTAGATCGTCTAGTAATACGAAGTTTAGGAATTTATACTGTTTAACAGTTATAGAACTTTCCTTAAAAATCTTGGCTGCTTTTATTCGTATCTAGAAATATACGTTCTTTGTCCTCTACTTACTATAACTTCGCTTGAAAATAACTTCAGCCCAGAAAAAGTTTTATTTTGTTTAAAGCTTCTGCTACAAAGGAATTTATTGAGGTAAAACAAACAGTATTTAATATTTCTAAAAATAGAGTTGGTCCTAGTACGGATTCCAAATTTTTGCCCTGAACTAATACTGTCAACGAGAATGGAGGTTTACTAGCCCGTGACGCATTAATACCAGGAGGGGCTCCGGAAGAAAACTAATACAACGATGTAGGGGGAAAAGCTTTAGGAAAAACCACGATAGAATAGAATACTTTTTACTATGTACACCATATAAACAAACACGATATATTGACAGCGAGGGACCTATCAGTTGTGGCCATATCTTGCTTACTTATTGGCTTCTCTAGATTTCTTTTGTGTATGACACAAAAGAAATCTAGAAAATCTAGAGAGTGGTATCTTACGGCTACGCTTTTGTGTGTATAGTACTAATTTTTTGAACTTTTGTGAAATACTTTGCTCCCTATTTTGAAGCGAATAGCAACCAATTCTTATCAGTTTAACACTACAACTCAACTACGTACTAACCAAAAATTGTTTTAAATAAAACTACTTGTCCAATATATCTTAAGTTCCGCTATTTCCGAATCTCCTGCAGAGTGTGCGCTGACTTTCCTTCAGCGACTTTTGATAAAGCATCGAAAATATTTTAACCGCAGTCGAAGCATAGAATTTGTACGTTTTCTTCCTTTACGGGTAAAACCTCAAGCTGAACTAATGTGAAGCGAGATAGCAACGCGCGCTTCGATAGCGTTTGAAGATTCTAGTCGAGCATAAAATTGAGTTCAAACTTTACTCCAACCTATTTCTCTTAACATGAAAATAGAAATAGCTGATGCAGCTTATTTTTCTTACAATTCTTCGAGCACCGAAAAATCAATAAGTACTTTTAAAGTAGGTACATACGAGTATAATAGAATTGGCCGCCGCAGTGTGGCTATAAAATCAATCGATCCAATTAGTATGAAGCCAGAAATAAAACCCAAATGAAATAAGCCAGTGGTTTATTTCATTCATATCAAACTTTCATTATTAAACAAGCTTATAACGTTGAAATATAATAAAACCGCAGGATTCAAAAAGCGGTCTCATCAAATTATATTTGACGTGTAAAACGTACAAACTTTTGAAATATGACATAATATGAAGCAAAGCGATGCCTACATTACGCCACTGGTTAAGCCGGTGAAATGAAGTCGCTCGTACGAGCGTTTTGCGGGATTCTCATCGTCGCATTAGCGAGTGCTCCGATGTGTTTCAATTACGTCGACTTAATAACTGGCTTGTGTCATGTTTTAATGTCGCATAATTTACATTTCTGCTCTGGATTGTGATGGATTTTGGAATTAAGTGGTTTTGGAAGATGGTAATTTTAATCTAGAGTTTGTTCCCTTTGACATTCCTTCCCTGTTTTGTCTTAGTTTTAACACCAAGGGTACAAATGTGCTCTGCTTGCCCCTTTTTTCACGACCGCACCAATATTATTTTCTCTTATTTTATAACTCGCAACTTGTATCTTTTACTTTGTCAACCCTAACTTGCTCATGCTCTACACGTACACACCTTCACGTTCTACATTTACTATATCATCTCCACAGAACTAGCATTTCTTCTAAATCTATCACCTAAAAACGAAGGCGTTGATGTCTGAAATGTTTTAATTGGAGCGATTGCCGCCTGCCTGCCTGCACGGACCGCTGGGTCCTCCACTACCCACTTCTTTTTGCAATAACCGCTGATCAATATCGACCATGAGTTATTAGACTTTCGTACTTTTCTTTCTGATCAATAGGTTTACATAGTTTGAGGACGGATTACACAGTCATTGAAGGTTTTTGGGTTGTGTAAGTGGTCGCAAACTTGCTACAGCGTACTCAACATGTAGGCAAATACAGATAAAATATTTCAGTTTTAATGATGCGGGTTTTTATCTCCAAGATGGAATGTTTTAAATCCAAATGTTGATTATTATGCGAGAAAAACACGATAATAAATATCCAAATATACGAGATTCAGTTCATAGTTAAGTGGTAATGACTTCCGACTTCCCGAAATATATCGAGTTGTATGAACTCGGCTTTTATTTGTTTCTGATTTGACTTTTGCATGAGTTCATGGTAATTTTATCTTCGTTAGGCTTACCGCAAGTAATGTTTCGTAATCTTCTGTAAAATTTTCACAAATGCTTTCAGTGTTAATTTGTAAGTCTGGATTTTAGGCATCCTAATATTTCTTTTACTTATAAATTATAATTTAAATACTTTCTTCGTTCACGTCTTTGTTGATTTTAATTAATATTCATACATTAAGCCATGTTTTACTTTAATTTTTTTCGTTATTTTTTTTTTCACTTAAGTAAATTCCGGCGAATATTAATGAACCAATATTTTCAAAAGGCTCTAGAAAAATATGATTTGTTTTTATTTACAGATGAAAATGTAGCATTTACTTTAATTATGTTTGTTTTGCTATTTCTCTTAATCTTTCAATAACCATGCTTCATTATGCGTACCTTCCAAGTCTAGTTCAGTGCCCTTAAGGTCGGTCTATATAAAAACGAGAATCACTCGCATGTCTTCTGCACACACATACTTACGTGCAGGAGTATGTGTGCAAAATGACACATCGCTGTCACTATGTAAATGGGCCGGTTTTCGTTCATTGACATTATCTACGTCATGGCTTTTCTTACACCTGTTTATCTAAACTTGTGAAACTGTTTATTTTGATGTTGAAATGTATTTTAGAAGTTGATATTGCTTTTAACACTACTTCAGAAAATGTGTTATTTCTCTGTTCTGTCCGTTAGGTTCTGACTTTCAATTCGCGTAGGCGTTGAGTTTTGCGTCAAGACCTTATGAATACGTGATCAATAAGGAAAATGTTAAGAATGAAACTATATGTTTTGTGACTTTGTCTGTATTCATATAGGTCGTTTCTTTTTCCTTGTAGACCCAAGATTAAGATATTAATTTAATTCTGAAATTGTTTTATGTGAATTTATCAGTAGCTAGTATTAGGCTTGAGTCTATAACTAAATATTCCTCTTATCATCATCCGCTTCATTTTCCGTTTCCGGTGTCTACTTAGATTCTTGGTAATTCCGTGCTTAGTCATGGCAGTTTCTATCTATTTATCATAAATTACCCACTTTTTGCTAGAAAATCTAAATTATATGTTGTGTACAATTTCCCATGTTACGCACAGCACTACATATATTAATAAACCCCATTGCGATAATGGCTTACAATTTGCCGTGACGTCAACGCCATGCTGTATACTGTACAATTGTGGCTAACGAAACACTTGGCTTCTTTGTGGGTAGTTTCAGATAATTCTCTAGCTACAAAGCCACCTAATCATATTATTGAAGTTATTTATGATACAGAGTCAACGACACGTAATAGAGCTCCATTCATGTTATTTCCTTCACTATCGATAAGTTCTCGCTTCGAGAAACAATGCGAGCATTCACTTTATCGACTATCGATACAATTCAAATTTAGTTTTCATAAAATTTTACAAGTGAATATACGACTGTCGCTTACATTGGAGATGTTCTTTGAAGTCTTACTACAAGCATGTGACATTGTATCTAGTGTTAATATTTTGTTCTGCTAATGTTACTTTTCTTCTCGAATTAGAACTTGTAGTCATAGTGACACGCCACTAACTTGCAGAAAGTAATTACTTAGTACCTATAACAAGACTCGTAACATCTGCCTCATGCCAGTCCTAACATAGATCATACATATTATATTACTTGGAAAAAATAACGAAACTTTACAGAGACAATCCGCCTCACTCTGATTCACTTCTCCAGATTGTAGTAATTTGTCCCTTTTAGGGTTCCGCAAGTCAAATGAATCGTTTCAACTTCCCCGTGACAGCCCCGTCATTCCACCGATGGTTCCGTATTAATCTTTCCACGTACACTTGGGGCCCATGAAAATCGACCGATCGATGTACGCATACAATTTTCATCTTTGTATACTACGTTTTATTTATGGTCTTTATTTGTTATACAATTCTGCTTTACGAATGAATAATGGTAAATAACGTTTGCTAAAAGATGAAAATGTAATTGAAATGTGATACGGAAGATTTATAACCAAAATAACGCAGTAGCAAATGATTGCTTTTATCATCGTACCATCTTTGGCTGGGGTTATAATAGATTATTTTAATGGCTTTTATAAGAGATCTCGGATTTGATTACGATTTAACTATTCCACATAATAATAGGCTGCTATTCTGATAAAACCTCTTTGGTGGAACTGCTTTGATTGAAATGGCCTTTAATGTGTGTTTTCCGAGTTTTATTAAACCTATTTCCTATTTCTGAAGAAAAATAAACAACTCCGGGTTATCATCATCATCTGTATTTTACATAGAGTAACCAGTATTTTACATAGAGCGACTGCCTATCTGACTGAATACTGAATACGATCGATACCCCTTGGTAAGACTGGTCAGACTTTCGGGCTTCTGACGACCTAACGACTGTCAAAGATCCGCGAATGGCAGCCGGGACCAACGGCTTAACGTGCTTTCCGAGGCACGGAGGGGTCTTGGTATGTGTACAAAACTCCGGTTATTGGGGTAATAAAAACAAATAATTGTTATTGAAGCTAAAAGGATGGATACACTTGGGACTGAAATAAAATATACAATATTATTATTTCTTCAGAACGTACTGAGATATTAGATTGTTCTGTGGAATATTTGTTTCTTGTTTGTCCGTGAAAATCTGGGCTTTGTGGCGTTGCGTGTCGATGTAGCCTCATTCACGGCTCTGCAAATGACAGCGGTGCCTTTAGGGTAATCATTATGTACTCAAATTGATAGCGGGTAACAAGCGCTGCTTGTAGTCCAGAGCTAGTAATCTTTATTTAGAGTGCTCCTGTTTTTGGTGTAGGCAGGACTGGTAAGTAATTAGAGGTTAATTTCGTATATTTCTATAGAAAAATTGAATAAAACATGCTCACAGTGGCTACGTGGCTGTTGGTTTAGTTGTTTTTGTCTTTGTTCGTGTTCCATGGCTGATATTTTAAAACTCGAAACTCTTCTCGAATATTTTTCATTGATTGTTAGTATTTCTGCTGCCATTCAATTTAAGTTCTATTGTCCAAAAGAGATATTCAGCATGTAACTGGCGCAGTCTGTTTTGTTTTATCAATATCATTCAATGAGGTCACAGGTCAACATGACGTATTCATAAAACAACATTTTTGTATAGAAAAGTTGAATGGCATTCAATTTCTACCTTCAAAAAGTTTTGTTGAATAGCTACTTGGTTTAAGTAACAAGGGTATCAGATCTGTGCCAGGTCGCAGCAGACATTAGCTGCACGCAATACCTTCACACCTAACCTTTCCTTGTCAGAGTTGTTTGTATAACAACGGCTTTCACCAAGTTTTGCTTCTTCAACGTTATTTGTGACCATTTAGTTGTACAACAAATTGTCATCTACAATACTTAACTGTAATTTGAGTTCTTATTTTTATGTAATACCCATAATTTTTTTGTCGATTCAGGTATGGTAATTTTGTACGTCAGAAGTTGAAAAGAAAAATGAAAGAATATGAACCATTATGCAACGTTTTGAAGTCGAAAAATAAGTAGAGACAAATGATTCGACTTGGTTTTATGTTATTACTTCATTGCCCATCTTATTTGCACAAGTTTTTGAACGGTGGCTTGAAATTAAGAAACATTACCATAACACGCACCATACCTAAATACATTGACACCTTTATTTCTGAAACCACCAAACCGCTAGTTATTTTCCATGACACAAGACTCAATAGAGGAAGGCGATCGTTTGACTAAGTAACGTAGTTTCCAACCATCAATTTTAATTGTAGTGTTGTCTAGGAAAGGAAAGTACACATCACAATTATTATTCTATCATGAAAATTGAAAGCTCAAAGAAACAACAACACAGAGCATCACATGTCTATACATATATAACTTGATTCTTTCAGTATTCGGTGGCCGTTTCCACAAGTTCCTACGTCACAAATCAAATTACTGAAATCCGTTTGTATTTTCGTCTGCGCTAGCCTTATTCGCTTATGAATCTTATTAGTACAGTCAGGGACACTTTCATTTAATGAATAAGTTGCCGGCCGTCAGGACTTCGCCATACATGCGCGTGACTAACATAATATCATGTGGCCACATAAATATGATCCGACGGTTCTATTAATTAGTTTGGCTTTATTAGTTCTGTATTCATATATCAATAGTAAAGTAATAGCAATAACATATTAATTTCATTATGTCCAATTTCGAACAAAATCGTTTATAAGTGAGTGTATTTACATTTTGACGTACAGCGTAAGTAAAGAACTATGTAAAACCAGAAATAGTCATGTAAGTCGTAAAATATGGACCTTTTGTTAGCGCAAAGAAAAGCTGCCCGCCGTTCGTTTTTCCGCATGTACATATACTGGGTCTATTAATATAGCCTTATTTGCACGCTCAAGGCAGGATTGCTCGAGCAGTCCTGTGCAAGTGACGCGCGCTGGCCGTCGGTGACGTCAAGAGTTGCGTGCCAAATGTGACGAGAACTTCGCGACCTAGCACACCGGTAACAAACCACAGGTCCACAGCCAGTTACATTCCAACTCTGACGACGAACGCACGTTCTAGTATCCAGTTTTCGATAAAAACTTTATCGTAATTATTTTGTGATGACTTATTGAAATTATGTGTTGCGTGACATTTTTCTGTCCTCGAGTGTAATGTGTACTATAAGGTGATAGTGAGTTTTCTGATGTGTGTGCGGACTAGTGGTATGGTGGCGATGGGTATTATAATAGGAACCTGTGTGCCTGATGCTGAGCAGGACTCCGCCTATGGGGCTCAGATTCGGCGCCCACCTAGGAGGATTTTATACGGTATGCATATCATGGTATTTTTATCTTGCTCTCTTGCTTATAAAACATCTCAATGTTTAAGATGTCATCAAAGATAATAACAGCTATTATAAAAGGGCTATTATTATTTTTTCAATAAAAATTCCTTGAGGTCATTCCTGTCATATTACCTGTTATTATTATTATCTCCTTTATTTATTTTTAAACAAACTTATTATATTTTTAAATATTCTTTACAAAAAAAATAAATAAAAAAACATTTAAAAATATAAAAAATTGTAGCCCACCGGTATCGGGAACAGGGTCCAAGCTACCGGCGGTCAGGGCTCCAGAGAAAGGAACCTCCTAACGATACGAGCCGTGTCCAGGAGTACCGCTCTCTGCATCAAGCCCTTGACCCAGCTGCCTAACGAGAGCCTCCTCAGGTGTTGGTCGAGGCTCTTGGCAATTAAGCCATTAGCAGTAATGACTATCGGCACAATGATCGCCGAGTCCACACCCCACATGTCGACAACCTCGCGAGCCAAGTCAAGATACTTGATTTGCTTATCTGTCTCAGCTTTCACGAGGTTCTCGTCATGCGGGACGGTTATGTCAACAATCATTGCGCGCCGCTCTGATCGATCCACCACCACTATATCAGGCTTATTAGCTATAATAGTCCTGTCAGTGATGATGGATTGATCCCAGTACAGTGTGATATGGCCATTTTCGAGAACTGGGTCGGGCGCATACCTGTAGTACGGCACCTCCGATTCCACAAGGTTGTACTGCAGAGCAAGTTGCTGATGGATAATCCTGGCTACAAGGTTGTGTCTATGCAAATATTCTCCGTTAGCAAGACGAGAACACCCGGAGATAATGTGACGGATTGATTCGCCCGGACGGTGGCATGCCCGACATATGTCAACCGTACCGTCCTTCACAATAAATCTCCGGTAGTTATTCGTCATCATAACTTCGTCCATAATTGCACAGACAAACCCTTCGGTTTCTCCGAAGAGTTCCCCGGAACGTAGCCAGGCTACGGACGCTAAGAAGTCTACATCGGGTCCATGTAGGGCCCGTAAAAAGCGTCCGTGAAGCTCCTTACTCTGCCATACCTCCATGCGGTCGTTAGTGTCAAGCACTACAGGTTTGCGCCAGTTCTCTTTAGCCAAGGAGAGCGCGGTAAGGCCCTTGTCCACTGCCACAACATCTCGATGCATCCCCACGTCGGCTTCTAGGAAATATTCCCTGAGACTGCATATCTCACGATTGTGAAGAGTCTTAGCATTTAAGAAGCCTCGACCTCCACACTTCCGTGGGATATACAGTCTCATAACCGAAGAACGTGGGTGATGCATTCGATATGCCGTCAACAATGTACGGATCCGCCTATCCAGGGCGTCTAGCTCTGTTTGAGTCCATTTGAGTATGCCGAAAGAGTACATCAAAACCGGCATGACCCAACCGTTGAAGGCACGCACTTTATTTCCACCTGATAAAAGACTATTAAATACTTTTCTCAGGCGGCCAAAGAAGCGCTCCCTCAGCGATTGTTTCATGTCGGCAACGTTGATGCCCAGTGCTTCCGACATACCCAAATACTTATAGGTTTCGGTTGCTGAGAGGGATCTAAGATTTATGGAATCTGTGAGCTGGGTTCCCACAGATTCCACAATCTCCCCTCGTTTTACATGCATGACCGCACATTTGTCCACACCGAATTCCATCCTGATGGCGCTACTGAAAGTTTCAGTGACCTTCAATAGCTCCATCAGTTGCAAATCGTTGGGGGCAAAGAGTTTCAGGTCATCCATGTAAAGGAGGTGAGATATAACCTGACCACCTCTCTTCAACCGATAGCCTAGACCTGAATCCTCCAGCAGCGTGCTAAGAGGATTCAAGGCTAAGCAGAACCAAAGTGGACTCAAACTGTCGCCCTGAAATATACCCCGCTCTATCCTTATCGGTTCACTATTCCTCTGGATTTGCCGACATCCTGGATAGCGAAGAACTGTCCTCCATTGCCCCATACACGACATCAGGAAGGTGCGCAGGGTTGCATCAATTTTATACAACTCTAGCACCCTCATGAGCCATGTATGTGGCACCGAGTCATAGGCCTTCTTATAGTCTATCCAACATGTCGACAGATCCTTTCGGGAACGGCGAACCTGTTGGCTAATGGCCATATCAATGAGGAGTAGCTCCTTAGTACCACGGGACCCGTTCCTACATCCATTTTGAGAAGCACACATAACAGAATTCTCGTTAATATGTTTATTTATTTTAGCTCTCAAAATGGAGGTAAGAACTTTATAGACCGTTGGAAGACACGTAATCGGTCTATAATTTTTAGGTTCCGCAGTACTACCCGATTTATGGAGCAGGTGAGTTATTCCAGTCGTCAGGAACTCTGGTAGCGACCCTGACTCTAAGGCTGACTGGAATAGGGCTGCCAAGCAAGCATGCGATCTTGTGAGCCATTTAATCCAGAAGTTGTGCAGTCCGTCCGGCCCTGGTGATTTCCAATTTGGCAACGGACGAACTGCGCAACTTACATCCTGGGGGCTGATCGTTATTGCCCCCATTTCTGTTATTGCATCACATGCTCGCTCGACGTCCCGAGTCCACTCACCCTCGGTATGACTGACAGGTACTGACCAGATGTTACGCCAAAATGAACACATGGCGTTATCATCCGGCAGGCACATGTCAGTCACACCTTGGTCCGGTCGCTCCCATGCTCTGTAGACCCACCTTTCATCGCTTTGGAAGGTGCGATTTAGAGTGTATCGTTCCACCCGACGCTTATACCTACGAATACGGTTTGCCCATGCATACACTTTCTGCTTCCAGAAGTCGATGCGCTCTGTGACACGGGACATGTAGTCTTGAGGACTGATATCAGTCCCCGAAAACGCCCGCCTCACAAAGCGCATCACTCGAGGGCGATTGTTGCCCTCACGGAAGCAGATTAGTTTGCCGATGAACGCTCTGGCCCCAGCAATGCGTCGTTCAATCCTATACTGCCATGCCGGTACGGCTGGTTTCGGTCGTGTAGCTCTGTCATCCGGAAATTTGACATGAGCTACACGACATGCCGTTACAGCCGCGCAATACAGGATTGAATGAGCATCGGTGAGGTTTTCGCAGTTATCAAAATAGCTTGACAACTGCGAATCCAGAACAGCCACCAGCGCCCTATTTCTGTTATGCATGGGCAAACGAGGTAAGCGTGGTCTGAGTTCAGGTGTCATGAACCGATATTCTCTGATCGCACCCTCCAAAGTACTCCTCATCTCCTCACTGCACTGGATACTTACGTTAGTAGCCATGTCATTACTTACGTCGTTTCCGCAAATTAATGGTGTGGTAGACTGTGGTGGTGCCACAGCCTGCGACGGCGTAGCAATGACATGGCTACTCTGCATTTCAGTCCGCAAGCGATCAAGCACGGTGTCATCCAACATACGATTACGCTGGATGACTCGTACCTGATCCGACAGTCGTTGTGCCGATACGTTGACAGCCGGCTCAAGCACCTGAAACAGAGAGAGCATCCGAACACGGTACGCGGTCAGGTTGTTTCCTCCCTCTGTAGCCCCATAGTATGAGCGCATGACGTTCTCGTTGATGGATTTCGTCCATCGCATGCGCTGCACACTTCCACCGGGAGCTGGGACCCTATCAGAGGCCGGTGGGCCTCGAGGTCCTAAACCATTATTATTATTATTATTATTCAGAATATTTTGGGTTGAACAACAAAATCCTTTCATTAAAATTAATTTTAGGGTTTAAGCCCGTTGTTAAGGCTTGTGTACACAAAGATCCTTGTTGTCACTTTAACGTTCAGTGCAACTTTACTTACCTTTAACCTCTCACGTATATTTAAATAAATAAATGTAATAATTAGGCATCACGAGTCATGACTGGTTATTTCAACTTTCAGCAAGGACGACTATGTTTTGAAATGCTTGTCTACGAGTGGTGAAATGAACAGCTTTCTACCTATCTCTATGGTGATAAATGCTGCTTGTGACGCGTTTTCCATGATTGACCATTCACAAATGGCCCTTGGGAAGTGTTTTCTGCCACAATAATACCATCTGAAGCCGTAGTGCAACAGAAATGTTTTCTAAACCCGTATCTTTCAAATCGGAACAAAGCAATACTCCACTTATTCCTCTGATCTGATGTCAGGAGCGGAGCGTGGCGGAAATATGACATCGGGGTTTAGAATGTGACTGTCACACAGTTATGACTATGAATGACAGAAAGTGAACTGAAAAACATGTGCCGCATTTTCGGCCAGGCAGTGTACACGTTAGTTCATAATTTGATCACCCGGTCTGATAAAGCGGTGGCACTGTACATATATCGATCGAAATGAAACATTCATGGAGAAAGTAATAAAAAACTTTGTCTGTTATGTACTAGGCCTAGTTTACGTTTGTGTAAACATAGGAATATATCTATATTTTGTTTAGTAAGGTCATTGCGGTTTGATGTTCTTTTTAGAGTTCCATACCCAAAGGGTAAAAACGGGACCCTATTACTAAGTCTCCACTGTCCGTCTGTCTATCACCAGGCTGTAATCTCATGAACCGTGATAGCTAGACAGTTGAAATTTTCACAGATGATGTACATATTTCTGTTGCCGCTATACCAACAAATAACAAAAATAAAATAAAGTTAAAATCTATAGGGGTATAAAAGAAACGTTTTTTTCGGGGTTTTATGGCTTGTGGTACGGAACCCTTCGTGTGCGAGTCCGACTCGCACTTGGCCGGTTTTTTTGTTATAATTCTATGTATTCTAGTTTTTTATTTGATTAATTGAGTTCATTTATTAATTTGTGATTGATTGGTTTATATGTAGAACGTTCTAGCGGGACTTCTGTTTGATTAGTACTATTCGATCTCAATTTAAACAGACGGGTACTAAAAAATATTTTTTCTATATTATGTCATTCCCTCGGATACGTGGTCGTATAATTTGCAGAGCTATTAGCTAGATCCGATCACTCAACGACCCTTATCGACATCAGTCCTTTGGTCCTCAGTCCTGACTTCCTGATAGCCGCGTCTTCAAGATCGTTCCTTCCGATTACGTGTTAAATTAGAAAGTCTGTCGTCCTTTAGCAAATACATTTGTAAGAATACGGAAAACTTACTTTATTTTTAAAATTGATGGTTTTTGGTCTAGTAACTGTATGGAACACTAGGTATAGAACTAGCTTCTGCCCGCGACTTCGTCCGCGTGAAACTTCTTGTTTTCCCGGCCCTCCCCATCCCATCGCATCGCATCGCCTGCCAGTGCGATTACTTTGTTTTCGCTTAGCGTTCTTTCTGACTTTTTTTTCTTTTTGCTTGGCTCCTAAGGGTCATAGCGTGATGTTAAATAGCCTTTATAGCCTTCCTGAGATATTGGGCAAATGCAAAAACAATATTTCAAATACTGGTAGGTCCAGGGATTAGCGCGTTCAAACAAATAAAATCTTCAGTATTATTAGTACAGATAATACGTACATTACCTATTTGTGTATAATTATGTTACTAACAAAAAGGATAAAGGCTTCTGCAAACAGGCGCGACGCGCGACGCGAATCGCGCGCGACACAAAGGCACCGCTCGTTGCGCGATTTGCGGTGCCTTTGTGTCGCGTGTCGTGTCGCGCCTGTTTGAAGGAGCCTTAATGCTAACAAAATAATAATAAAAAATATACCCTAACCCAAACTAATTTAATCGAAGCCAATTTATTTTGTGTATCATCTAAAAAGTGTTTGGGTGAGCGTTTTAAAAGGTTTCGTTTACAAGGTCGTATACCAAAGGCATTGATGGAAAATAGATGAAACACAAGAGTAGTGAGTTATGTGCAAGGCACTGTACCCGGGCCGGTGCTGCCGAGCTGGTGGCGCCTAAACTGCCTTCAATCACGAACCGCGCCGGAGACATTACTTTTTATTGATAACTATTGTTGGTCTTTAAGGTTATCGTTCATCGATTATAGTGTGGTGTGCTCGTGCTCATTGGCTAGAGCATGGTATGATTTGTTTTGATGAAGTAGCCTGGTATTTGCACATTTTTACCTCTGAAATTGTCAAGTATTTCTGTTCTATTACATAATATTATTATTTGACTGTTTGGTTGGGTCAAATACGTTGTGCCTACAGGAAAACAAACATTGTTAACGATAAAAATAGCTTGTGTGGGTTTTAATTATTTGGCCAAATAATTAAAATCCACACAAGCTTTGTTTATTTAGGTTATATTGTTATATCCGCTATTATCCTCAGTAATATCTAAATTCTAAAATGAAACATTTATGAAGTAGATATTTCAGTACCTGCCTAAACTGAATAGTTTGCGCGAGAGACACTTCCAAAAAGGTAAAATGTGTTCCCCCCCTGTAACTCTAAAATAAGAGAATGATAAAACTAAAAAAAATATATAATGTACATTACCATGCAAACTTCCACCGAAAATTGGTTTGAACGAGATCTAGTAAAGTTACAATTACAACGAACTACAAGAACTTTTATATTATGTTACTTGCTGGGTACGGAACCCTTCATGGGCGAGTCCGACTCGCACTTGGCCGCTTTTTGATTAAGAATAGTAGTAGAAGCCTGCACCCTAATTGCGTAACACACTATCAATCGGAATCTGAATCATTTTGAAGCAAATTGCTAATCCATTGCTTCATAAGTTCGAAAAATGTGTCTGCTCAACACGTAATAACGCAATGAATGTTGTCGAACTGTCAAAATGAAACCGATTCCGATTGATAATGTGTTACGCAATTGCCCCGCAGGTTAACTGCTGACAGAGGAGTGCGCGAATCGTTCGGAAACAACGAGGTTATTTTTATATTCATATTCCAATAGACTTCACTACCTCTACCTACACTCATATTTATTGAATTCTAGTCTTACAAAGACATGGTCAATGTGGAACCTGTCGGGCACAGCAAAGTAGGAGAGACGAAGAGAGCTATAATTTATGAAATAACTTGATCCACGAGTAATACTTAGTTTAGCTGGTGTTTATTTATAATCATAATAAAATTTCAAAGTAATTTAAATTTTCTGAAGATTGCGCAGATATCATGAAATCTCTAGTCAAATCAATGAGAAACTAACATCCCGAAACTATGCCATACTGACCTACATATCAAAGCCGGACACCCTCTATGTCCGATCACTCTCGCGACACCGATCGAATTCCACGTCGGACACTGAACAAGGGATCAGACCTCTCGATAGACCTGTAGACTGGCTGCCAGGCTACACCTGCATCCAGAACGGAACTGCGTCAACTGTCAAGTGGTTCGGAATCGATTCTTTTTTCGTGAAATGCAATTTCAGATAGCACCAGATATTTCGACGTTATCGTGTAATATAGCCTTAATGTTTGAGTGTCCTATTAATCGCTATCGGTGACATATCTGGCGTCACAGAGTATTTTAAGCTGCTGTGCGCGTTACTACACCAGCACATTTCCATAGCAAGCTTCTTGAAGCTGCTTACGCAAGATGCTCTGTATGCGGCCGCCTATGAAGTTAATATCTGTAGTCGAAAACAACTGGTAAATCAGAATCACACTCATTAGTAGATTATCCCCGTAGCAAACGTTTGCTTACATATATCGAAACAACAGTTACAGAATTAAAATCAAATTAATTGGTGTTAATGAAACACCATCACGTAATTTATAACTCGATCTAAACACACATTTGACAGTACGTACCGTTCAAATAACCAGTTTTGCTCAATTGACTCGCAAACGCTCAATCAAATCACAATGACGTAGACAATATCATAACCTAAACGGAATATTACGCAGTAAACTAATGAATTAACTAAATCAATTTATACACATTTGATATAAACTTAAGGTTATCTTTGTACGGGTCACGGACTTGGGGCCAGCATACTATCTTTGACGTAATTCTTATGTTACGTGCAAAGGTACCTACACTATGCAGAAAAAGACAGAAGGACCAGTATCCGAAAATAAATGTACATATATCGATGTATCGTGATTGATACTTGATTTTTCTACGGAGGCGGTGTTCTGGAGTTACCTAGTTTGTGGTGAAGGGTAGGTAACGGCTTTATTAATTTAATGATATGGACAACGGCACTATTGGTCATAAACTTGAATCGTGTGTTCCGTTTGCTGTTGTATATTTTTCGTAGAATGTTAGGCCTTGTCTTCCTTATGTTTTTAATCCGCTTGATATTTTATGACAATTTCCAAAAGTCAAGTTCCGAGATGAGAGATTGTCTCTATTTCCACATTATTTTATTGGTTGGCAAACATTAACTTTTACATCGTCCTCACATTATATAATTTTAAAATCGAAAGTGATGTAACTAATATTTTTGTAAAATATATGTAATTTAAAAAGAGTGTCCATGGAGTTTCCTGCCCGTTCTTCTCCATAGGTAGGTACCTACGCTTTGGAACGGGCAACTAGCTTCATATTTTCCGACTGACCGACTTCTTGACAATTCAAAAGTGCCTGTAAATGGTTTAATTAAAAAAAAATAACATTAGTATCTGAAGTAATATGTAGTGACAGTATCAGCCACCACAGTGATAGTGCACTGATTACAAGTTATTCAATACATAGAGGTTATCAAACGTAAAAGGTTAAGCAACTACATGAACATAAAGGTTTTCTTGTAATCGATAAAATCGACCTCAGCTACGTTACACCTACGAATATCAGGTAAGCAAATAAACAAAACAAAAAACTTGGCGCTTTTTTTTACAACATAAAAATCTAGGATAGCAAATAATATTACAAACACTCAATAAAAAACAACATCGACAAATATTACTTCAAAATAGGTGTTCATGCATAATTCATAAATAAGTACAGCATCCATCACATACGTAAAAATAATAAACCATAGTTTTACATGGAACGTCAACTAACGCTCTCATATCGTATTCTTCGGCAGTCCAATAAAAACGTAATGAAAATCTTCATTCATGGTACTCGGTTGGTGCATCTGCGGGAACACCATAGGCCCCTGTGGTTGCGTCACTGGATGACGTTGGTTCTTGAACACCTCAATCCCCGGTGTTTGCGTCTGTTGGTCACCTGGTTGGTTCGTCCCATGTGGATTCGGCGGCTGCATAACTGACCAGTTTGGGTTCGTCCCCGGCACTGGAGGGTTTGTCGCCGGAAATGCACCCGTCACCGAAGGGTTTGGCTGCTGGTACTCCGGCCCCTGTGGCGGTGGCGGCAAGAACCCCGGCCCTAGTGGGGGTGGCGGCATGTACCCTGGCCCCTGTGGGGGTGGCGGCATGTACCCTGGCCCCTGTGGGGGTGGCTGCAGGCACCCCGGAACTTGCGGGGGTGGCGGGGGGTACATGGGGCACGGACACATGGCTGGAGGAACCATGCACGGATTCATGCATGGATGCTGTATGTTCTTTTTCTTCTTCCTGCACGTTTGCACTGGCGGGCACGGCGGCGCCTGCGTTGTGGTCGTCGTGGTGGTGGTGGTGGTGGTGGTGGTAGTGGTGGTCGTGCGGGACGTGTACTGCTCCGTATTTATGACCGGCTGCTCCACGTCGTCCTCAGAGTCCGAGCATATCGGCGGCGTCGGACAGCCGGCCGGATACACCATCCCTAATCATCAGACAGTATTAGAAAACGGATATTAACCAAAGGACACAAGTAAAAGTTAGTTACAATGAAATGAGTTTATTAGGTCAGGTTTATTGAAAAAACTGATCTAAATCCCAGCATTTTCAAAACATGATTTTGGTAGACTTCATTCTTACAGAGTCCAGTCTTACAGTTTCCATACGAACCTCGTAGTGCTTTTTGCGACGCATACGTCAGCTGAGGCTGTTGTGGTTCCGGCGGTTCCTGCTGTGGCTCCAAGGGTTGTTGTGGCTCCAACTGCTGTTGTAGCTGCCCCTGGTATTGCTGCTGCGAATCCTGTTCCGCTTGTTGTAATGCTTCCTGCGGTCTTAGTATCAGCGCTTCGGAATCAGTACTGGCTTCGACGCCATCCCTCATTCTCACTAAAGATTTTAATGTTGGCTTTACCTTTCCCTTTGTAGTCCGACCCAGCATCCTTCAAAAGCAAGTATTGTACACTGTTATATTATACTATTAAGAGGTACCTGTAAGAAATCGACTTTAAACTAACAATGTGACAATGAAGTAAGACTCCTAAGACAGTTCATTCTGTGTCATTTCCAAATAATACTTTTATATGAAAATAGGTAGCAAGAAACTAGAACAATTCCTAAAGTTCACGATGAAATATAAATACCTTTCTCGTCGCCTCTGTTTGCACTCCTCGCACATAGCGCAGTACACTTCCAGTACAGCTGGATGTTCCGTGTTCTCGTGGCACCTTCTGCAGGATATCCTACAGTCTATGTAGCCAGTACTCGAGGGTATGATGATCAGTAACACCAGTGTTAAGAGTACTGGGGACCTGGAACTAAATATTCCCAGCTAGATAAGTACAAAAACATATAAAGGGTGCCTGAGATCAGCGGTGATCTCTGTTAAAATTGTAAATAGCCCATGACATTGAAAATAGAAGCTTTTGATTCATTTTCGGCGTCAATGGCTTAGTATTTAATTTCATGCAGTTTCAAGAAAAACAAGGCGTGTGTAGAGTGATTTATTTGTTGATTCAGGTTTGGTTCATTCATTCATTTCATCCAGAATATTTAAATCATGAGTCAATAGGAAACCTCATTAGATAGTTGTCCTCTCTCGTATTAATTTAATACTCTGAAGGTGTTTTTATTGCATTTGCGTCAGTTGGATTAGTTAAAGGCTGAAATTATTCCATAAACTAGACTTTGTGTTCCTTGGAAGATAAATTCAAGAATATTTACCTGAAATCTTATTAAAGTTATGTAACAAAGCAAAAAATACAACTTTTCTTGTGTCTGCAGTAATTTCTTTCAATATGTACCACGTAGTTCCTAATATAAATATGTAGTTGTATAATAATTTACTAATACGTCAATAAAAAAAAAATTGAGGTTGGGTACTTCAATAATTTTTGTCTTACATTCGTTTTTACCCAATTCTTCGTCAACATATTGATAAAATGATAATCCATACCTGAATTGAGCATAATGTTTCCCAATATCCATTAGAAAAGCGTAGGTTTTTGTTTGTATTAAAGTTAACACTATTTGTGGATCGTTTGTTCGCGCAAGTTGCCACTGATGTGTTCTGAGTGTAATATATTTCAGCGGTGCGGTGTGTTACGCAAACATTGCGAAAGCAATTTATGTGCCGCGAAGTTATTTGTTTTAGTTATCGAGGTATCAGGTGTTCAGTGTTTAGGAATCGACGACGGGGGTACACCTTCAAGTATTGCGAAAACACGAACAACAAGGAGATACTGGTACTTATGTAACAGATTCGAGTATTTTGAGATTTCAGTTTTCATGGATCTCTAGCAAATCTTTATTTATTTTTGTTCTAACCCAGGTTCTACTTCAGAATCACTGATAAATGTAGTTATACCAGAGCCGTCATTCCCTTAACAATGTTTTCCTAATTCTTTCATTTCTGTTTGTCACTATTCATCATTTCCCTGATCCATTGTCATCGCCGTTGGCTAGAACCAACACATTACGTTTATCTACTGTTGCTGTGCTGTCACGTTCACCTGCGGATCTCGTTTAACTTACAATGTGTAAGTTACTATTTTGTCACTCTATAACAGTCGGCCGCAATTTAGTCCAGAAAATCGTTTAACATATTGACTCGAACCGAAACCTTTTAAGCTATTGTTAGAGGTTTAACCGACTTGGGACGACCCAGACAGACGATAATCTATTTCAATACTAGTTTTCTTCAGCTGAAATGTCGCATTATCGGCAATTCATTCAATTTTCTCCATGTATTTAGCAAATCTTTTGGTGGAATCTGTTACAAATGGTTAGAATGTTCCCAACTTTGTTTACCTGAAGTTCCTAAGGCAACCTTTGTCACACAAACTTTGGCAGCGCATTTAGTAGTACAAATAGTGTTGATCACAGAACCTGGAGAATAATGATCAATTGAGGAGGACGGCGCGCCAGTACCCGGTCGTTAGTCCGGCCCGGTCCGAAACCGGCACAATGAGCCGGCGGCTGTCACTCTCGGCCGCACGTGTGTGGACTACGGATGAGCTGGGCTTATCCCACTACACATGAACTTGCAGAAGGCGTACCTACACAAACACAGCGAAAACATTATAAGCATAATCATCAGCCTATGATGTTCCCACTGCTGGGACACAGGCCTCCTCTCAGTGAAAGGGAGTGGGCCGTAATCCACCACGCTGGTCCAGTGCGGGTTGATAGATATCACATGTCTTCAGTTTTTGGTTCTAGGACATGCCGGCTTCCTCACAATGTTTTCCTTCACCGTTTCGATAGCAGTGGTGAAGAAATAATTTACGCAAAGCGTCTGACTGGGTTTAAACTAGGGATGCATCCGATACCGATACCGATACGATATATCGGCGATACTTCAGGTTTGCCGATATATCGGTATCGGCGATATTTTTATGGCCGATTCAACGATACTTTTCAAATTTCGCGCTTTAAAAATGTAATGTAAACGCGCGTGTTGTCCCGTCTATTTCGTTGCAAACGAGGCACGAACTAACTATGCTCGGGGAAACCCCGCGCTTTATTCAGTGTTTTGTTTCGCCCGCCCGCTTTGGCCTTTGGACTCGCACATCTATCCCATTTCGTTAGGTTGAATGCTGTTGCGCGTAGTATTTTTCCATGCAAATAAGATTAAGAATTACATATCGTAATTGTTTGTGTATTGTATGTCATTTATAACTAGTCGTTTGAGTCAAATAAAATAAATAGTAGTCATATCAACTTCAAAACACAAAAGTGCTATATGGCATCACTTTGAAATTTCGACAATTGATAATTCCATAAAAATCTTATAAATGTCAATTTTGATTACTAAAACTATTAATTAAGTAATTGTGTTTTATTTAATCTACCTTCCTTTTTGAATTCAGTAAGCGTATCGGTATCGGTATCGGTATCGCCGATATTTTCATAAGTGTATCGGTATCGGTATCGTATCGGCAAAAAGGCGTATCGGGGCATCCCTAGTTTAAACCTAACAACTTGTAAGTCGCGGCCGTTACCATTGGGCCACGTCTGCTCCTTTTTTTTATTCCTTGTTGGCTAATCCTCATAGATAACCTCCGCCCTGGGGTGGGCGGAGGGGTCTGTCAGACTCTTACTGACTAAAAAGAACCCCGGTGTTCCCTTCCCACACTTGGACCTCCACTACTCCTCACTTAACTTACAGCATTTATTTCAATTAAAATTTTGAATTGACAGTCAGAAAGAAAGCCAAAACTATTGACGCCTGAAACAGAAACTGTCTGTTGTCTGTAAAGATTCTACGTGATTACAATGGCCGCGTGCAAGTTTCCACCTTAAAATAGACGCCATATTTTTCTCCATGTCGTGTAACTAGTGGAACTTCTGTGTCTGCCTGTACAATGGTTAGCTGACGTGTGTTGTGAACGGGTCACTTGGTTTGTTTTTATTCGGCTGGGTTAGGGATTTAGTACCGAATGTTTGCAAGTGAAAGATAGAAGTTGGGAGTAAGATTATTTCACTATTTTCACGAACCTGTGGATAAAGATCGTTTATGAAACGGAAATAGGATTGATTACCTATTCAAATTTTTACTATTGAACCTATATTTGGTGTCACTATTGACGGACGCTAATAATGTACAATTAGACCTATTGATTACTTAGTTTATTAGACTCTTCTTACATGAGACCAGCTACGTAGCTGTAAAGAGAGAAGAAGACTTCTTAAAAGATCTATCTCTACAACCAATCTAATCTTCTTGGACGTGGTAAAAGGGTCAGTATTTCTTCTGTGTAGTCTGCGAAAGTTAATAGAATAAAACCAATTAGATGGGTTCTTGTGGCGGCTCTCTTACAATACAAAGTAACTAAGTGTTATGTACTGCTACAATGCTGTATACAATACAATGGAACATTACCTTGCTACGATACAATGTAACCGCCACATATTGACTACTTGTAAGCCAAAGCAGTGTCTTGCACTTGATTTTGAAAACAACGAAAGATCCGGGTTTTTGTATAATTATGACAGATTATTTTAAGCATTTATAATTCTACGGAACTTCCAAATATTTACCTAGCATCAGCTCAGTGGGTTTATTTACCTATTTTTTTTAATTGAGGTAACTTAATAGTTAATTACCTCAATTAAAAAAAAAACTTTATACATACTTAATACCAATACCAACCGACAAGACTTTGAAATTGACAAAAAACCTACCTAGCTACCTACTAATAAAAAACTTGGATTTCTTATAAAAAAACTAGTTTAACAAAACTAAAAACAGGAATAGAGCATAGTAAACACAAGTCAACATGTTTTCCATGGCGATTTCGCACGTAGCACGTAGTTATGTGCCGGACGGTGCGGCGCGCGGCGTCGCGCGTGAGCGGACTCGCAACGCGCGGTGCGGGTTCAGGCGCGTCCGTGTTATTGTTGTGACGACCATTTGAGACAGAATGGCATAGTGATGTGGTATTCTTTGTTTAAGACGCTGATTTTGGAATATGTATTTTGATTTTACTTCCTTGATGGGTCGCAGTTTGCGAAGATTTTTGGACGTTTTGACAAGGCTTGCATGCAGACGTGCAGTATTACCAAGTCATATTCATAACCCCGTAAATACGTAACGCTGTATACTACCGTTGTGAAAAACCCAGTGTTTCCCGTTCATTCCCCGTGATACCACCTGTGTGATGTCCGGCTGAACTACTATTTAAGTACTTAAAACATAATTTGACGAATTTTCCGTTTACTTCATAATATAAAATAAAACGGGCAGGTAGATACCCTCTAACCCGTTGCCTAGCAACATCATAGAACTTATTAACCACGGTCTAGTTCTCTCACAGACGGAGCTCCACATCACACAAATATCTCCAGAAGGTACATTTATCGTAACTTAGACAATCACTTCAACCAGTAGGTAATATTAAAGCCATATAGCTAGTGCATATTAACTTAATCGTAGATACAGATAAGTACACACATAATCAGCCTATAATGTTCCAACTGCTGGGACTGATGAGAAGGATCGGGCTGTAATCCACCACGCGGACCCAGCACGAGTTGGTAGATATCACATGTCTTCGAATTTATTGGTTCCAGGACATGCCGCTTTCCTCACAATGTTTTCCTTCGCCATTTGATTTGATAGCTGTTGTTGATGATGATGATGGTGGCCGCTTACCACCCGCTTGCCACTGGGCTAGCACTGCTCTTATTGAGAGCACAGCATGAGCAGTTTCCATCCGAAGAAGTGAAATATTAAGAATTGTTGTAAGTCTTTCTTGCCCGAGGAGATCGTCCAAGATATCGAAGTTTGTTTTTTTTCAAATATTGATCTGCTATGCATGGTACGGCAGCTGATCTTCGGTATCTTACTTATCGACGGCCACATCGAGAGCTTATAGCGAGCGACGGTCATATGCCTGAAAAACGCAGTATTTGAATGCGGAATATTGATAGACAGGTAAGATAGGCATTCGTTTTGGGAATAGACATGTATCACAGCTACAGTGGCCTTCAATTTCAATTACTTATTCCACTTCAGCTGTGCCAAACTCAAAACTCAAAGCATTTATTTCGAATAAACCAATTACAGGCACTTTTGAATTGTCAAGGGGTCGGCGAGTCAGAAAGATGAAGCTAGTTGCCCATTCCAAAGTCAGTTGACACACCACATTATGATTTAAAAAATAATCAAGTAATCCCTCAGAATAACCTGTATTTTTTTATATATTTTAAATCATAACGTTGCATCACAGCTGCAGTGGAAAAAAGTCTAGTCTAGACTAACTTTTGGAGGCTACTGGCTACTGTATATGAAAAATTCAATCATTTTAATTTGCCACCAGCATACTTTGTCAACTCGTCACGCTGTAGTACGTAGGAAATCACCACCATTGCAATTCATCTTACGATTAGCAAATCTTCTGTCGCCTGCGCTGACAATTGATTTCAAGAGGCATGGCGTGATATTATTCGAGGTCTACTCAAATGGAATTCTCCAACGAGCCCGCATGCCGTGCGTATGTACCACGTTCCATTTCATTGATGACTGGACACGTACGAGTAATTACATAATGTAGGTACACGCGTATTACCTAACTACATTCTCTATCGCTTTATTAATATGATGTGTAATGTTACTATGTTCAATGTTCGTACGTATAGCTTCAGGTATTCATCCCAGATAGAATATGAGGTTCCTGGATGCTATTACATACACAAATGACATGCACCCTTGATTAAATAACTGGCTCTTCTTTCTCGATTGAATTAAATGAGAACAGCTCCTGATACCACTTCGGTTCAAATATTAGCCAGCTAACTAGCAGGGCTGCCTGCCCAGTGAACGCTGGACGTACCTACATTATGTCTCCACTCATGGAGGCGTTGATAATTTCTATGTCCACTATAATACAAACCTGAATCGAGAATCAAATTAGCCACCTTTTAGCTAGCAAACATCCGACAGTCCCCGGTCATTATTATATTTTAAACACGAATCCCCCTGTCGAAAGAATATCGATTTGAACAGGACGCACGTAGCACATGCGGTATCGATTGTCACTATTGTCAGTCACTGTACTCACCTTTATTGTCTACGCCTAATTGCATAGACAATACTCAGTGGTCTCTATCATAATATACCTACTTGACTTCATATAGATAATTGACGATCAATAACTATTGTGTTCAATTATGATTCCTACCATAGACAGTTCGAAGAGAATTAAACATAACGATGTTTTACGATGCAAATACATATATGTATTGGGTTAATTGGTCTCCACTGCATTACAATTAAGCAATCCGATCAGCTCATTGCATTCCATCTGCAATTCCTTTATGCCTTATTGCTCTTGCTTCTTTGACTTCAGGTCAGGTTAGAGTTTTTCCTGTAGAGGACACTTTTTCAGCTAACAAATAGCTGAAAAAACTGTCTTCTACAGGAAAAAGCTCTGTCCATAGATTTATATGATTCTAAAACACAAGACGCCTTCAATAAATTGCCATTACACAAAGTTACCATTAGACCCATCCTTTTTACTTCGTTAGTGAAAAATATTTACCTACATTACATAAGTTCACGCGACAAAGCGTTAAATTGGCTTACTCTTACCGGATTACCTGGTGTTGGTACACACAGAATTTTATGTCACCCCGCCATGTTTGACGAACTAAGATAAACTCCGGGTAAAGTTCGGCTGATTATTTATTTACGTATTGACACTAATGTGTTGTTTATTATTCAGTAAACATGTTTATATCGTAATATTTAAAGCACGGGTTTGATGAACCTGATGGATTAGTTGTTACTCTTGAGGTGTATTTAGAAATTGAGTTTTGAAGTCTGATGTTATGGGCTAGCTTAGTACTTATCTAATGTCTTTTCCACTTAGTATGATTGCTATCTAGTAAATATTGTCGGGAATCATCTGTGGAACATTACTTAGCTAGGTTTTACTTTAAAAGCTTTTCTGGAAACTGACGGTAATAACTATCGTTTATTAATAATCTTACAAACTTCGAAATTATGTACCTACAAGTTTGTACCTACCTACTTTTTTGTAATTTGAAAATCACTCCTGATGACACCATGTCAAATTGTTATACTTTGTTATACTTTTTTAATCTAAAACGTAGGTACTGTTTACGACGAAGATATTTTATGACCATACCACGTAGCAATAAAATTCAATAAGAGCATTCTTGACCAATTTATATTGCAGTACTACAATTCCAATTGTATATTGCAAATTATGAATATGTATAGGCAATTCTATTATAGAAGTGCCTAAATATCTAGAATATACATTAACCTGTATTTTCCTTGTGTTCCAGGTATAAAATGTCCGGTATGCAGCAAGTTCGTGTTGCCGGACGACATAGAGTGCCATCTCGTCATGTGCCTCACCAGGCCAAGACTCTCCTATAATGGTTAGTAATTACTTATACTTAATTCATTAATTTGTCTTGCATGTACCTATTTCATTAGAATCCGGTATGTATGATAGTATGATACGGTGTGTATGATAGTATTTTAGGGATATTCCAAGTAGTATCGTGTAAAGCAGGCCATACACGCTAGGGTGTACCTGACAGATTTACCTGTACAGGTCAACCTGGGCTCTATACAGGCCATACACGTAGCGCAAAACCTGCACAAACTCTCAGTTGAAACTATGACCCCGGCAGCGGCGCTTGATCTCGACGCAGTAGCGTGAATAGGTTTATTGTTTGTTTTCTTGAAGAAAAGGAAATTTAAACGAAGATACCGTGAACAATAGTGCAAATCATGGTTACTGCAAAGAAAAAAGTACTCCCATGTCAAGTCTTTCCCCTCTAGCAATCACCGGACAACTGCCGCTTTGCAGGCTTACAGGCTACCGCCTCACACGCTGTATTGCTTGCACAGTTAAACTGCACAGATATACCCTCGGACAAAAAATATCAGTATTCATATTTTTTTTGGGTTGCCTGTACAGGCGTGGAAACCTGCACAGTTATGCAACATACACGCTGCGGTTTATCTGTACAGTTGAGCTGTGCAGGTAAACCTGTCAGGTGCCTACACCCTAACGTGTATGGCCTGCTTTAAATGCGGTGTCGTGGAGGTCAGATAACCAGTCGCTCCATGTAAAATAATGCTATTCAGCTGGATCCGGATGTACTGGAAGCCGATCCCAACACATCGTTGGGAAAAGATGATGATGACTTTAGGTATAGTATTCGGGATCCGCTGGTTGACGGAAGCATAGGACGAGTCGTTGTGGCAATGCTGTTTGGGGAAGGCCTATGACCACCTGAGGACGTCACTCGGGTGACTGACGATGATGATGATTCACAAAAATACCACACAGGTTTTCTCTGTAGTCTCGATGCCAAAGAAATCTTCAGTTGGACAGCAATTACGATTGAAAATCTACCGTTTCAGTTTCATGCTATGGGGTATTTTTAAAACCGGGAAAACTATAATGCAATGAGTCAATAGTGCATTGCATAGCTTAGTCAGCTTCTACGAATTGAGCGTAAACACAAACGACGTGCGAGCGTTGCAAGAAACACCTATTTTGATAGCCACTAATGAATTCCTGAGTAATGAATTCATGATTCTTACATTGGATTTTTCCCAAAATGTAGTGCAAGTAGTTAAAACAGTACAGTGTTTTCCTATTATTCAATCAATAAGGGATTCAGAAAAGCATTTCCTGGAATACTTAACTTATCTACTATCTAGTAGAGTTAGTATGACACATGGTGCTTGAGAGACTGTTAGTTGTCTCACAGATGACAGAGCTCTCTTCAGCCCTTTTTATGAGCCTATAGCCTAAGGTACTGTAAATTATTCTGCTGTTTTCACGAAGCCTTTTACATTTCACCCACTTCCCTGTTTTAAAACTAATTAGCCATCAATTTAAATTACCTCTGCAACTCCCAACAAGATTTGCGAAGAAACTGAACCTAATTCACAACGCGATTCGCCAAGAAATAGTGGAAACAAGCACTTTGGACCAGAATAGAGGCTTTCCCGGTAATTACTAACGAGACTTTGAGTGAAATACCTCATTAACCATTTAGGTTGAACCCAGCAAGAGAAGCAGGGAAATTATGCTTGTCTCGGCATTACTGTTATTACTATTTTCCTCGTCAGTTGATGGAGGAAATGTATTTTATTAAATTACTTGTCTGCCTACTTACTTAAAGTTTTAAGATTTAATGTCGTGGAAAGTGTAAGTTTATACTTACGGTTACCTACAGCAATGTTCAGCACCATTGATATATAAAAACCCTAGATGCACAGTCTCGAAGAAAAGTAACGCTCGAAACTGTCGCCGAACACTAATACCTACGTAGTATGTACTTATAGTTATGCTATAAGCATAAGTTTTTGTAAATTCAACCTTAAGCGAATTGTTTAAAGTTGTTTTTACAATGCAGTGTGCGAAAAGCAATAAAATTTTACGACCGACGTTGGTCAGTAGGACAAGGCATTGAGTGGAGACGAATATTTAATATTTTAATACTTTTTTTTTTTCTTAAGACATTGTGTTTATAAAAGTTTGTTAAATTGTGTTCTAAACACATAATTATACTCTTATCTGAGCGTAAATATGTTTTTGGTTAGAACATTTGTGTATATCAATGAAACAAACATTAACTGTTAAAATCGTTTATTGAAATTTTTGGTTCAAAAGGTATTTTTGAATACCTTTTGAACCAAAAATTTCAATAAACGATTTCGATTCGACGAAAAACTATAAACTATAATATCTTTTTTAATAATTTGTTATTAAAAAAGATATTATAGTTTATAGATTATAGTTTTTTTTTATTCGGCTTTAAATAATCTTCACACCTTTGTTGACTGACAATTGATCTCCATTCTCTGCATCGTATTGGGTCACGAGGAAAACTAAAATATAAACATTAAAAGTTTTTAATGAGACATATTGCGCCAAAGCATTACTCACAGACGCGACACTTCTGTCACTAGCAGGCCGCATGTCGCGAACCCATAAATTATCCCATAATGAATCGATATAGATATAATATTTACGAACATAAAAAAAATCGTATAATTGACTACCTCTTCTCCTGTATTACATTATATAACGTATACATATTTGTAAAAAACTAAACACAAAAAGGTCGAAACTACATAAAATTTATTAATAAAAAAAATAAACATAATAAAAAAAAATCGACTCCATTAAATAAGAACAGGGTCAATTTTATTATGCGACTAAAATAAAAAGGTAGCTATAATATATTGTTCCGACACTAAAAAAGCGGCCATTGAAATTTGCCGTATTATACTATGACCGTTGAATGAAGTTTTAAGACAAATTAAATCAAAATCACTTAATCCTTCCTATATTCAGTCATAAGAACAACAAAAACTAATCAATAAACTCTTTTACTTATCGAAAATACGATATCCCATCCTTTTTTAGCCTTCTTGACGTAATATTTTTAAAAATTTTCAAAGAACACTTCGGCATTTTTGACGTGTTTACCTAGACGCGAGCGACGCGACACTATTTGAAATGAGCGCACAATTTAGAATTGTGCACTCTTTTTATGCGGACGGTTTTGAGACGTTGAGTGTGCATCTTGGGTTTTTTATATATCAATGTTCAGCACCAACTTATCGAGTGAAGTTTATTCAATTCTGGAGACTTTGCTTAGAATAATCCTAACTCTTCTAATAACTAGGTATTCAATTTCTGATCGTTCTTAATGGCTTAATTTGAGTTAAAAACTTTTTCAATAGTTGGAGTAGGTACCTATACAACAAGCTCTCTTCGTTTAAATTATTTCTAATGAAATTAGATATTTGTCCCTTGTAAAATTACTACTTGGATCGGCTCAATTCCTAAATCTAACAATAAAATTCGACAAACTGGGCTGGCTTAAACTGCCCAATTTTAAACGTACAATAGGTACAGTGCCACCTGTTGTTTTGGACACGATTAAAAGGCTCAATGATGAGGATACCTATCTAATATTACCAGCCTCTTTGTGTAGTTATGTTCATATCTGATGTTACAGTTGTATGTTTTCAGAGGACGTGCTGAGTGACTCGAAGGGCGAGTGTGTGATCTGCCTTGAGGAGCTCTCGGCCGGAGACACCATAGCCCGCCTGCCCTGCCTTTGCATCTACCACAAGGGGTAAGACCGTTATTTATAATATTATAGTCTAGTAAGCTAGGTTGCCTGCAGCAAGGACCTTCTCACTTTTTAATGTAATAGTAAGCCAGGATACATGTAGCGAGGTCATGTATCTAATGGGATGACTACAATGCCAATGTAGGTATTGTTTAGATGTATTTGCTCTTCAGTTCACCAACACTTGGGAACTTGTGTGTTTCTAGAGGGATACCGGAGAAGATTACAAAAAATTCCGTATTAAGGCTCCTTCAAACAGGCGCGACACTCGATAAAATCGCGCGCGACACAAAGGCACCGCAAGTTGCGCAACGAGCGGTGCCTTTGTGTCGCGCGCGATTATATCGCGTGTCGCGCCTGTTTGTAGGAGCCTTTACATGATGATATGGCGCTGGCTCTAGGTACCTTAAATAGAGAAAGAAAATAAATACCTAAGAGCTTTGCCACATGCTACAGTAATTGTCTTTATTAAGGCACGTGTTGAGAATAGGTACTTTAAGACAATGATACAATCTTGTAATAGAAAAAGCGGAAGCAAGTTAGCAACAATAGTTTAAAAAATCCGCTTTGCCTCCATTCTTTCTAGAAACGCAAAACGCAACGTTTTGCATAGTAATATACAAACAATTAATTTCTGCTGATGACACACGCGATAAGTCATCAGTAATAGCCGCCAGTGAATGGCTGAGATTAAATGACTTAACTCACAAATGTCATGAATAATCATTGTTACGTCGTATTTCATGGCTTATTTGTTTACCAACACTCTGTAATTATCTCATGATTTTATTCAGCAGCTAATCACGGAACTCAAATTAAATTGTTTAGCGTGTAAATAGGATATCGGAATCATGATTACACGTCACATTATAACAAAAAAATTAAGCTAGATGAGTCGGCGTCTGGCTATTCTGAGAAGAAAGGCCGAAACAAACTCCGAGGTCACAGGCTGCTAGGTAAACACCGCTAATCGACTTAATCACCAGTCTTAGCAGCCTGATTGCTGGTCGCACTATTATCCTCCCAAATACCTAAATAAAAATTAAATAAGTAAATTATTTATTTATTTTCGGGAAGTGAAAAGGGTACGAGCATCTAGTAGAGATACTATTATTCTAGCTTGAACATACAAAATAACTTGTTCAGTTTCGTGTAATACGAAGGCTAGATAAAATGATAGTTTCACAATCAATTAGCCGATAGCGTGGCGTTATCTGATAATACCGACAGATAGTAGTCGTGTACATTGATTATTTATTTATTGAAACACCGCGATTACCGGGAAGTGAATCAAACATGCAGCTACTTATCTAATTTAACCTGCAACATTATCATAAAATCGTTATTATGAATATTATGTTCATTATTCATACGTATGGAGTGTCCATGTTAATAGTTTTTGTAGAGAAATACTCGAGCCTACTCAAGTAATTCTCTTCTTGTTCTATGAACTGAATTTCTAAACAATCGGTCGGATATCAATTAGTTCCTAAAACTAGTTTTAATTGTAGTAGTGCCTTTAACTTTCTGTAATGATAGCCTGTCAACTCAATTCTTAGTACCTTTTGACTTCGGGCGATTAAACGGCATTTTTTCTGTATTTTTCTTTTTTATTAGGTTTTTTTTTATGTCAAAACAATTTCCAATATAATATTTACATAATTTTAAAAGTTAAGCCTTAAAATCATTAAAAAGCTTGGTTATTTCCATTCTACTTTTTTGTTGTACTCAGAGCAAAGAAACTCTTCCCTCAGAAGTCAACCCCCATTCCCTCTTTTTATATTTGCCATCTTCGTGAAAAATACTCTGAAATCCCCGTTAGCAACATCGCTGCCTCTTCAGGCCTCTCTAGGGCTCAAAGGGCGGTACCTAGACAAAGCTTTCGATAAGGCCCTCAGCGATCTAGGTCGGCCGATACTTTCGTTGAGAGCGTTTGACCTGAACTATGCAACTACCCTAGTACCCTACCTAGCCTGTTTGTAGATAGTTGGGTAATGTGCAACTATTTTTATTGGTGGAGTATGAAGTGTTAGGATGTTATTTATGGCTGCAAACGCCATCTGTTGAGTAAGTGACATTGAAACTAGTGTTATACGTTAGTCAGTACTAGATCCGTTAGTATTTACTATAGGAAAATTAAAATTACTATACGTGTGACATAAGTAGTCCATTATTGCACGGATGCTAAACGCCGTGCGTTAATACACTTAAGTGTAAAAATGGACTACTTAAGTCACAGATAAGCGTGACTTAAGTGCGGGTTTATGTCACAGAGTGTTATAAATAATACATTATGTCGTTACTTTACTGAAAAGAGTTAAGTCTTGTAACACATTTTGGTCCAAAAGTCATAAGATGCCTTCCCGACTTTCAGAAAGTTTATTTTTTTCTAAGTGTAAAATATTAACATGTATCCTTTCTATTTCAGATGTATAGACCAATGGTTCGAAGTGAACAGATCGTGCCCCGAGCACCCCGGAGACTAATAGTGCGGCGCGGCGCCGCTGCCATGCGCGAGTGATACTTTTATACTGAACTGACTGTGCCCGCGGGCTTGTAAATATAAACTTATGCTAGTGAGATGTTTTACCGTTTAATGATTAAAACAAAATAAGAAAAAAAAACAAAGACAATTATAGTAAACGAAACGCTATGGGAAATTCTCGGTGGAGTATTAATAAAACTTATAATTATAAATTTTACAACGTTACTCTTTAGTTCAAACGCGAAAATGAATAGGTTGTTTTATTTGATATGTATAATGTAAATTATAATATACTTGTATGTATAGTGAACGTTTTTTTTGTTTTGCAGTAAGGTATATAAAGCAAGGGTTATGTTAGCGCCGGACTGTGATTGTCGCGGTTTACATATCTGTTCTTAAGCTTATATAATATATGATTTGATCTTTTTCATCTTGATAATAAAGTTGATTTGTTTCTAAATTTTCTAACATTGTTTTCTTTGTGTTTTTTTCCCCAATTTAGGTGATGAGGACCAACACATCGCAGTTAATGCCAATAGCTCACAAAAAAGTGCTTTTCTTCTTATATCTGACTACCTTCTGCCCGCATCTGCGTTCGCGTGGAAGTCGTAAGGCACCGAAATATTATACAAAAAAAACAGCTCATGTTACTCGCTGATAATGTCGCTTTCTATACTTTTTTTAAAATCTATTAAGTACTTTTTGAGTTTATCGATTACAAACAAACATCCAAAAAATCTAATATTTTCTCTTTATAAAGTCGTAAATGTTATCTGATAAAATGCCAGTTACTTCCACATTCAAAACACTTAACAACACGTCTGTTGTTATGTGTTTTTCACGAAGGCGCAATAAAACAAGATATGTTTCTAGAATAATAATATTTATTGACTTTGCGCCTACTACATACATTAAGGACTTACTCCGACGATCGTGACGAATCTGTCACAAGGAATCACATATAGAGATCACAAACACATTGATACATTATAAACGGCACCACTGTAATTATACAACTTGGTGATTAATTAAATAATTTCAGGCTTAGGTCAACTTGGGACATGAATTGAGCGATACTGGAATAATGTGTAGACAACACCCTTAATCCTATATAATAACGCTAGTAATATTGCAGTAAGAGTGAAACATTCAACAATTACTTTAAATCATCGTTGTGTGTCTGTTAAACCGCACATTTTTAGGGTAAACATCAGTTAAATTATACATCGAATTCGTATGATCCCTAAAGTTTTGTTCCTTAATTGCACAGCGGCCGAACATAATAGTATTAAAAGTTTATAATAATGATTTTTAGCACTCCTAGAACGAACACCATGCAGACTTAGGCTCTTTGTACACACACGTGTTTCTAAGAAAAACTAAGATTTATTCTCGTCAGTGTTGTATGCATCACTATGCAAGCTTGTTGACAGACATGTTTTTTCGACGGCGCGGTTTATACGCTGTGCCGTGTATGAAGGGTCTTCATATACCGCGTCCTATTAACCGGAAAGCGCCCTCTGTCAGCGAGACTACGCGTTCAGGTTCACCCAACAAGAGTGACATAATTATGAACGCGACAATTGCTTTTGAACAGGACGCGGGGTTTCCGTTATCTTATTGTTATCGACAAAATGTAAGAGTAAAACGATTATAACAGCGCTATGCAGACGTATTTGGCACTAAGCAAGCTAGTACCCGGGCAGAAATATATGCCACATAAGAGTTTTAGCAAGAAATTGTCACATTAATCTGACGTCGGGAGTCGCAGAGACAACGCTCTACAAACTCGAAGCTTTTCAAAAACTCAATGTAGGTACCGTATTAATGTATGCGTACTTAGATTCAGACCCCTGTGTTCGTGCTAGTGTGTATGATCTGTTCCAAAAGTATTTGATAAAATTGTAAACCCGATCCTGTTCAGGTTAAATTCTTGCGCAATCACTTACTAAAGGGAATTATTATTTAGAAGGTTTCAACTTTATATCTTAGTCTTATCGCTTAGAATTAATGTTTGAATAGCATTATTGAATTTTAATAAAAAATCATCGACACAAATTGAGGTTATAAAATTAGCACCTATATTCTGGCAAATAAATTTCATTTCATTTCATTTTTAGCATAAATTATTGTCACATGAAAAACATGTTTATGGTGATTTAAAATTAGAATTTAGGGTTTAATTTTCCAAATAATCAAAGTAAATGGCACAACAAATTGGCATGCCAACATCACGTTTCATTTTGATCCATTTGTTTACATTTTCATCAGATACTCGTGGAACAGGCTACAGGTGTGTATAATGTAGGTACAGCTGGTCGATTCTGTAAAAATCTCACCGTGAAAACTTAGGTGAAGTGAGTTTGTTTCACAGTAAAGGGTGAAGTGTGTTTGAAGGAAGGAGCGTTGGCGCGGCCCGCGCGTCATGCGGCCCGTGCCGCCCCAGCCCATGCCGCCTGCAGGACACACGTCAGCGCAGGAAGGAGCGGTGGCGCGGCCCGCACGGCATGCGGCCCGCGCGTCATGCGGCCCGTGCCGCCCCAGCCCATGCCGCCTGCAGGACACACGTCAGCGCAGGAAGGAGCGGTGGCGCGGCCCGCACGGCATGCGGCCCGCGCGTCATGCGGCCCGTGCCGCCCCAGCCCATGCCGCCTGCAGGACACACGTCAGCGCAGGAAGGAGCGGTGGCGCGGCCCGCGCGGCATGCGGCCCGCACCGCCCCAGCCCATGCCGCCTGCAGGACACACCACAACATGAACTTGAAATTGTGTGATAGATCATATGGCTACAAATGGGGTGACTTCAAAGTTTTGAAAAACACATTTCAAAACAGGGTGTTGTAGACAGCACCCTGTCCTGTATGTGAAATATGAATAGATCCGCTAAGCCCCGGCAGCACACGGCGAGCGCCACATCTCAGTTGGTCGCAATTAAGGTGTGTCCAGACCTGGCGAATGCGCCGCTCGCGAGCCGCTTGCGAACTGTGCGCATGCATTTAATGTTCGTACGCAGTCCCTGCGTCGTCCGCGCGCAAGCTACGTGCAGTATTCGAGCAACGCAAGCAAATTCACAACGGAGGCTCATATTTCAAACGCGAAAGAAGCTATGTGCACACGAGCTGCGCGAGCGCTGTACGCGCGCCACACTGGAACCTTGCTGGAGTTGCACTAGAGCGGCGCACCAAACGTAGGCTGTAACCGCACGCGAGCAACACGCGCACAGTTCGCAAGCGGCGCATTCGCCAGGTCTGGACACACCTTACTGGGCTATTTAGTATTTTTAGGACACCAAAATAGACATTATTTGAGATTACAAAAAAAGGCACATGTATATATGTATTATACTGTCCATTAATATTTTTAGGAAGTCAAAATGGGAATTATTTAGGGTTCTATTAAATACATGCCGTTCTGTATGACGAGTTCAATCAGGTAACAGGAATACAGAAACTTACCCATCATGTATTGTGAAGCCGGCGGAAAGTGTCCGAAATGCGAGGCTCCCATTTCCCACGCACCGCGGCCGCGACTGTAACGAGATCACACAACAGACATTAGACTGCTAGACCGTCCTGGGTTAGATTCCAGGACGAACAAATCTAGTACCTAATAAAGGCGTAATGTTATGTTATTCAATCCTCAAGCACGGTAAGTACAGGGTTGATAAATTGAGATCGTTTTGTTTGACTGTTTACTTGCAAGATGTAATTTAAGCAAATGTGGTTTATGAAAGGAAAAAAATTGCTGAAACTCGGGACTAGTAGCACAATCTATCGGCAAATAAAATAAACAAGACAACGCCATCTATCGTTGAAGTTTGGAGTATGTAGCACAAACTGTCGTATTTCATTTCCTGTTGGATAAACAATAAATAACCATTTAATACACCTTCGTGCGTGAAGTAAGGTAAGGTATACTCATGTTACGGCCACACTACTGTGATACGCCAATTATTATTGCCATAACTTCAATAACGCCTAGGTGTAACCACGATTTATGGTCATAATTTTACAATGCCAATCAATATGGCAAATGACGGTAGACAATAGCTCCAGCGGCGGTCTTTTTTCGCACATCAAAGAAGATTACCGCAGTAATTATTGCGTTTATGGCCACACTACGGTTTGTCCAGTGTGCAACATGAGCTTAATGTCGACGCACGTATCGACCGACATGGAGCGGTCAAATGAAAAAGAGCTCGAATTTTTGGAATTACATATTCCAATCCGAACCGTCTCTTTGGGATACCCGACAAAAAGCCCATAAAAATCGTAGTGTACAAAATGATGCTTGGCGTCGGATCAAACAAAATTTATTTTGTAATAATTTAAATGATTCATGTAAAAATAATTGGCACTCATAAAATACAACACAGCTGCAGCTTCAACCTCCATCTTGAAAAATTAAATTTTTACCGCCTAATTTATTGACATATCTAGGTAAACTCTAGTGTAACCATACCACTTCACGCAGTAATTTAAACGGTAATTAAATGCTATAATTATTGCGGTAACAACCCGGTAGAACGGTAAGGTAGTGTAGCCGTAACATAACAGATGCCTGTAGTGCGCGTGCATGGGCGCGGCGGACGCGAGGTAAGGTATACTCACAGATGCCTGTAGTGCGCGTGCATGGGCGCGGCCGACGCGAGGTAAGGTATACTCACAGATGCCTGTAGTGCGCGTGCATGGGCGCGGCCGACGCGAGGTAAGGTATACTCACAGATGCCTGTAGTGCGCGTGCATGGGCGCGGCCGACGCGAGGTAAGGTATACTCACAGATGCCTGTAGTGCGCGTGCATGGGCGCGGCCGACGCGAGGTAAGGTATACTCACAGATGCCTGTAGTGCGCGTGCATGGGCGCGGCCGACGCGAGGTAAGGTATACTCACAGATGCATGTAGTGCGCGTGCATGGGCGCGGCCGACGCGAGGTAAGGTATACTCACAGATGCCTGTAGTGCGCGTGCATGGGCGCGGCCGACGCGAACCGGCCGCGGTCCGCCACAGCTATGCCGCGTCGCATGCCGCCTCTGTGGACACACTTATTTGGTATGTACATGGAAAATATTGAACACTGGGATATACAGCTTGGCAAACAAAAGAAGAGGTTTGTAAGTATGATGGTAAAATATTATGTCCTTAAGAAAGGTTATGATTTGTCAGTATAATAAAAAAAATACGTTTTATAGGCAGCTAAGTAAAGTTCCGCTTCATAATAAGTATTTAAGAATTAAACAGACACGCTTTTTCAAAAAAGAAGAAGTTTTCATCCTTAACGTGTGGCTCCAGTAAATTATTATTACATACTTGTTCTGCCGTCATATGGTGAAAGGCCGTAACTAAAATATTTAACAAAACAAAATATATTAAAGGGTTAGATTCAACATTTAATGCTCTATCTTCTTGTCTAAGTGATGAAGCTCTATTTCGTTCATAGCCACAGATTGTTAAAGTTAAGACTATCTGCAGTACTTGAAACTTCACTTCAGACAAAACTGTAATTTACTTAAATCAATTTTGAAAAAACCAAATGACATCGACAGCAGTAGTTAGTTTTTCACTTATTGCAGAATTTGGGCGAGAGTAAGATGTTCCTTTTTGTTGCTTTGGAATCGCCTTTGTGCCTGTGATGGAGCAAGTTCTCACGGCCCGCGTTACCTGGAGACCTGCGCGGCGGTGTAGGGCTGGTGCAGCGCGGTGAAGTCGTCCACGTGCAGCGACGGCGGCCGCGACGTGTTGGGCGGCCGCGAGCGGAACGCGTCCGCGCCGCCCTCCGCGCGCACGCGCGTCAGCGCCACTGGCCGGGAGATGCTCCACGTCAACTTATTGTTAAGATCTCACTGAATTACGCAGTGATTCTACTTTAGAGTCATGCCATCCTAAAGTAGGATCATTGAGTAATAACTAAAACTAGTTCTAATTATCTACCTGCGTTACATAGCCACATTGATAATTTAAAACAGAAACCTTCTCAGAAGGCGTAAATAAAATATTGTAGACACACCTTGGAAATCATCACGCTCTGGGTGGAGCGGAAGAGTGTCAGACTCTTACTGACTAAAACCCACCCATGTTCCTTCCTTAGCCCTTTATGTTCCGGGGTAGCGGTAACTCTTTCGGACAATCCCGCTGCCCTGTACACACACCTTGTTTGACAATTTCTACCAAAATTGTGTGAAAAGTTGAAAATAAAGAAATTCACAGGTAATCCTTGAAGCGAAACTTGTATGCTTTATTGGCGTAACTTAGGTCAGTCGTTCAGAGTAGATTTTTCTAAAGACTTGATATATTGCTTTCTAAACACTAGATCATGATGACCTAGGTACTGTGGTTCTAGCAAAGTGCTGCCGCGAGTGTCTCACCGGGCGGGCGCTTGTCGTCGGGCGGCGCGGCGTCGGCGCTGCCGGCGCGCGCGCCCGCCAGACGCCGCACCGCGCCGCACAGCGCCGCGCCGCCGCCGCACACGTAGCCCGCCGCGATCTCCATTATGTCGCACGACACCTGGGCATTTTGACGAAACTTATATATATATTTTAACCAACGTAAAACCTGAGACAAACTTGGAAATTGCAAAAAACGGAAAATAAATAATTTAATTTAGCGGGTACCCTGGCACTTTCGCCTAAACACAATTCAAACCATCTGTAAAGGGACTGCAGACTGCTGCTCGAAACTGGGTAGTTAAGAAATTGCATGCTCTGCAATTTCTTAACTACCCATTTGAATAAAAAAAAAATTGTTTTGATCAAGAATCTTCAAATGAAAAAACAAAAAGCAAATCTAGACTCACCAGCTCACTATCATTAACATCGTCTTCCCCGCCCGCAGCGGGCACATTCAACCAATAACTCGAAGTCAGCCTTTCATCGCTCGCCTCCCCTATAGCGTATATCGTTCTAGCCTGAAACTGTGCCACCAGGCTTTCAGGCGCTGGCAGCACCAGCTCCTGGGCTTCCGGAGGAGTAGCCGGCTCCTCTAACACCTTCAGCTTCTGAAGGTGGCTGGCTAAGAAGCTGGCGTTGGCCAATGCATCTTCGTCGGAGTTTCGTTCCTGAAAACGGTGATTAAAATTGCTGTTCTGTTCTCTTGGCTGTGGAAGGAAAGTCTACTCTTAATATTTACCTACAGGTAATGTTTTGATTAGCATGCAGCAAGAATAATTGTGTATCAGTAAAGCTTGGGTTCCCTAAGATAGCGATGCATATAGAGAGCGATTTTTGGCCATGTCAAAACCGCGGTGTAAATGTTGTATTATTGTGACAACCGTTATTATGCGGCCGTTGTATGACGGCACCGGTTATTTAGGAAAGCCAAGCTTTAAATGCATTAACTCTGTAAATGTCGAAACAAAATGGTGTTGAATTGAACAGGCAGAATTTGTGGTAACGAAGCTCAATTTTAAAGTGTAAATATTACCTTTTTGTACAATGTTGATGGCCCCGGAATACCAAACCAATCAATATTAAAATAAATTGGAAGTCTTTTGATCCAGAAGACTTGAGCTTCGTTAGGAAAAAAAATACAATACAAGTATACATAAAATAATACTTACTCTCAAAATCTTATCCAACTTTAAGACAGGATGATCTTCATCAGAAGGCGAGAACCCCACCATGTCAGCCATCTCTCCCACCGTCAGCATGGTCTTCCTTCCCACAGGACCCTCGCCTTCTTCCATCTTGAGGATCCTGATCAGGTCGATGTACAGGCTCAAGCATTCCGCCTTGTCTTCGCCCTGGCCTTCCAACGCCCATTTGAAGAACTTGCCCAAACTTTCTCGTCTTTTGGAGACGAATTTTCTGAACTGCTGAAAACCATATTCATGTTCAGTCAGAACAAAGTACGCTCGAAGTATGGACGATGCGACGGAACACGTTTTTGTCGTAGACTCAAGACAGTCAGCCGTTGCGTCCAAAAATGCAGCCAAAGCGTCTTTATTTGGCAAGGAGTTCGATAGAATTATATCTGAAGTTCCATTTAAAGGAGTCAGGGTTATTTCTGCATCACAGAATGCTGCTAAAGCGTGTGCTGCGTATTCTTGCGCTGCCGCATGTTCGTTAGATGAGTTGGCAAGACCTAGTACAGAACTTAGCGCAGTTTGGACATCAGTCGCCCTAGGCCCCCCACTGTTCATAGCATGTAGGACCGCGCATTTAACTGGCGCATGGGACACCAAACACGCTAAAAAGCCTAAAACTCTAGCAATACTGGCAGTAGCTGGTTCTCCAGGCTTCAATTCTCTAGTCACAGCCCCAACAGCAGCTTTTGCGACGGTAGCGGCCGTATTTGGCGCTAAATCAGCAATTTGCACACATACCCGACGCAGCATGTGAACTACAGGCCTGTAGGTTGACATACAGATGATCTGTATCATGTCGGTCAAATCATTGGACAGCGCGTGAAGATGTGCTGACCATAATCGTCTTTCGTTGGAAGCGTCAGCTAATTCTCGGTCAGTAGGTGGCGCTTTAGTTTGCATCGGTAGCGGTAAAGGTAATAACTCCGAAAATACTAAAAGACCAGGAACAAAGGTGTAAGGAGCTGTGGTTATGTATGATATGACTTCCGAACAGAGGGAAGTCCAAGGTCCTCGACGGATGGAGTCTCCGTCGTTTGCGTCATCAGCTATTGGTTGTGCGTATGCTAGCAACGCTCTCACTGAGGCTTCTGCTGCTTTGGCGGCTGTTCTGTATCCTACAGACCCTACTGGGAACGCTTTTGCAATGCCGTAAGTCTTTAGTAAAACTGGGGCTGCGGTTAAGTCCCGGAATCTCGGCCCTCGACAGCGAACTACCCTTGCCAACATAGCATCTAGCAACCTCAGACATGGCAGTAACATCTGGGCAAGTTGTAACCCTTTTACTGATGCGAATAGCGAAGTATGCATGCTCGGCTGGTCGAAATGTGTGGCTAAACGGTCTAGAAGTCCTGCCAAATGCGCAACACCATCCAACGAAAACAATTGAAGAACATTGTACTTATATTTCAATTCTACATATTCCTCCGTCGCTGACTCGCAAGCTATTGTCACGTTGTTCTCATAGTCTGATATACAATAGTGTCTTAAGATCCTCAAACACGTCATCAGTTCTCCTGGCAAGTCCGGAGCATGTTCAGAACTAGCTTTAAGTATTTCGACACACTCGGCCATGTCTTCTCCTGATAAAACTGTAGATTTTTCAACAGGCTTTAAGTACGGTATTACTTCTTGTAACACACTGGAAACGCTAGGCTCAAATCTATCATGTTCTCTGGACACATTGATCAATCTTTGTCCATATTTCTTCAAGAATGGAACGTTGGCTGCGAACCGTACGGCGGACACAATCAGCTCAATGGCGTATCCTTTCGCTGGTGACTTTTGTTTTAAAGGCGAGTCGTTTTTTGTTTTCGCTCTCAAATCATTCTCAAAGACTTCCATAAGACATTCGGCGTTATCTCCCATGACAATCACATCTGGTACTGCGGTTCTGCCGATACTGCCGAAACTGAGACAGTATAAGGACTGTAATCTATCAATAAGTTCATTTTCATCAGCCTTCCCTGCCTGCTGATCACAGATCGAATGCAAGTAATACAGGGCTTTCAGTCTATACGCCAATTCCAGGCCCAAAATCTGCAGATCGCTATAGTTACTCAAATCGTGAGGGTAGAGAAACTCCTCAGTATTCTGCTGGCTGTAAGGCAGTGTTATAGTCTTGAACAATAATCCACTCATTTCCATATTCTTGTACAGGAAGTTAAGACCGTTTTGAGAGTTTATTAGCTCATAAATCAAGTCATGAATCGGACTAACCACTACTAGATTATTGCAAGTTTGAGGACAAGTTAGCAAGTACAGACATACTTCTAGAATTTGATGAATGTTAAAGAATTCTAATAAAGTTTCGTTAGAACATTCTTTGTTGATCTCGAATTGAGCGGAGACCGGTAAGAAACGCTTCGGTTGTGATAAATGGAAACACTGTGAGCGATACATATACAGTAACTCTTCCAGAGAGTTCACTATATAATGAGCATCGGCTTCCGAAAGATCCGAATCATCACTACTAGAATTACCGAAGTTGATCACCAAATCATGCATTTTGTTCAACAGTTCATAGATGTTTAGTTTCTTTATCAACGCACTGATAGAAAACTTCAATCTCGCGAGAGGATTTGTTTGCATCATAGTAATCAACGCTTGATAACCATTCCTTGGTTTTCTGTCATCACTCTTATCAAACTTCGGGAACACAGTTTCTTTCATGAAATGATCTATAGATTCCTTTGAAGATAGACTTGCGTTAAGAGCTTTTAAAATCATGAGACGGATGCTTAAAGCCATGTACTCTTTAGTATACATTTCTAGTAGTAGCATTGACATATCAATACCAGATGTTAGGAGCAATTTCGTCACCTCTCCATTATGTCTGTGACCTGTTAGAGCTTCAGCGAGACGTATACCACACTTCATGTGTCTTATCTTGTATGTTGGTTGCTGCTGAGCTAATGAAAACTCGAAGTTCAATCCAATCTTGCAAAAAGTTATCAGTAGCTGATAGATTTCAGTAAATTCATTGGCTGTGTCATTTTTATTTGAATTATTGAAGATTCTCAGTATAATGTCGGTGTTCTTGCAAAGTGTTGTGATTGATACGTAAAGTTGCTCACATTGGTGCACCCATTCCTCTCTAGCTGTGTTGTCAATTTCAGTGAAAGTATTCGCAAAGTATTTTTGGTCCAATTTCTTATTAGTCTTCGCCATTTCCGAAATCTTGAACAATTCCGGACTAGCATCACACAGCTCATCAAATGTAGCGTTCAGTACATCCTTGACATCTTCCCTTTTAGGTCCTAACAAATGTATTTTGTTCACATGTTCATACTTATTCCAGTCACACTTGAAAGGATTGTAATATTTGATGATGTCATCAACGCCACAGTAATCATTCACGTCGTAATCTACCTCCATATACGCTGGACCTTCAAGATCGTCGCAGATGTCTTCGTCAGACAGAATGGGTTCAAATTGCTCAGCATCTATAGACCTGTCTTCTTCTGGGTTCCTATTAGGTGATTCAATAGGTTTAGCAGTCGCATTGTCAACGATTTGGACAGTTACCAAGCTGGTATGTTGTTGTTGTTCGGCATAGGCTGCATTTTCAGCTTCTTGAGAAGGACTGCGAATTGAGGTCTTGTGGCGATAACTCTGGTGGTAGAAGTCAACTCTTGGGATTTGTTTTCCACTTCTATCATACTCTCCACCTTCATCAGACCTGATGGAGTTGATAGGACTTGATGCATCCACTTCCCTCGGAGACAAGGGTCTTCGACTATTCTCTCCAGGTGGAGTCCTAGGCCTTTTCCTGGGGTCATCGCGACTAGGCGACCGGCTGCTGTAACTAGATCCCCTGATGCGACTATAAGGCGAATGACGCTTCCGATCATACGAAGATTGCTTCTCATAAGAAGGCGCACGTCTTTCGTACGACGATGCGCGTTTCTCGTACGGTGACAAACGTTTCTCGTACGGAATTTTCCTTTCGTATGACGGAGCCCTCTTGTCGTATGGTGACCGTCGGTCGTACGAACCGGCCTCTTTGTCATATGATCCGCCGCGGGACCTATCGTACGACGGTTCACGGTGTCGACGATAATCGTCTTTCTTGTAGGATCCTCTGTCCCAGTCACGGTCACGATCCGTAGATATCGCGCGCAATCGGTCAATACTGCGGGACCTCGAACGGCTTAGAGGGCGATATTCTCCCTTTACGACGTAATCTCTATCGCGACTCCTCGATCGAGACCGAAGTCTATCTATTCTGTCGATCTCCCTGCTTCTGTCTCGAAGTCTGGACGACTCCCGACTTCGTGCCCTGTCGAGAGACCGTCTACGACTGCGCACGTCTCTCCTGTCCCTGTCATGGTCAATAGACCGAGGACTATGACGCAACCTATCAGCATCCCTTTCAATGCTGATATCTCGTTTCTCCCACGTGCTCTCTTCAATATGCTGATAAGTGCGAGGGTCTTTGGGCTGCTCAGCATCATAGTAGTCAGCTCTATACATCTGACCGTCATAGTTCTCAGGATAGTTGGCAGGCCCGTAGGCATCAGGATTGGCTGTGGCTACGTTGCCAGTGTAAGCAGGTATTGGGACCACAGGCTCTTGGGTCCATTCAGGGTTTGGAGGGACAGCTGGTGGGGGAGCAGGCGGGACCTCCCGGGCAACTACGGGTCTTTGGACCACCGGAGGAGGATTGACACCCACTGGGGTTTCTGGCAACACCTGAGTCAGGTTACCGTACACAGCCAGGGTGATTGTAGTGTACCAACCTGGAAAATACATCAATACAGAATAAGTTTAGTGTGAATTCAGATCTTAAAGTTAATTATAGCTATGGGTTCATACCAAAGACACAAACAAGGTTATTTTCCTTACCACCACTAAGGTAGGGACTGCAAATACAAGGACAGACTTACAAGGAAAATGTGTACTTATACATATAAATATTTATTTAAAAGGTTACAATAATATCTTTCTTTTTTTTTAAGCTGTTTTATACAAAATAGTATATTACGACACATGATTGTGTGTTATCTTGATCATTGTACGCGAGGCGGTAATATTCGATAGGAAGCGGGGTATGTAATTAATGACCAATGCACAAGCGTCATATGACGTTTTTCAATACACTTGCGAGGAAAAATACAGACTTTTATTGTTATTAACTTTTATAGAAAATGGCATGCTGGTTTTGTTTTTCCGCGTGCCGCGTTAGCGATGTGCACGCGCAGGTGAAAATAAAGGCACTGGCAAAACCGCTAAACAGCCTATATAAAAAATATGATAAACACAAAATAATGTTTAGACTGATCGTAGTGTTGTCGTATATCAAATTGTACTTTAGTTAGCACGGAATTAGAAACTATTATACTTATTACTATGATGGGACTCCCTTTTCCGCACTTAGACTCCCATTCGGTCCGTTGTGCGTTAAATACTTATTACTATTGGCAAAGAGAAATATACATCAGTTCAGTGAGACTCCGCAATAATAGAACGCCAGTCAGGGTCTTTTCCGTTTGGTTCCGAGAGGGATGATGGACAATTGGACGTAGTTAAGCAGAAAGGACTCAATCCACAATATGTCACTTTTGAGTTATGGGCGTTTGAAGTTTTAGCTGTAATTTCTCTAACAAAAAGTTATTTTTTTTAAATGTTTCCCTTATATTATTAAGAAGATAGTTTATATTTTATTTTTCCATCAAAATAATGATGTATTTTGTAAGAGATTTCGAGATATTAAGTGAAATGTGGGTTGAGTCCTTACAATTAAACTCAAGTTTGTAAAGACAGGTATTTTTTATTACTTTCTCAGAATGGACTCAAAACTACCCATCTACTAGAAAATATGCTATTACAAAAAAATAAAACATGTATTATTATAAAAAACGTTATATAATTATTGACCTTAATCATAAAGTTAACAAAATCACGTAAAAACGCCATAATTCAAATTTAAAGAATAGAAAAAACAGCGCAAAGATAAGTGCTCATATCAATTTCCCTCATCTTCCAAATCAAAGTCGAGAGTTGGCCCGTATCCATCAACATCCTCGTTGATACAGCTGTTTCCTTTAAGGTTATTATAAAATGCGTGACAATCTTCGGGTATTAAAGTAAACATAGATCTAAGATCTTCGAGCTTTGCTTGAGGAATGGCTTTTCCCTGGAGCCAAAGAACTTCAAAATCTTCTTCTGAAAATTGGATTGTAAGCCCTTTGTTTCTTTTTGACAAATCTTCTTTTGAATATCTCCACTCTCTGACATCATAGTAATTAAGTATGGATCTTCTTTTTTCAACAAAATTTGTTTAGTTGTTAGCCTGTTTACTTTTTCTTTATTTGTACATATGTATTTTCTTTGGCCCCAGGGAAAAGCCATTTCTCAAGCAAAGCTCGAAGATCTAAGATGTTTACTTTGATGTTGATGGATACGGGCCAACTCTTCGACTTTGATTTGGAAGATGAGGGAAATTCATATGAGCACTTATCACATTTAAAACATACCTAGACAAAATACATAATTTGCAAACACGTTTGTTGAAACTTATAGTACCAAACTATGTAAAAAATGAATACCAAGACAATTACACAGGGTTATTTAAACACTGCAAAGTATTGCCTGTTCTAGCGCGCGCTGAGTATATGCTCCTCATAGAACATTTTGATAACAGTGATATTCAAATTCCAGTTAAATATGACGTGAATACACGACAAGTTAAATCTAAATTATTTCAAGTGCCACGCAAAAATAACTTTTATGGTAGGCGTACTGCTTCCTTCACAATACGGTACCTAATTTGCTAAACCATAGGGACTCAATGAATAGTAAAAACATAAAGCTTAAGTTGAAAGAACATTACATCAACTCGATTTTAACTTAATTGATAATAGCGCGTTGGTCAAATCTCAGGCCATGGCATGCTAGGACAGACCCCAGAGGTCTAATTGTGTGCCTTGTTTAAGTATAAGTAAGTAACTGTAATATATAAAATAAATAAATAAAAAAATAAATAATCTTTGCGCTGTTTTTTCTATTCCTTAAATTTTAATTATGGCGTTTTTAAGTGATTTTGGTAACTTTATGATTAAGGTCAATTTATTATATAACGTTTTTTTTTTAATAATAATTGTTTTTTTTTTAATAACGTATTTTCTAGTCGATGGGTAGTTTTGAGTCCATTCTGAGAAAGTAATAAAAAATACCTGTCTTTACAAACTTAAGTTTAATTGTAAGGACTCAACCCACATTTCACTTAATATCTCAAAATCTATTGCAAAATTTATAGTTATTTTGATGGAAAAATAAAATATAAACTATCTTCTTAATAATATAGGGCAAACATTAACACTACAGTACACGCGCGGCCTACTATAGTAGACCAGGGTAACTCTTTTTCCAATAACTTTTTAGTATAGCGCGCTAGAAACTGGTGATTCCAGGTAAGCCTCGTCTGGTATATTTGTCACAACCTCAGTACCCCTCGCGACCCCTTACGCGACCCATGCACAAGCAATTTGGCGCCAAAACCGTGGGCCTACTAAAGTAGTCCGCGCGTGTATTGGTGCACCAAATTCAGGTATGTAACTTTTGATGTATTATCGATTTATAGCGCTATTATATTATGCTCTAATTATTAATAATGTATTTATATGTATGGATATTCATTTGTTATTATTTATATTTAAGTTACACATTGTAAAATGTATTTTTTTTGCTTATTTTAGTTTTTATATTACAGATGTGCACTCTGCTCGAGAGCCCGAAATCGTTCAACAAAAAAGTGGTGCAAGACTTGCAATAAATGGATTTGTCCCGATCACCAAGCAGTAGTGTGTCCTGAATGCTACGAAAACAAAGAAAATAGAAATAAAGTTTAGTTTTAAGTTAAACAAAAATTACGTTGATCTCAGAAGTGCCATTTTTGTTATTTTTTCTTATATATTTACTAAATAGTTGATTATTAATACTTTCTTAATAATTTATCTAAAAAGTAAGGTTCTAAAACTAAGTAAAATAAACACCTATTAATTTCATTTGTTGTTTTATTCAGATAATTAGGAATTTACATGTTATTGATATTTTAAAATGGCCTACCATAGTAGGCCACGCGTGTACTCAAGTAAAAAAAAGGGGCGCGTGTACTGTAGTGTTAAAAAAAATGTAACTTTTGGTCAGAGAAATTACAGCTAAAACTTCAAACGCCCATAAGCCAAAAGTGACATAAGTATTGTGGATAGTCCTTTCTGATAAACAAAACGAAATATTTTATGTCAGTAAACCTATATCACAGAAACGACCCAACCTGTTTGAGTCGATTCAGTTATTTGATAATATGATATTTCCAATCAAAACTAATTCTTAGAAAAGATCCAAACTGTTTGAGTTTATTCTGGTTTATCAACCTTAAGAACATACTCATAGAAATGTCATTACTCAGAAACAATTCAAGCGGACTGAGTTCGTTCAGCAAATACATTTTGTATGCTCTTCATACTGTGGGTTGAGTCAGGGTAGTGAGAAAACTAGTTTTCGTGTTCATTTTCAAAATAGGGTTTTCACTACATGATAGATTCGACCCTCAGGAGTACGATGGCATACTTAACTCAATTTTGACCAAAGTGTGGATTGAGTCCTTTCTGCTTAACTACGTCCAATTTAAGTTAAATAAATTTTAGTTCATTTTGGGACTAAGGACAATACAGACTATTTAAAAAAAAAGTGAAATATGGCCCATGGATTCCTTTTGGCATGAAGTCTCTTTGATGAGATTAATAAAGCTCACATCTCCGACTAGGAAACAGTTATCTGAGGCGTCACCGCACTACTATGTAAAATTAAAAAAAAAAGGTCCATCTACGTGCACACTACTAAGTGTGCACGTGGATGGACTTTTTTTTTCTCTCCTTTTATCTGCGTATGGCTTTCTAGCCATAATCAGATGAGGTCTTCATGTGAGATTAATTTTGTGGTGTTCCATTGAACATTCACATTAGGTGGTTCAGTACTAATTTAATTTTAAATTTTCATTGTTTTTGGTCCAAGTTTAGGATTTGCCATCTCTTTAGGCGGATATCCTCTTGTGTGTTTAGAAGGTTCTTCGACTAGAATCAATTCTATTTGTTGAAATTTTTGACGTTCAAAAGTGCCTTTTATGTGCCTATTTGAAATAAATGCTTTGACTTTGACTAGGCTAAAACATTGCTGTGCTTCCTCAGTCTGTTTATATATTTTGCATAGTTCTTCTTTCACTGTTGGTATTTTAAGTGCTTGTGTATTTCAGTGTTTCTGAAAAACCAGAGTGCGTTTGAGATTGTTCTTAGAGCAAAATTTTGGAACCTTTGTGAAATTGATATATTGGAGTTGCTAGCAAAAGCTCCGCTGGGAGAATATAGAACTACTCTTGTATGGTTTTTTCCTTTTTAGTTTTTTGGATATAAGTACATAAATTAATAAGTATGTCCAAGTATAGAACAGAAACTAACCTCTAAGAACAAGTCCATCAGTAGGAATTCTTGGCTGATCAAGTCCATTGCCGCACTCCATATGTATTTGTCCATTCTGGCAGTAGTCCAGACTGCCGAGAGCTTCAAATGTGGACGCTCCAGGCTTGCTCAGGTCGTTCACAAAGAAGTCTATGTGAAACTTAGTGGGATTCGTAGCGCCTAGTCGCACACCGCCGGGGAAGTCACCTTCCACGCGCGCTCCTAGCGGAATTATACGTATTTCCCTCACATACACTGACTTCGGAAACTGCACCAAATCTAAATTAAGCTCCTGAAATAGGACATTCAAATATTTAGGTAAACTTATCGCTTCAATTACGGTAAACAGTCGCTGCATCTCGAAAATTACATCTTTTTCTGTACCTCACTGGTGTCATGAGAGAAAGTATCGAAAAACAAAAGGTCTGGCTGTTCGTTTGCCGACATTATCGCTGATTTCTAGTCAGCCTTTTCTTGAATTTGTTGTTTAAAACATTTTGCAATCGAACAAACTTAAATCGCGTCGTCCGCTTTCGCCAGCGCGTTCACGTTAATAAAAATGTGTTAGTGTGGTAAGATTTGAAGCATAACTTTGACGCAGAGAAATAATTGTATCGTGTTAGAGTAGGACGCTTATAAATGCATGCTTAAAATTTTGTTTATGATTTGGACTGGAGCAAATTCAGATTGACGTTTCGTTGACTGTTTTTCAATGTTGCCATGACCAATATTTCTAGCAGAGTCGTCAATGTTGTAGTAAAAAGCAGTAAAAAGTTTTTGATAGTTTTTAATAAAAACCTATACAATATTAAAATTACGAAACTTATTTATGTAATTTAAACTGTATTTCCGCAAACATTCCAGTATTAACAGAATTTAAAACTAGCAGAACAAAAGTATTAACAATATAATCTACGAAAACATCATGTATGTAAGAAAAAATTTACAATCTTTTTAGTAAAAGAGGTGAAAGACATAATAATTATGTCTATTAATTATTATATTATAGTATAATTATTATAGTACTTACTAGAAATAGAAAAATTATAATTATTATAGTACTTACTAGAAATAGGGACATATTAGTTCAACCAGGTTTCAGACTGGCTAAAGTAGACTCATATTAATTTATGGGGTACTATTTAAAACGTTATAATAAAACACCTCCACACATTCTTCAACTGAATGAGACAAAATTCAAGTCTTGTATAAAACGCACACTATGCAGTCAGGCATATTATAAGTTAGGGGATTACATAGCTGATAAAAATGCCTGGCTCAATGCTGGTCCTGCTCTACAACCACAACTAATTGATTAACACTTGAAAATACTGTTGGAGCTGCTGAAGATTGTAAGACTATCTTTGCATTGTATAAACTCAATTTCCTTTGTATTGTATAATTGCATAGCACAGATGTTCTATGTATGTCTAAGTACCATTTACCGGGTGATATGTCTTTCATTAACTTGAATGTGCCCTGGCGGCTGATAGTATGTCATGCTCACACAAATGTCTCGCTGACGGTGGCGTGTGTGTTGGATCATTTAGCTCCCTTCAAAATGGTTGAGCTGAATGGTGCTAATCTATGCGTCATGTTCGTGAACGGGGGCCGTCAGTTGGGGCTGGTCATCACTTAGCTGCCTCGGCTTATTTTTAATTATTTTAATTTTGAATTGTTGCTTTCTTACTATTTGCTGTACTCACGCTTTGAACGCGTACGTCTTTTTTACATCGCGATCTATCTCACATACAGGCTATAATTAAAAAATCAACATTAATGTTGTAACCTAATATTTTTGTAAAAATATAATTTAAAAGAGTGTCCATAGAGTTTCTTGCCCGTTTTTCTCCATAGGTACCTAGGCTTTGGAATGGGCAACTAGCTTCATATTTTCTGACTGACCGACTTTTTGACAATTCAAAAGTGCCTGTAAATGGTTTAATTGAAATAAATGCTTTGAGTTTGAGTATATTTACTCGTACATAACACAAGCTTTTTAATCTACCCGCGAATGGTGGGATATAAATTAAAAGGAATGAATTCCTTAAACGTGGCGTATTTCTATTTTTGGCGCGTAATCCGCCTGTAATCCCTGAGGGGTTTGGCAGAGTTGTAGCGCTCAAGCAAGACCAATAATCTTTTTTACTGTGTCTTTAAAACTAATGTGAAGATTTATAATTAATTGATCGCTGCACTAAGTACCAAGGTAACTACAATCTTTACAACTAAACGCAAGTTATTAATTATAGTATAAACTTTATGAGATAACTGTCCTTTTGGTAACTATCGCCAGTAGGGAAGATACGTATTTACGCGACCAGGTTTTTGCACTAGGTTTTTGCTTCCAAGTACGTACACCAGGTACCGACCCGAAATACTTGCAAGACTTCAAAGTATTTTATACGGCTACTCGCTCACTCAACTACATAGGTACCCAAACGCGTCAGTTTTCGCAAATGCGATCATGCTAGAGTCTACGGAACAATTTCGTATGAAACTATTTTTACTTTAATGGTTTGTGAAAATATTAATTGTAAACGCGATTATGCTCCTTATTCATAGAAGGTATCGGGTCAATTTCCTATGCAAGTATTTTTACTTACAACAGGGCTTTTGAATACGCGATTGTATTTCTTATTTGTATGAAGTCATAGATCAATTTTCGATGCAGATAGAAAATACTAGATAGTATCTCGAAGGTGGACGGACGTACTTGGTAGCTCTGGTACTCGATTTTGCAAGTACGACCCATGCCTAAACGCGATTGTGCTCCATAAATTCTTGAATTCAGAGTTCAATTTCCTATGCAAGTTTTTTTTCTTCCAACAGGGCTCGTTTTTTTTTTTTTTTTTTTTTTTTTGGTTTGAATAGTAGTAGAAACTTTAATCGTCTATACTCTATAAGTACGTATTTATTTGTAAAAGCGATTTTGCTCCTTATATGTATGCAGTTAAGGTTCAATTTCCTATCCCGATAGAAAATACTTAAACGTACCCGAGACCTAGTTTTAGGACGTGGTTTCTTAAAGAAGTCGTACTTGTAAGCCCTAGTACGCGATTTTGCAAGTACGACCCATGTCTAATCGCCAGGAAGGCTGATTCAGTTTTTGGTGGGTGTAGAGGTGTTGAGAATGATGACGGTCTGCCCGCATCATAGTGTTCTGTGGCCCGCATGCGGTTGGCCAGATGACTATTATAAGACGAGTTATGGTGAATGCGCAGTGGTAGACCGCGAAATTCAAATTTTCTTATGTTCTTTACAATTTGCAGGTCAGTGTCAGGTTGTATCTCAATTGAGAGCTGATAGACCGATTTCGTCTAGGCACACGACTCACCACTGCGGGTCGGGGGACGAAGAAAAAACAGAGGTTGTGATTGGGCGATGAAACAATGTCAGAACGAATGTTCCAAACATAGTGATGCACAAGTCAGTTTTGCAACAATACCTAATATCGATAAAATCGAACATAACGATGTCTAATAATAGTTTTTTTTTAACTATTCTGATTGGTCGTTAACTGGGTACAAATAAAACACTTACGTAACACTGTAAATTTTGCTTTATTCAAATCAATGGTAAACTTAAATCAAGGTTAAATAATTGTAAAAAAATCAAAAGAAAATTTTAATTTTGCGCCTAGGTTGGACGATCCTCCTCAACAAGACAATTATTGGTTTTTAAAATGAATCAATTTAGTATAAGTTTTCCGGATAAACCAATTTTCCCTGTTAACAGCCACACACACACCACATCCACTTTTCCTTCACTTCTGGAATATTTGGAAATCTAAAATACTATTTTACAGTTAGAGAACATCGTAATTTTTATCGTCGATATTATATTTTATAACTTGTTTCGAAGTTGTCACAGTACTACAGCAATACGTCTGTCCCTATCTATCTATACCTACAGATGGAAAGGGACAGTCTTATTGACAATACCTAGTGAGAGAAAGGGACTTTTCAAAAAGACATCAACGCGGTGTACATTTTGTGTGCCTTAAACGTAAACAACCAGTTTAGCTTGAGCCCCGCAATTATTCATAATATTCTTAAATTATAAATATATTTTACTTACCGATGAAAAGTTATGCCATCTTTTTTACAGCTGGATGTTCTAGACGATTTCCCACACCATTTAATTGAACAAGAACTCATAATTAATTAGATATAAGCAGAAATGTTTAAAAAAGTTATCAAAATAATCGCGTGTGGAGAGATCCAATAACTGGTCAAAACTAAAATGGTCACTCATAGTTTCATCCAATGTTGCCATGTTCAAAATCCGGTCTACGGTGATAACGCTCATAAATTACGGTAGATTCTAAGATATTACGGTGATAGGGGCTGGAAAAAAACGGTGTCAAAAACGGTGTAATAATTTTAATAAAACAACCAATAAATACTACAAAACTGTTTATATTGAAGAAATTAAACTTCGTAACATAAGTTCGACTGCAAAAACTTCGTGACTTCGTGAAGGAATCAATCAATTTAATCAAGTAAACAACGTAAATCTATTAACCAAGTAAATATTATTTCCCACAACTTACAATAGTTAACATGTCTTTATACGCAAACTCAAATTGTTGGCATTATATCGACGCGATGTACGGGGATTTCCCGCGAGTCGGGGAATCCTCGGGCGCGTATTGTACCTATGTAAGGGAACGTTCATAAACTTCCGGGTTTTTTTATTCTATAGAGCAAAACGTATTGCCAAAAAAGTCCATATAAGTAAAATTGCTAGCTCCTAAATAATTTTCATCATAAAAAATTAGATCCTTGAAGATAACGGTAGATATCATCACCGTTGTCATGCTTCAACGGTAGGCGGTAAATTTTTGCTGAGAACGGTGAAGTTACCGTAATTACGGTGCACATGGCAACACTGGTTTCATCTAACATAAGTGCAATTTCATTTATGTGTCGTGAGCCTGAGTCGCCCGTATGAGCAGTCAAATTCTCTTTGTTGAATCTTGATCAAAATACGATTCATGACTATAATAGATTAAATGTATTTACAGAAATATAGTCATTAGAATCATTAATACTTATTTATCTCTTTAAGTTAGATTTGTTCCATATAGCAGTTGCCCTACGAGATTTGTTCTTATGGAACAAATCTAACTTAGAAAGATGTATTAATGATTCTAATGAATAAAATTCTGAAAATACGTAGGTTAGATAGAATACAACCTGACACTGACCCAAAAATTGCAAAAATGTTAGAAAAAACGGATTTCGCGGGCTACAACGCATTCACCTTATGGTTACGAGAAATGGACAATATCTAGGAAGGCTGATACTAGTACCTACCTACGGTATTATGGTATGAGTAGTACGTATGCATTAACAGTATCGTACCTAAAATGAAAATCACTTTCAGTATCACAATTGTAATTTTAATACCTAGGTACCTGTTATCCCAATGGCCTTCCGCTATCCGTTACCTAAAAAACCAAAGACTATTTATAACCACGTGGTTATTTATTCTCTATGGTAAAAACCGATCTATATTTTTAAGAAACTTATCACCCAATGTTGATCAAACTCAAAGACAAAATCAAATTATTTATCAAAGTTGTAAGAATAGAGAGTTATTGTTATCTATCTTCTATAACTATCTACATATATAAATAAAACAAAGTCGGGTTAGTTACACCATTTAGAACTCAAGAACGGCTGGACCGATTTTTATGATCTTTGATTTGTTTCCGCCCCGAATAGCAGAATAACTATTAAAACATTGGAAAAATTCACGAAAAAAAAAATCCGAGTCGGTACGAAGTTCGCCGGGTCAGCTAGTTTATTATAAACTAGCTTTTGCACGCGGCTTCGCCTGCGTGGATGTCGGAAAATATGTTACGGGAACCTAGGTACAACCGGCATTAAAAGTAAGTCCTACTCTATGTGTTAATCCAGGATAAAACTATCTGTTAAATTATAATATGAGTTTCATATACCGTACCCAGAAATGGTTATACATAGAAACATAATGTTTCTATGTACCAATCTACCCATATTATGCGAATAAATGTTTTGATTCAAACGAGAACTACAGGAAAGCGCGGACTGCATACAGGAAAAATATCTTCAATATTATAATTATTATGAATTAGATAACGTCAAATAAAAAACAATCTTTAGAAATCATTAGGTAGGTACACTTAGCAATTTCCTCAAGGATCCGTGCTTGGTCGTACCATGGTAGAGCTGCTATATGTGTGCGTCAAAATACACAAGAGGAAAAATAATAAAAATAATGTTACTGGCTGGTGAGATTAGTAACTAGGTAGGTACAAAAATTACTTCGTTTTAGAATAATTTGCATTGTAGTATACAATGAAAATTATTATAAAACGGAGTAATTTTTTTTCCTACATAGGAAAAAAAGGCTAGGTAGGTATGATACTTATGTTATAACCTACGTGCAATGCAATTATTACTATTATGATCCTCCTAAACATTGTAATACAGCTACAGACGTAAAAATGCATGAATTTGGAACAAAAACAAATTAAATAAATCTTTTTTGTGTTAAATGTAGGTAGGTAACATTGATACGGTTCAGCCACACGTGAATGATTTTAGAGCTATTGTTTTAACTAATTACATAATCTCAATTAATATGTTCTCTCTTCGTAGGAATCTTATAGGTATGTATATGTATAATTAATTATATTATCTACGTCATTGAACTCCTAACGGCTGGACCGATTTTGAAAATATTTTTGTCTGTTTGAGTGGGTCCCTGAATGATTTGATTTAGATTCACAATAATTGGAGCCGGTAAGTAGAGTCAGGTAGAGTCGAGTTTGGGCAGGACAACGTCTGTCAGGTCCGCTAGTATCATACAAAATATCGTCCCCGTAGTTGGAAAACTAAATAACTCCGATTTTCTAGTTTTGAGATAAACGCGATTTAGTGTTTTTTTTTCAATTAATGTAATGAACATTAATTGAAAAAAAAACACTAAATCGCGTGTTAAAAAAATTGAGACAATTTTTCTGTCGGTAATTTTATATTTTGTGGACCTGATTATCTTTAACATTATGCTTAAACAAACTGGACTCTATCTTCAACAATAACTAAATAAAATATATAAAACCAAGTTGTTTAATTTTGCCACAACTACTTTTTGTAACGTAACTGCAATTAGTTATTTATTTCGGCTATTTATTTAGTTTTCCTACAACCTTCCATCTGGTAGAGTAAAAGAAGGTGAATAAATGCAGTTATTGAATTTATTAAACTTGAAATATGTTTAAATGTAAAAGTTGAACGTTTATTACTTTGATATTGTTTAACTGTTATTGGTGCCATTAAAAATAATAAGCTGTATTTTGACATAAAATAGACTTTATTAAAAAATGAACAACAAATTAAAGGTATAGCAATCATTATAAAACTTTAAAACAACTCAATTCAAATAAAAATAATTCTTCATTGGTAATATAAAACATTTAAAATTCAAAACAGTTGAAATGTCTGTACTTAATCAATACTGAAAGGTAAATGTAAGAGACATAAACAAACAGCAACTTAAAATAAAAACTACCTTCATACACATTAAATAAAACACGGCGTATGTATGTAATTTAAAATCACGTAAATTTAACAATGTAAATCCCTAAAAACTCAATAATTTTGTTTGTGTTGTTAGGTTTCAAAAGATCACCAGAATGTAGAGCAGGGGTCAAAATAAGTTTAATCATCGTCGATGATTAAACTTATTTTGACCCCTGCTTTGTCGATGATTCATCGACTTCAGATGAATCAGTGCAGGGTGGAGTACCCTAGTCTTCGTTTAAACATGGTAAACCTTCGTACCAGCCATGAAGCTCTTTAGGAATTATATTTTTCTAACAAAGCTGTAAAAGATCTTTCTTTTTTTTGTTTTGTTATAAGAAGACATTGTTTATATGCCCGGGGAAGATCTTCAGTGTTTATAGTTGGCATTTCAGAGTTTTGAGTTCTTCTAGTCGGTCTCCCTGGTTTACAAAGAGCATTTAATAAATTATATGGCCCATCGTAATCGTATTATCGATTCATATTAACAACTTATTTTATTCGAATCGTATTAACAACTTATTTTATTTAATTTATTAAAAAAATAACTAATCATTGACCACAGTTATTGATTTATTTATTGAGTTGTTTATTTTTCCTTCAAAAAATTAGAATTAGTTTGAAGATATGCATTATTCCATCTGAACGACAAAAATGGCTATATTTTTGGAACGGAATAAGATAAGTAAATTCCTGTAAGACTCAAACATGCGTCATGTTTTGGATTATTTAAAAATAGGGAAAAGACAAAATCGCTAAAAACGAAGTTATTTAGTTTTCCAAATACGGGGACGATATAACAAATGCCATTTGTAGTTTGTTTGAAAGATGCGCGACTCGTCACTGTTCCGATCACACAAGAAGTTCCTACTCGTCAGATGATTTCCACCAAACGGCTCGTATATCACATCGGATCGGAAAGGACAAACATTTAAATTCACATACACAAACAGCCAGACCCGGAACAACTATCTGTAGGCAATACAAAATATTTGTTCCGTGTGGGAATCGAACCCGCGACACGCAGCGCAGCAGTCGATCGCTCAGCAACTGCGCCAACCGTGTCGTCGTGATTCGATCGGATACGACGACAGGCGTACGGTCTACGGAGTCGATCGCGCGTCGCAGCATACTTTCAAGCATAAATGCGTGGCTGCGCGGCGGGGATTTGCGCGGCTTGGTAATATAGGCTTTAAATACTGTGTAGGTACTCGATTTAATCCGTTCCAATCCGAGGCGTTGCGAGCCGTTGGGTGGAAATCATCATGGAATCATCCTTTAGGTACACTGCTACTATAATAGGATCTTTTGGCGCCCGAATGACGCTAACAGGGGGCGCCTGTGCAATGTTGTTTTGTGAAACGTATTGAAAAAAACAAAATGGCGGTGTTAGGTCTAATATTTGCCACGCGCCAAAAAAAACGCAATGCTGTTATGTATTTCAAATAAACGAACTACAGGCACTTTTGAATCGTCAAGGGGTGGGTCGATCAGAAAGATCAAGCTAGTTGCCCATTCCAAAGCGTACACAAGAACTTATGGAGAAGAACGGGCAAAGTAAGTCACCAGGACCTGCCGTGCAGTACCTGCTAGGTACTCTACTGACGGCGCCCGTTCACGAACATGACGCATGGATTATCCTTCGGGGACAATAACAGCTAGGTACAATCTTGTGAGTAACATCCTCTTTGATTTGTTAATAATTTGTGTGCTGGGTTTTACCCTCTTACTTAGAATAATGGTCTATCTAGCAATGGTGCTATACAATAGGCGGATGCTTCATGAACAACTTTCTTTGGTTTTCTGAAATAGGAAAATACCTTTGTAAATACCTACCATATTTATAGCCAACTAGAAACTTAAGAAATACCAAATACACGCAGACGAACAGGTCTGCGTGTATTTGGCTTTGTCTTTCTCTATGTCCCAGGACTCCCCGGCTACCTTATCTAGGTAAATGTCTTTCTTTACGATCGATTCAGAACGGTTTGTCGACGCGTGTCGACGGCAGCAGTTGCTTCTGCTATTGACTTGCGTGTGAACACTTTGTGGTTTATTCCTGAAAGGTAGACAATAGTAGATTATTAACCAAGGGGATAAAGCAGTGTCTTCTGTCGCGGGTGACGATTTAAATCGCGAACGTAACGAAGGACTCGAGGTTTACTCCCGAGCGTAGCGAGGGTGTTAAAAACTTAAATCACGAGCGAAGCGAGGGATTTAAGATGAGTCCTGAGTGTAGCGAGGGATTTAAGTTCACCCAAGACTAAGACAGCTTTATCACCGAGGAAAATACTCTACTTTTCGTACCATTTGCGAAAAAATTAACACAATAATAATATGAGATAAGCATTTTAGAACATTAACTTATTTATAAAAATAAATTAAAATAAACTTAACGTTTATGTATTTGAAGAAAACAAAAACACGGCAAATTCCTAGACTAATATTTTTTTGTCGGAAAAGCAAAGGCATCAAGCTCATACGGCCTCGTCGGTTTTCGTAATTTTATTTAATAATCATAACTGCATAATAAATGCGTATTCCTTTTTCAACGAGATGTATAATGCTTTATATACAAACTCAATGGTGTAAACACAGATATGTAGTTCAGTATAAATTTCGGTAAGTAAGTATTCCAAATTTAAATCACATTCTCCCCCTAGAGGATGAATGAAATTCAGTACAATTTTCTTTCCCTGTTTTTAACAGATTAAAAATGACTATTGTTATGTTCGCTTTTTGTGGCATAGAATGTCATTTTTTTGAGCAAGTGGTACGAAAAGTTACTTTCGCATTTATAATGTTAGTGTGGATCTGCGTGCGTTTCACCTCAAACTCAGATAAATCATGAGAGCGTCATCCTAAACCCTGCAGGTAGCTAGTTAACGTAATTAAAAACGTTCAAAATCTAGTCGCAAACTCATCTCAGCGACAATAAATATCAAAAACTTTAAAAATTAGGGAAATTAGAAGTATTTTTGACAGATTGAGACTGAGATCAGACTGAAAGTTCTTAAAATAACGAGGCTTGCTTGCTCCTCCGGTGCAAGTTATCGTTTACCTTCATAAGGAAGTACAACCTACTTTTATGTTTACTTTTATGTACCTACTTATTGTTTGTAATAGTTTAAAATTCGTGAAAAACATTACTATATTTTTAGATCATGAAGCCTGAACTAATTCCAGTCCAGAGCAGACTGTTGCTAATGACGTGATCAGCCGCAGCGCCTGATTGCCTTCAATAGCTAATGCCGCCAACGTACGAATCTCGAATGGAGGAGGTAGGTAACTGTGATTGGACTAACTTATGTAGATACCTATTGTACAGAGTAGGTACATGGGTAGTTGGATAGTGTCCATTACTAGGTACACTTGTGTAAGTAATGGATGAGGTACTCTTTTTCCTTCGTGGCAATCTAGGTGATTGTACTAAAAGTAAAGGAACGCCTAAGTCAAATAAAAGCCAATATAATAGGCATCAGTTCGTCTAGAGCTCTAGAATAAATCTAAATATCTTACGAAATAAAAAGCTTAAATTCATTAATTCACTGACAGAAAACGCTGGGTCTAGAAGCATGAAATGCACAAGAGTCCCTTGTTTAGGTAAAGCAGGTAACTACTAAGTCCGATTTTTGAAAAGTCTTCCCCTAATGGTATCAAATAGGGGATGAAAGTTTGTATGGAATTTGACATTTTTGCCGAATGAGAATCCCTTAGGGCAGACGGCTTGTAAAATTGATATACATATTTCGTGTCTTTCATTTTATAGGAGCCAAGGCAATGCTGACATTCAGATTCTAGGGCTATGAAGTGTTAATCTGAAGGACGCAAAACGTACAACTTAGGAAAGACCTGTCTATATTTTGATTGATTATACCACAACACAACTACTTACTACGTTTTCTACATAAAAGCGAGCTGTAACAATTCCTGTAAACAGTTTTTGTTGTGAACAACGAACATTACTCGTACCGACAATGTTCAATGTTGTAATTACCGATCGTCAAAAAGTCACGGCGACGTCGTGGGTGACCAACGTCTGTAAAGGCGCGTACACACAGGCGCGACGCGACACGCGACACAAAGGCACCGCAAGTCGCGCAACGAGCGGTGACTTTGTGTCGCGCGCGATTCGCGTCGCGCGTCGCGCCTGTTTGTAGGGAATTCCTAATTGAGGGGTCTTCTTGTTGCATATTTTTTCTCTATTAACCTTGATATTATTATGTATAATACAATTTTTTTGTCCATTACTTTGAGGATATTCTTTATGCGTGGAGCTATTAGAGCTAGCTGTTTGGTGCTTTTCTAGATATATTACAGTAATTTAATGGTGTACTGTTGCACTTGTGTTGTGATGGCCCAGTAGTTACGGCATATGCTTATGCGAATCCCGCCCCCCCCCCTGGCCACAAGCAAGGGTGGAACACCACGGCAGCCAGTTTATACATTAAAACCGAGTCGAGTATATCCCGGGTATTTTTTTATCGTCTTATAAACAAAACACGCGCGGTGTCGCTTACGGTAACAGTGGCGCGAGTTCACTGGTTTTTTCCCATCTCAAAAAATGCCTAACGTCTAAAGAAGTTTTCAATTAAAAAAAGTACCTACTCGTAGTTACGGCATCGCTTCTCATGCACGAGAGTATGGGTTCAAATCCGGGCAAGTACCAATGTGACTTACAATATACGTACTTTCTAAGTTTATCTTGAACAAATCATTGATATTGATATCGGTGAAAGAAAAACATCGTGAAGAAATCGCCAATCTGCCTGCATGAGAACAATCCTTTGCCCTGCATTGGGGCAAGACTACTATTATTATATGATTACTATTTTATAGTACCTATGCCCTATTCTTGCTAACACATCCTAGTAGTCTAAATATTCGTTCACGTCAAACAGCTGGATATCGAACTCACGACCTTACGCAAGGCTAATCAAACTAATGAGTACCTAACTTTATCAATCGCCTATTAAATCTCCGAGGAAAAAAGAAGCGAATTCTAAAGTTGTTTTAACTAAATAACTAAGTGAAAAAATGTCGGTACTATGGCGTTTTATTTTATTATACTTACAACATAAAATTTAAAAGTCTAATTTACACATTTTTGTATGGTTTTTACATTTGTATGCAGATATTTTATCATAGTTGTACATTCTTACGTGATCTTTATTTATTAAACTCTGTGTAAATATGTACTTAATAAAATGGCAGAAAAGCAAAGTTTTTATATATAATCTTCTTATAAGTATTTGTAACTTTGCAAAATAGGCTACCATGATTTCTTATTTTTTCGATGTACCTACAGGCCCAAGTAGCACAAAATAGCTTTATAATCGATGGATAACAGAATTAGCATATTATTATAGCTTTATAAGAAGTTACATATAGGCATTATAAACCACTATACAGCTCTTGTAATGCTAATTTGGGCCCCAAATTATACAGACTTAAGTGTTAGAATGGCATTTTAGCAGCATTATATTGGTTGTCTACCGGAATGATAAACGCATTATAATGGGCTGTCAAAACAGGTTAAAGCAGTGCGCATATGTTAAATGCGGCTCGTATACAGCTTGTACCATTACAAAGGCAAAATAAAAACATTTTCAAATGTTATTTTTAATTTCTGTTATTATTAATAAATCTTGTGTAAAAAGAACATGGATACTTTCAACAAAAAAATATAAGTGCTACAAGGTAAGTAATTAAACTCTTGTTTTTGTTCTCTATGAGTGAATTAAGGTTGCGAGTATCAGTTTACTGTGAAAGTATGTATATATTTGAATCAAATATTTCATGCGCCTTCAAATTAAAGAGCTATTTATTACAAAAATATTATAAAAATATGTGGAATTGTAAAAAAAATTATGCTATTACGAAGAAATCATTAGTTTTAGTCATTATGATACCTGTATTGTACCGGCCGGTCAATACCATAGGTTGAAGTCCTTTCTAAAGGACTATTTACCATAAAATTAAATTTTAAATATTATCGAGACAAAAAGCAAAATGGCGTAAGCATAATTAAAAACTTTAGGCATGCGGATGGCCGGTATACGACTTATTGCTTGTTAAAATTCTTGTCATTATACGTTTGTATAGATAAAGGCTATATAATATTATGATGAAATGCTTTTAAAAAGCTGGCATTAAAACAGCACCAATGTACACCTTTAAACAGTTGTGCCCCATGCGAAAGGTCGTTATAAAACATAGAGCAGTTTTAAAGAATTTTAAAATGCTTTTTAATAGCCTAAGCCGTAATTAATGCTAACATACGGCCTACACTTTTGTATAATGCTTACAGCTGTATTAGAAGCTGTATAGAGACATAAATTATATCTAAAATAAAACCTTTAGCTACACAAAAGATTGAAAAAGAGGATTATATAGCTTTAGGAACTACAAAGTTAATAAAATGCTGTTATACAGAAGCAAGACATTGCTAAAACCCTTCAAATTCTATAACAAAGCTAGAAGAAAGTTTCTGGTCATCACTTTTTCCATTATATCGATTTTGTGTTACTTGGGAGGGTGTGTAACACACTAACATGACAGTAGGAATGGCTTTGATTTTGACAGTACAACAACATTCATTGCCTTATTTACGCTGTGGAGCAGACAAATTTTTCGAATATATAAACCGATGGATTAGCCTTATCATTCAAAATGACTCAGGTTGTGATTGACAGTGTGTTACGCAATGAGGGTGCAGTTTAAGGAAGCATTTAATGATTTTATCTGGACAGTGCATTAGTTTTCCTGCGTCATTCTATTAACCTTATTACACATAGATTATGGTCCATCCACAGCTTCCAAATTACGGCGGCAGACGACAAGTCGTTGATTCTCATTGATTATTACAATTTTCATCTTGATAATGAAAGGGATTTGCATGGACAGGGATCAGCAGTCGTGTTTGTACACTATCAGTAACCTAACATCTCAGCTGACGCCGCTACACACGCTGCAAGTGATAAGGAAAAGAGTCTTGTTTACAATACCGAAATGAACTTTGTTGTTACCATGGTCCACACCATGGGGAAGGGGATATGGGGATGTTGCTGGGTCTTTCATTGGGGTTTTTCTATACCCAGCTGTTACCTTCTAACATGAATAGTATATAGGATGCATAAATAAAAGAAGATAATAAGACTAATAATATTCAACAAAAATCAACCTAATTAAATAACCAAGTTGGCATCATTTGTAGCTCAATTTTCACGAATAGCAGCTTCGCTAACGAGCAAAATAAAATGGAGCGCCCAGCGGTCGGGATGAAACTGTACAGCAGTCGCTGTTATGTTATCATAAGGATTACAGAGACACAAACACAGTCCACAGACAGTCGGCAATGTGTACCTACTTTGTCTTTGTGTACCAGTCATATCTCACCTGAAGCAACCAGGGACGCACGTCTATTGTTTTTTCAGAGAAACTGTAAACAGCTATAAAGGTTTATGATCGCCCTCGTTATCCCAACAATGCTCCCTAAGCATGGGCCATGATGGGCACGTGTGGCCCGTTGTTTTAGCAGGGATGGCGAACCTTTTTCATATGATACGCGTTAATTAGAAGAAAACAAAAAATGGTCAAGGGTTCAAGTCGTGCCACCGATCGATAGTGACAAAATTGCTGTAAAAGTTTCTCATAACAAATCCTATAATTGCGTAGAGATTTATTTGAATTTCATACTTACGTCATTCAATAGGAGATTTTCCACTGCCTGCCTACCTGTCCTGCATGCACGGATAAGAAGAGGCAAAATGTACAAATGGAAAGACGTGCTGATAAACAATTTTGAAAAATTTTAGCTTCCTCTGGCTGCCGATTGGTCGCCTTGCAGTTGCCGGTGCAGTACTGCAGGAGCCTTACCGGTCCAGCCAGTTGAAAAAGTCTAATGCCGTCCTAACAGTTCTGTCTTTTTGGCTTTCCGTCCGGCCATGTCTTTTGTCCGGACTTTTGGACATAAGGGTTTTTTTTGACAATAAAATTAAATAAGTATTATTATTATTAAAAAAAGTGAGTGAGTATTGAAAAATGAAAGACTGGCTTTTATTTGCAAATGTTCGGCTTCTTGTCAGGACTTTTCAAATTTCGAAATGATAACCCTAAGTGCAGGGCTCCTGAGGGCTACGCTGCAGGGCTCGCGACAGTCGGCAGTGTAGCGAGTCTGTTTACCCGCTACCGCCTACCTGCATCCCTGCGAGCCTGTGACCACCTGTGCGAGTCGTGGGGTTGCTAGCTTAGAAAATAGTCGCGCGACTTGGGGAGTTTTGTAGCGGGTGGTTGCTGATATGGTTTATTTGTGGGATAGATTTTATTTTTAGTTTTCATTTCATTTACTGTCTTAGAAGGATTTTATATAAATTAATAAGTGGTCTTCGAAAGTTTTAAACGAAATAAGTTCTTTGCATTATGCATAGAAAGTAAAATATTGATAACGCAACCCAACATAATTATATTTTTCATTCGTTATTTATATTAGATTGGCACAAACAAAGTCAACAGTTTAAAAGTGTAGCCGTCTAATGCAACTGTTTAATTCTTTACCAATAACCTCTATGCAATTTTTGAGCAACCCCGACATAACAATGCAAAGTCAAAAATGCAATATTTACGCAAACTCGCGTGAATAATACACCTTTTGTGCAATTTCGTGTCGTGGAGCTTGCCACCCTGCGTAGAGCGAGTGGTAGCCGGCCGGCGGCTACAGTCGCCAGTTCGCACCCGTACCGAGCTCACGTCTGTCGTCGCGAGGTGCGCAACGACACGTCACCAAAACTTTCCAACCCGAACTAAACTTTCTTCACGTCCCACTAAACTAATATAAAATAATAACGCGAGTGCCCAATTTTTATTGATATTATTGTGAGTGTTTGTATAGTGTTGATGTGGTTTGAGGTGAAGTGAAGATGCGGAGCGCCTGGGAGGCGTTCTGCCTCCTGTTGCTGGCTGTTGCAGCCGCAGCACAGATCGACACGAGGCACTTATCAGGTCAGAATTTACTGAATAACGTACATAAAATTAAAAACATACTTTTTTGCAAAAATGAAACACACTGTATAGCAGATTGACTTAGTTTGAATTTAGAACGCAACTTTCAAAAAGTTTTTTTTTCAATTCTTTACTGCATAGTTGTTCTATAATTTTCAAAACTACTGCGCAAATATTATAATTATTAAATTTTACACAAGATTCTTTGAAAGAAAACTTGTAAATTGTTACAAGATTTGTAGGTAACGGTGAATGGCGGAGATATTACTTATGTCGTGATAGGCAACCTACTTGGCAACTTTTATCGAAACCGTTGTCTTCGGAAAATTAAAGCAGTTTTTTTTTAATATTTTATAGAAACTAGTACCGGTTTTAATTAATTTAATAGTATTAATTATCGAATTTATGTATAAGTAGACGAAGGAACATTGACAATTTATTCGTTTTAAAAATACTTAAGCAGTTCTGGTGGTTAGAGACATACATATTTTGAAAAATAAACAACTAAGTAATTTAAATAACAAGTTGAATTATTTCAATTATTAGTGTAGGTTGTATTTATCTTGAAGTAAATTTAGATGGTACCTATTTGATTCCATTTATCAAAATTCAATTTGTTCAACAATTTTATATTATCGTACTTACATTGATTTATTGTTGAGACGGACAACGTAGGTAGGTACCGTGTCTACCTACTATTCCACTTCAATCAATTACGTAAAATGTTTTTGATGGCTACTTACTATATAAAGTAGGTAGGTACCTAAAGCTTCTCTTAAAAAAATAAAGACTTGTAATTCTGTCGCATTTTTTAAGGAAGGACAAGGAAATACACAAATCTGCCTACCCCATGTAACAGGCGTGAAGTTTCTATAATTAGCGATGTTGGCCGTACTAAACAACGGTGTGTTTGCATCACAAAAGCTATAGACAATGGTCTATGGTACGTGATCGTGGAATGAATGGCGCTGACTTGTGTTCGTTGAACTGCCGCGTTTTTACCCGACTGCGGCAAAGCCCAAAAGGAGAGCTATGTATTTTTTGTCCGCCATCTTTTGTGAATATTAAATAACTATTCAAAGCCTCAAAATGTATGGTATCTGTGGTCTTGTGATATTTTTTGGCTGATGAAGCCCTGATTATTTACAAACAAGACGAGCTAAAAAGTATTTTCACTCCAAGAAGTTTGGCCGATAGGTACTTTGTGGTTGTGTTATCAGTCCTTATCAAAACGGAAGAATTCTTGTTCCAAACCAAGTTAGGGTAGTAGGGTAAAATTATCTTATCACGAATTGAGACTTTTTGTGACCATAACGACGGAAAATTCCACTTCAGTAATTAATCTTTTTAATTTAAATTACAATTAACTCTAGTACAATAATGCTGATTTTTAACTTACGAATCATGTTATTGTTACAATAACAACCATCGAAAACACTTTACAAAACGAAATGAAATAATTCGTAAAAAAAGTGAAGTGTGCGCTCGTTGAAATCTTTTCCACTGCACTGCGATTATTACGTTCAAGCATTGTTTTATTTATTTGAATTGAGTGTAAAAGGGTTTTTTTTTAATTTATACGCATTCCTGGAATAGGGTAATTTCATCTTATATTGTGTAGGCATAGCTTTTGTTGAAGATCCTAAATAAAAAATAAATAAACAATGAGGTAAGACTTCACTCTCCTAGAAGGCCATAGAATTTACGAGATGTTTACCTCATAGACCGTTGTAGGTAATGTATTGAAACATGGACAAAACGTTTTTTTTTTCAAGTGTTTGAGATACCTTTGTCATGAAGTGGGACTATTCTGACATGGCTAATATCTTAATGATTCTTTTGAGTTGTGGTGAATTGATTGTCATGTAAACTTTGTACTTACAAAAACAAAACAAACAAAATCGGTTTAGCCGTTGCTTACCCACGATGCCCCAGACAGACACAGATACACACGTTAAAATTACAACACCCCTCTTTTTCTGTCGGGTTTTATAAAACGATATCGATGTATCGAAAACTACACTTCAAGTACGACAAAATACCAGCTAATGAGAACACGATTGTATCCTCTAACCTCAAAATTACCGACCTTTTGTACAACCATACCATAAATACCTTTTGTATAGCCAAAGGGTATTTTTCCAAGACCCAAATGTCAAATGCACAATCAAAGCGCAATCTAAACGGATCTACCGTTCATTCCAAAGTGGTGTATAATTTGAGTGTCATTTTGACATGCAACATGGTCAGACCTTTGTTCTTTTGAGGTCGTTGCTGGGATACTTATTAATCAATCTACGAATAAGTAATAAGTCGTGTTAATGACCCCAAGGATGACGTCACCATCAATTTGGCCATTTGTTTAGGGGCCCATTCTTGAATCAGGTTTAGTCCTATAGAGGTAGGTTTTTGGGCTATCATTGTGGAACCGGTTCAGGTAGATGTCAGAACCATGGTGTTTATTAGGAGCAAAAATCCTACGTGTTCTATTTGATCGTTTTAGTTCATTGTATTTTATATTGTGCTGATTGCCTTTTCGTGTTTAATCCTAAAATTGGACATATTTTTGGTTAAAAATAATCGACAAAATAATACATACTTGCAAATTATTCCATCGTTTTTTGCAAGCTAAGGCTGAAATGATGTTAAGTTATATTTAGTATGTTATGAGATTTGAGTTTTTTTTCCATCTCATCTTATTCCGGAATTTAGATACCTAATTTGGTGTAAACGGATTTGACAGGTCTAGAGTTCAAAATAAGAAACATTCAAAATTATGCCTGCAGTGCTATTAAAATAGTTAGAAAGATCCGTACAATGTCACATAGATGTTTGGCAAACGTGACGTGCGAATCAGATTCAGACGCACCTCCAAGCGAATAAACCCACAAATTAAATCTGGTGGCCCACATCCACTACTGAGATAGTCCGTACTCACCATTGTCATGTAGGTACTAGAGACCAGTAAGTTAAATTTACAGAAGTTCTAAGTGAAACCATTTAATAAATTAACGCTGGACGTAACGCAGACATCATCCCAAACAGATGAGCAAACATTTTAAGAACGTGTGCAATGTGTTTAGTGCTATTGTTCGACTATTCACGAATCTAAAAAGGTGCCTTTTAGAAGGGCGCTATTCTGTACTGTCTACTAGATCTTTCTAATAAAGAGGCTTACTCTCAAAATCTCCAATAATCTCTCTTGAAAAGGACGAAGATGTCGTAGTTAACAATCCAGTTTTTGCACGCACCTTCACCCTATCGCTGCACCGGTGACATTCGAGTTGGTCATATTCATTAGTTCCACTTCCAACAGCCCAAGTTTCTGTGTGAGTCTTCTGTATCTCCTCGTACTGTGGCGGGATGACGTCGCCACACAAACGTGAGTCTCGCACCACTCGAGTAGTCCACAGCCGACGACATTGACCACCGGAAGACGCATCGTCGCGACGACGTGTTGTCCGCTCAATAAGTTACTTCCGGTTGTACGACCTAATGGGGCAGCATCACAAACAAGATCATGCCTTATCGCTAAACTAATAAAGCCCTGTTCCGTCTGGATGCATTATGTTTAGTCTCCAAAACGCTGATGCGTCTGAAATTTCATACGAGTTGCAATTGGAATGGGCAAAAACGAATCTGTTGCTTAATGCACTAGTAGTAGAGTACAAAATTGAATTTATTCATTGAGTTGAATTGCTGTGTGGCTGACCGCAATCCGGCAAATTTGGGTTACGTGGTTAGTACTTTTTATTTACAATTGATTCTTTTTGCTTTTTTGCTTTAATTGATTTCACGGTCGCCGCCTGATACCTCTCACTTGGTAAAAGTAGGCTTTGTAATAAAAAGTTCATGGTTCAAAAAAAAATCGTAGGAGCTAGGTTTATTTTGGGAACAAACGTTTTGGCTTTTGGTAACGGCTTTTAAAAACTAATGGAAAAGTTATCTTCCAAGCACACTTTCTTGTTATATCAAATTGTGTAGAAATAGGTACCTAACGTTGTTAAATCGAGTCGCTGATTATTGTGGTAAAATAACAGCTACAAATGTTAGGCAAAATGAAAAAGCTCTAGTTCTAGTTTCATATTTTTGTATTTTTGATAATCGCAGAAACAAAAATAACCACAGTAACGGCAGATAAAAACAACAATTGAAACATATTTGAGACCGAACAAACAAAATCGTTTCTCGCAGAGATAGCGAAATTAAAAAATAACTTCAAAAACTTTTACCTCGATGAGCGTTTTTTATGAAAAAGCGGTCGAAATTACAATAGACACGAACGGAGGCACTTTCTCCCGCGCCCATTGCGCTCACTAGCGAACGTAATCGCTTTTTTAGGAGTTCAACAACACCTCTAAACACCAAAATTCTCCGTACATCTGTGAGAGGATCACAGAATTTTAGTGTTTTAGACTTCCTTTCCCGTGATTAGGTGATTTTTGTATCTGTTTTATACGATTTGTCTGAATTTATATTAATCGTTTTTGTGTCAGTGTCACATGATAAAAACACGTGTATTTTTACCTGATGTTGGAAGTGGGTCTTCCCCACGGACGAATTCAAAAGAACTAGCGTCTTATTGTTAAAACCGACACGTAAACAGATACCTAACTAATTTGATGTTCAAACTTAGATGTTTCGAGTCTGGTGCAGTAGCAGACTCGAAACTCTTTGCTCTTTTAGTGGGAAAATACTTTGTTTGTGTACTGAAAGTTTTTTTCCATTAATATTGATTAGGGAGTTCTGAGACCTACATAGATGATATTTCTGTTAATGCTATCAACTGCCACACACTTGGTACTGTGATAAGTATCTCAACTGTTCTTTCAATCAAGAATGAACACAATTCGGGAAATCGTGACTCATTTCTTATTGCGATAATTTCATACTCGCCTTTTGTCAAAGACAACTTACGACCACACATCCAGCTTTGCAATTTCACCCTTGTGCAGGTAGTAAATACATAGAGAGAAATAGATAATGGCCTCTAATAGGGAAAAAACCTACTAGGATTACCTACTCATTCTAATGGATATTTGAGTTTTACTTTGAACTAATCTCTGTTATTTGTTAATGCATTTTTACATTTTAAGGCATCATGGCGATTCTATTTGAAGTGAAAATGGTTTAATAATATCTAAGACCAAAACAATCATATTCCGGAGCCCTAACTTTAGAAGGCAGAAGTTTTATTCAATTAGGTACATTAATTTAACGTAGTGTCAAATCCACCTACAGTTTCTGTCCTAACTTGTCAGCTTCATTCAACGTAAGTCTTAGATCTGTCACGACCAGACAAATTAATTTCCACCAACTTTATACAGATCGGTCCAAGATACTGAAGATTTTAGGTACATCAAATTACTACGTGTTCGTTCAAAACAGTCTACAGTGGGATCTAAACATGTGGCGTCTCGCTCTTTCTTCGCACGAGTGAAAGGGAGGGAGAGTAGAACCAGTTTGGCAAGCATTCGCCTTGAACTTGTATAACCGCTAGGCCAAGTGTACAGTCAACTTCACGTCCATAGGAACAATATAACATGGATAGCGCCTTTATTTCGTTGTAGTAAGGGCGGTTTTCTTCGTTCAAGTGTTAGTACTGACTCAGTTGAGCGTACCCGGCTGTGGGATAGTCCAGTTTGTGGGTTTACTTGCCAATACAAGTTTTCCGACATTAGGTAGGTGCCCAGTGAGTTGTAAGTTGGTATATACATATATGTTAGGTGGTTTGTCTGGAAAAGTTTCCGAGAAACTTCAAAAAACGATCGAAGGCAGGAAAGAATGCCATAAAAATACGTCAAAGATTGTGATGTGTCTTGGTAATCTACATATTTAAAAGATAATATATATAATAGGATCCTATTTGTTTTTTGTCGTGACTACGTCTATACTTCAATAGGTTTTTGTTCTTAAGATTGAGTAAGTAGGTATTCAAGATTATGTTCGCAGAAACTGAAGAACAACGTCATTTACTTTTCAAACAATTTTAATTTGGGATTCAAAGTCCAACTATCTATTTATATTATAATTAAATGTGTGTGTTTATTACCCTAGACTGTGATACTTGTGAATATTTTGGAGACAAAGACATTCTTTTAGCAAATTTTCCTACATTCAAATTTACTTTCACTTCACCGTCACAATAAAAATCTCGCGGGTACTTTTTCAGCCATTAACGGTTGGTTTCTTCACTGAATTCAATTGGTTTGTTTCATGAAAGTTTTGCATAACAGGAAGCGTGTTGGCGGCAATTAATTGAAAAGTTGTGATTACATGCGCACGCGATTACGTCGCTGCGCCGACCAATCGCGTGCGTCCAAGATATTGGTAATAGACTTGTAATGATGAGCTGTCAATTTTGATACATGGGTGTCGGGTCTTTTTTGAAGACAAGTGTGTGGAGAAGTTTGGAGAGTGGTTTTCACTGGTTTTTGTGAATTTATGCTTGGGTCAATAACAGTTTGTTTTCTTGTCCTAATCTTATGATTGTCTTCAACTAAAAACAGACAAACGGCATAAAAGTGTTGTTGGCCATGTCCATTCCTTATTTAACTCCTGGTAGGTGTAGGTGTGGTCGGGGAGATGCATGGGCTCGGTCTCACAGTCTTGGTCTTGGTTTATCATTGACGTGATCGTTAAAAGTATTTTGTTTGCATAAAAAATGCAGTAAAATTATCATTAGGTACATTTTCCACATACGCACCACAATTTTATTGCACACGCGTGCACGAATAACCTTCAGCCACCATAAAAATACAATAAAACCTTTTTATCAGTGCATTGTCAATGTCAAAAAACAGCCTCGCGATGAACGACGACCGCTTACCAATGCGCGGGCGCAAAAGAATGTCAACGCATTCCCCCACTTCGATCCCCCCTCTTGTAATTGAAACATCACAATGTTTCGCGTCTGTTGACGGGGGTGTATGAAGCCGGTAGTTCATCATGCGAATGTGGACGGCAATGGATGAGAGGTGAAATGAAAGTGTTGTCAGAGTAGGTCATTGACTCGCATGCTTCGCTGGGTGTGGTGGAAAATCGTCGGCAGTTAGTAACCATGGCGGCGGCGGCGATAGGCTTTCAAGGGCATGGGGTTAACTCTGTATGCATCCTTCGCGGCTGCTAAACGTTCTAAATGGTAATACGTTGGACGCAATACGGAACTGTTGCAAATCACTTTTCGACCTGGTTTATCGTAACTGGCCACGAGTCCACGACTCGTGTCGTGATTTCACAGTACTTGTTTTTTTCCGAGGGCATTCAGAGGCGTCTCTAATTTTATCAATCTTGTTTATTAAGTACCTGCCTATGTATTTTATTATTTGTTCTCGTCAAATTATTCAAAAAATTGTATACTTAGGACACAATCACACTAATATTATAAAAGCGAAAGTTTGTGAATGTGTGTGTGTTATAATGTTTATTACTTCTTCACGCTCAAACAGCTGGACTAATTTTGATAAAATTTTGTATGGAGGTAGCTGAAACCCTGGATTAACATTATAGGCTACTACTTTTGTCCCGATATTCCCACGGGATTGACACTTATGCGGTTGAAACCGCGGGGCGCTGCTAGTTTTTTTAAAACTAATTTTACAATAAAACCTCAGCTTATCACATTATCCTGACTTTAAATCCAACTCTTATAAATATGCCCAACATATTTCTGTGAAACTCATAAGAATCCACATTCAGTTTAAATGAAGTGATTAAGTAACTTAGTAGTCCTGTAGGTAACCCTGTCTTGCTCACCTTTAAACCCTGTATCAGCTGGTACCTGTCAAAGAGTATGTTTTATTGTCCACTGGTTTTCAAGTAGGAGGAGAGAGTGCGACCTTGCAAGTAGAAGGAAGACTAGACTTGACCTTTACTTAGAAATATAATGGAAAGTATATGTTATGGAATGCTATATTACACACATAGTTTGGATATGAAATATTAAAAATTTTATAATATCGCTATTCATTGATCTTTTGGCAAAAGAGCTTTCAAAAATGAAGTCCAAAATAAAAATTTCTACCATCAAAATAACTTCCAATGGATTATCGTAAATCTCGATAAGTACACCAACGTATAACCATAGATAACATAACTTGGAGCTCGTAGCCCCATAGTTAATAGTTCGACACTTAGTGAGGCAGACTAATTTAACTTTGAAAGGGGTGATTGATGGAAAAAACTTCGCTCATTGAAAAAACTGGCTCAGTGGGCCGACATTGTTGGCTCAAAATTGCGTAGGAGTTGAATATTACCGAGAAACCTTACCATGATTTAGATTGATTCAGAAAACTTCCACAACGCCGCAGATTTGAGAGGGAAAACATACATAGGTATTACGTTCTTTTTCAAGGGCGTCGTTTTAAGGAGTGGTAATGTCAGTATGATCTGTTATTGCTAGCAGCAATCTGTTTATCCGATGTGTTGCTTTTGGCAGACAATGTTCTCTCCTGCAGCAAGATGGTTGTACACCTGGATTCGTCTGGCATAAGATCGAGGCAGATTCCATGCAAATCAGAAGCCTTGTTCCCAGCGGCAGCGGTGGGATGGAAGATCATTCTGCATGATTTGCATATGACTTAAAGGTTCTCTTAAGATTGTTTGTGCTGATTGCTTCTTTAGAAGTGTCATAGTTGTTAATTACCACTAAGTAATTTATACATCATTTAAGATATCACAGGAATGCTTTTGGTTCTGCAAGACACTGACCTGAGAATATACCTAGTGTCAAGCAAACTTCCTCGTTCTCCGATGGCGTCGATTCCGCTCACCGACAATCAGCCACGATGGCCGACCACGATTGTCTACAGCCTCATTAGCTTCACAATGATAATAACTATTTACTTTCCCATGTTTTCTGTATGCTTCTATAAACATATGTGCCTTTTCTTTGATGGTATTGTTATGGTCAATTCAAGTTATGAGAAGTATTTGTCTTTTATCTTCTTGGTCTCCGGGGACTGTTCTACTGTAATATTATATATGACTGGCTGAAGATTTTCAACCAATTTAGAATGTTGGATTTAGTCCATTTTGTTTCAGAAATTCTTCTGTACAGTAGGTATTAAGATTCCCGCAGACAGACGCGACGCGCCGGGATTTTCGTAGAGCAATTTTCATGGAATTTTTTGTGTCCTACTTTCTAGCGGTGACATATCTTTATAAGAAATTCAGTCTCATTTCTAAAATATGTACGAAAAATGTACGAAATTGTACGCTTAATAAAAAAAATGTACTATAAAGACTTCGTAGAAAACAATAATCAACGTGTCACCGTCAGGAAGTATTCTTTCTAGCGGGCGCTATATGTACATATATTTCACTAAGTAGTATTCCACTTTTAGACTTTGTTATGGGCCAAGAAAAATGTACGGAAAGTGTATGTTCAATTTCTGTAACAGTTTGGGTATATCTATACTCGTAGGTATATTAATTATTTAATAAAACATTCGATTATAAATAATTATTTACTTTTAATTATCTTCCTATATGACACGTAAATGCCTTGGATGTTGATCTTGATACTTTTTTGGCCATATCCTCAATTAGTTCCCACGGCCACATGTCGTTCAGTTTGCAGTGCGCCCGGTAATGTCCATCTCCACCAGGTATGTACTCAATTACAGATATTAGTTTTCGGTACAAATGGCGGTTCTAGTGCTGATAAACAGTCAGCGTAGCGCACTGGTCTACACTACTCCGCCGTTATGTCGAAAGTATTGCAGCATTCATTTTGAAATAAATATATGGTAAAGTTGAGGATTAATGTTTGGTGAAAACACGATTCCACAAAATTTTCTCGTTGGAAAAAAATTACAAAGTTACCTACAAATCGAACAATAAACCGCTAGAATTAAAAAAATACTCCAAATTAGATCATGAAACTTTGCATAACAACTGAACTAAATATAAAGCAGATACTATGTTTCTTATTTTTTTTCAAATCACCATTATTTTTACTGTAAAAAGCAAATACCTAAACTATTGGCGCTGCTTGCCGCCCAGTACTGCACTCTGTCTCGCTTTCACTCAGTCCGCGAGCAGTGTCGTGCGAGCGAGATAAAGAGTGAATATTAGCTGAGGTAGGTAGTATGGGCTTAAGTTTAGCTATATAGCTCGAGTTTTATTAGAGCTTTGTGAAATATTAGACTTACCCTTTCGCGTCATTATTGTAAGTACTATTTAAGAACCGGTCAATTGCGAGTCGGACGTGCGCACCGAGGGTTCCGTACTTTGTAGCTAGGTATGTAAATAGTTTATCACGGGTTTTTTTTTAATGGAACCTACAAATTTACGGTTTTTGGATTTTTTCCTTCACTTGTGCTACATGATCTTGCTTCTTGCCAAATTTCATGATTCTAGGGTAACGGGAAGTAGCATATAAATTATGATTCCCTTGAGAATGTCGAAATATATGTACGTTTTTTGCGGTATAAACGGCCGTATCTTTACAGCTTCAAGGCACTATAGACCTGAGTATATGGTTTTAAATTCAACTCGATACCTCCACGCACTCCCGAGATAAAGGGTGTTGACAGACAGACGGACGGACAGACGGACAAAAAAGTGATAAAATAAGGGTTCCATTTTATCCTTTCGAGGTACGGAACCCTAAAAATCACAAAATCGGTAATATATTTCAAACTAACTAAAACAATTCCAATAGCTAATTAAGAGGAAAACGAATATATCTTCTTACTAATATACTTACAACACAACCTAAACCTAAAATATACGTTATTCTTAAACTAACAAAAATAAACAATTGTAATAACCTAAGTAATGAAAACATTAACGAATCTATTTAGGTACTTAATACTTATAAATACCTAACTAACTAAAAATACAATAAGAAAGAAAGCGATAAGGCCGCCCATTGTATATTTTGTAGTGTTTGATGTATTTTTCTCATGTTATGTATTTTTGTGGTGTACAATAAAAAAAAAAATTAATAAATAATTACAATCCTATAATTATGATTGTAATAATTAAATTAAAAACGAATCTAAAATATAAAAATATACTACCTAAAAAAAAGTATTATGCCTACCTACTATAAGTTAGTAATAAATCGCCTCGAATCGAATAAGCTGTAAAAAAACAACGCAAAATTGACACAACCGTCAATGACGTCTGCTCACGCTCAGTATTATAAAAGTGCTCTGTGCCTCACGCGTCTGCCTGCCCGCGTTCGGGACTTCGGGTCGCGCACTTGGCGATGCGATGCGATGGCGCGTCATTGCTTGGACCGCTCCTCCGCCCCCGCTCTGCGCGCCGCCGACTCATAGGCGCTCCACTCAGGTCAATGTTATTGTGATAACTTTTAAATTATTCGGCCAAATAATTGCTTAGTGTAAAAGACAAAGTTTATCTACATTAAATACCGAAAAAGATAAATGTATTAACTTTGATAAGAATTAACTAAGTAGGTAGGTACCTACTCTAAAATGTACATTGTAAAAAAAGTATCCAATTTAAATGTATTTATGGCTCACTATTTTGGATAATGGCTTCCACATAAAAGGTAAATAGATATATGCTGTCGCGGACTTTTATTTAGAACTGCTTACGACAAACAATCCTACGATACATTATTTTCGTGTAACTTTAACGGTTTAGGCAGCGCACGCCAAGATGCTCTCAGAGGGCAGGAATTTTTCCGACTTACTTGATACTTATCTTTATACTATGGCCAAATCACACAAAATCTTTATAAATTGTAGCCTATGTGTTATTCTGATGTATAAGCTATATTACTGAGAAATTTCATCGAAATCCGTTCAGTAGTTTTTGCGTGAAAGAGTAACAAACATCCATCCATTCATCCATCCATCCATCCATCCTCACAAATTTTCGCGTTTATAATATTAGTAGGACATAGGAAGATGATTGAAAAGTAAATAATTATTTATACTTAATCGAATGTTTTATTATCTAATTAATATACCTTGCTGTTCTCCCCATCGCTGTCACTGTGGCGAAGATGTCAACAGCCTTGGACACCACGGCGTCTTGCAGCCGAAGTGCTGGTCGCTTTGCGCGGCACGCGAACATTAATGACATCATCCGACGAGCTCTTGTCACCGTCGGCGTTCCAGCTGTATTAGAACCCAATGGCTTGGCGCGCAACGATGGCAAGAGACCGGACGGTATATCTTTATTTCCATGGAAGGTGGGTAGGCCTTTAGTGTGGGACGCAACGTGTGTCGATACTTTTGCGCCATCCCATCTTCCTGGCTCGGCATGCTGTGCTGGCGCTGCTGCTGCAGCTGCGGAAAACCTCAAGCGGCGAAAATATGATAACCTTATTGGAAATTATATTTTCGAGCCGTTTGGGGTTGAAACTCTCGGGCCGTGGGGTCCGAGTGCTCATGGTCTTTTTAAAGAAATTTCTAAACGGCTGGTTGACACTTCCCGTGACCCAAGGGCTGGCTTTTACCTTGGCCAGAGGCATCGGCATACAACGTGGTAATGCCGCCAGTCTCTTGGGTACATTAGGTACCAGTCGACTGCGATGCGGATGAATTTTTCGACGCAATTTTTTAGTTTCTGTATGGTTTTAGTTAAGTTAGAATTTAATTTTGTTATGTTTTTTTTTCATTAGAAACATGTGTAGGTATTTTAGTGTTAGCTTGTAGATTGTAATTTGGTGTCTTTGTTTATGATTATATATTCATATTAAATAAAACTAAAATTAATACACCTACGAGTATAGATATAAGTACCCAAACTGTTATAGAAATTGAACTTACCTACACTTTCCGTACATTTTTCTTGGACCATAACAAAGTCTAAAAGGGGAAAACTACTTAGTGAAATATATGTTTAGTAATCTGTGGTATAGCGCCCGCTAGAAAGAATACTTCCTGACGCGACGGTGACACGTTGATTATTGTTTTCTACGAAGTCTTTATACTTAGTACATTTTTTTAATTAAGCGTACAATTTCGTATATTTTTCGTACATATTTTAGAAATTAGACTGAATTTCGTATACCGCTAGAAAGTATGACACAATTTTTCTACTAGCGTCGCGTTGCGCCTGACACTTTCTTCTTTATGACTTATCTCCAGGACACATCAGCCGCAGTAGCGAGCTGTCTCACGTGTCAGAGAGATTTAATTTTTTCATTTAGTGGATTTTAGTACGTGAAATTGGCAAAATTGTGGTGTTTGTTCCACAGAAGCCATTAATCAAGAGTTGAAGTTGAAGTTGACTTATCTCCAAACAAAAGCGTCATGCGTCATTCGTGTTACCAATAACAAAACAAAAGACAGTGTCAGCCCTTTTCAACGCACAAACAACGGTCCATCATTACGATAATTGCGAGCGTCGCCGGCGCAATGGTATAGCGAATTAAAGAACTGTTAGACGACCTCTGACACGCAGCTCGAGCGAGGCCAGAGAAACTCCTGCGCATGCGCATGTAGGTACACTCCGTTGAATAAATGGATGTTTATTGTTGTTTGTTTAGTCACGATAGGCGGGGGTTGTTAGGCCACCCATGAGCATATGTATCGGTAAGTGTGGAATGAAATTGGCTTATCACAGTCCGATGCCGGGCATACGCATTACGCATTGCCCAAAATGTAAAAAATCGGTCTCCGCCTTCCCTACTTACTCACTTTGTCCCAGATGCTCCCATCAGTCCCATCACCCTGCACGACAAAATATCACTAAATACTTTTAACTCTAAATATCTCGATCTCCGTCATCTTAAAACAATTGACAAAAACAGACCCATGTTTTAAACAGTGACTTGTGGTAAAGCGGGCCTAAATATACAACATATTTTAACTTCCTAAATCTCAAAATACCTTTATTAAACACCATTTACCTACCTATATTATATAACGTGTTCACAAAGCGTGTCGTTAAATGATTGAAAGCACAACTGGTTCCTGTACGGTGCGGCCTTTAAATAATATGTTGTGGTCAAGATCGGCCACTATGTCTGTACGTCTGTAGCGGTTTAGGGTGACTTGTAGAAGGGTAATTTCTTCATAAATGAATGGGAAATGGTCTGTGTGACTACGCTCACTAGAGTTTTTGTTGACCATGAGCGCAGGGAATCAAGAAAGCTATTGCTTTTAGGTGCAGTACTTTGGCCAACAATCTTGCCAGCTAAAATCATCATTATCATCGGAGAAGTTATTCAAAATTGAAAAGGTCGTTTGTACCTTGTCGTGGGATCTGATCATTTTATAGCCATCATTCGGGTTCACTTGCAGGGTGCTTATTTGCTAATACATATACTCTTCTTAAAAAGATATCTAGTTTTTTGTGAGGTTGGTATACATATAACTATTCAACTCTAGCTAACTCGATGATTGGCAACCTTAACTGCGCCATATTTATGTACTACAAATATGTACATCGGTAGGTACATTATGTTCGACTATGTATTAGCTATGGTTGTAATACGTGATTAGCATGGCTATACACGACGATGGGGCGTTGTGGTAAGACGGAGAATGATTTATAGAGCCCCCACTCTGTACTTATGAGGTTTTGATCATGTGTTACGCCACGTGTACATAATGGTCCACGCTGGCCACTTGGAATGTCATTACAGACTGGTGTTTACCACATCGGATGGTCGTGTAGCGAATATTAGTAGAACAAATACTTTTTAAAAACAATTGACGATTGTTTTTTGTCCAATGTTACTAAGCAAGGCCTTATGTAGGATGCTGTTGCCTTCCCCAGCGTTAACACCATAACACCGAGACAAAAGGGTCCTCGCAGACAAACGAGGCAACTCTAGTATAACAATTAATTTCTATGAAAACTTAATGGAAATTGTTTTACCAGAATCGCGTCACACCGTTGCGTCGCGCCTGTCTGCGGGAGCCTTAAAAAAACATGTACTATTCTAAATGTGGCGTCTACTGTTTTCGTTTATCGTTTACACTTTAAACAAGTTGTAAAAACTACTTGTTTACAAAACTTGATAAAATGTTATAAAGGTCAATACAATAATAGATAACAAAACATGTCTCTCACTCGCCAATACATTAATATCATACCTAAGTTTTTGGAAAGTACTTTACAAGGCTTGTTAAAAACAAGTATCACAATTTATATAAATATGGATGTAAACACGGTTTTATGAGTAGCGCTGTTTATTCTTTTCTAAGAACTTAGATTCCACTTGTATGAGCTATTGTTTATACTTAGGATAGTGAAGAAAAATGGCGGCATCTTCCTTCACAACATTAGATAAATGCACTCATGTTGATAGCTCATGTGTCATTGTTTAATTTCCAGAAGCAACAACATATATATAAAATAAATCTTACTTGTTATTAACATTAAAGAAAACTGTAATAATAACCATAATAATTTTTCACTCCGTGGAGAACCCACACATTTTCTATATGTAAAATAATGACGCCAATTAATTTCCTTTGCAATCTATTATTAATTTATTAGTTATTGTTTCAATCAGAAATAAAAATACATATTGCAGTTATTCAAAGATCGTTACCTGTAAATGTTAATTGTAGTGATCTAGACCAAGATAAAAAAATAGAAATGAAGACGATTGAATTTTCCTGCTGACCCAATCTTACGCCTAATTAAAGATAGACTTAATTTACGCCCGTCATCCACAAACATTGATTATTTTCGCGCATAGCACGCACTTAAGAAAATATCAGATACAAAATAAACATAATCTTTCAATATTCTATCAATCATGAAAATGGCAGGTAAAATTGCATAATGACCTGTGTGTAATCGTTCAAGCTATATTATTAGGAAACTAGTTAAATATCTGATATCTGTTGTTTTACTTACATAATATGTACATAAACTTACGCCTTTTTCCCTTGGTGATAAATAGAAACTATAGACCGCCACCTGCAACATTCTTTTTTTTTTTTTTTCAGAATGGGACATCATCAAATTTATCAAATGACCCCTCCCGCTCTGGGTGGAGCGGAAGGGAGTGTCAGACTCTTACTGACTAAAACCCACCCGTGTTCCTTCCTTCGCCCTTTATGTTCCGGGCCAGCGGTAACCCTTTCGGACAATCCCGCTGACCCGGCAGGACCTGCTACGATCCTTACAAAAGGAGCAAAAGGAGGCAAAAGGGGCAAAAGGAATATGTAAGGACCTGCTACGATCCTTACATACTCCTTTTGCCACGTTACGTCCATACATTTGTAGTGAGACACGCAGCTGGTCGCGCGCACTGCGCACCGGCACCCTGATTACGTAACACACTCATTCACAATCGGAATCATTTTGAAGGATATTGCTAATCCATTGCTTCATATGTTCGAAAAATTTGTCTGCTTCACAACGTAAATTACGCAATGAATGTTGTTGAACTGTCACAATTAAAGCCATTCCCACTGATATTGTTACGTAATTACCCCGCTGGTCGTTTTAAAGAATCAATTCAATCAATTATGCCCTCCTAGCCCTTCTGCAGTTTCCACTCACATCTGCCTTGTAAATACCTTTTGTTTGACCAAACATGACCATGTGTTTGTTAATTATGAACTTAGGGAACTGGGCCTTTGCGCAGAAATCCGCAGAATCTATCAAACACAGACTTCTCAGTCTCACCAATTAACGTCTAGGTACTGCAAATACGATGAGCTGAGCTGCTCGAAGTAAGAAGTTCAATACTAAGTTAACGTTAGGTTCGTTACCTAACTTAACGAAATGTAGTTATTATAACTTTCGAATAACAAACATGATGTGGCCAATTAGAAAACAGTTTAACCTATCACGATTTTGCAGTTAACAACTTCGGTCTGTTTGTTTTGGTTCAGTAACTGTTCAACCTAAGTAATAAATACAATGGATATAGTGTCGGGTTATTTAATAGGATACAAGATACTTTTTTTGAAAATAATCATTATCTATAGCAGTGTGCACTGCTAGACATAGGCCTCTCCTATCGCACGCCATTACGGCAGTTCTAAATTCATTGGTTATTTTACTTACTGGTCAGGTCAGGTTTTTTTTTTGTTGTTTTTAATGTAACTTTGTTAGTTTGAAATGCTACTTTTTTACTATTTATACATATTTCCTGAATGTGTCCCAAATAAAATGTATTTCTTTCTTTTTACCCATGTGTCTTTCCGTCTATTCTTTGTAAGTCTTCTGCTGCTGAAAGTACACGTAACAAGGTCAACAAATGTATACTATTCCGATTTGTAGCATTTTTAGGGTACCTCAAAAGGAAAAACGGAAACCTTACAAGACCACTTCGTTGTCAGAGATTAATATCAGATACTCAGGGATGCAATCCCTTAAAGCAGTGAAAAAATCAAACTTCTAAGGTAACGCAATCAAAAGATACGGGCGTTTATGTTCCGTTTATGCCGCATATGTACGTATACACTCGCAACAAGGGAATCAAAACCTATAGGGTACTTCCCTTTGACCTAGAATCATGAAATTTGGCAATCTCATGTAGCATAAGTAAAGGAAAAAAATTCGAATACCGTATTTTTGTAGTTACATACCTAAAAATTTGTACGGACTCGCACTTGACCGTTTTTTTTAAGTTTCAATTGCTCGTAGTATTAACTCTGATTTTTGGACTTATCATGTAATACCAGACACCACAGATATCAATTAAGTATTATAATGTTGATGCTGAACCTATTACCTCCCATCAAAACAATGCTACTTTAACTGTTACATTAGTGTGCACAAGTGTCGAGTTTCAATAAATAACCTAATTCACTTTCAAAGATATTTGCTAACAACCCGCCCATCTTATTCCAAGCCGCGGTATGGCTGCTTGACCTTGCGATGATCTATCATTGGTGTAGTATTTGTGTATTATGCACAATAAGTCAATAACACACAAATACTACGCCACCAATAACAGATGTGCCAATATCAATGACAAGGATTGTTTTAGCCACGTTTGCTATGGCAGTGGTACTCGCGCTCACCTGCCATTGGTACGGTATGTGTGTACTTACGCAAGTGTCGGGTCTCAATGGCGATGGCGCGGGTTATTTTTTCTAAATAAACAACTCGAACAGCTACCTACTTGTGTTGTGTTTTTAAAATGGCCTCCGTTCTAATAGGGCTGTTAGACGATTGATTTCAGTAATTTACATAATTATTTAATTTATGAATCGAATATTTTATCAGCAGGACCAGTTACAGAGTTTATCTAAAGATTCCTACTTATACAGATAAGTATAGGTAGATACCTACCCATTCTTTTCGACTTAATAAACCTAATTAGTAGGTATGTTTTGAGCTTATATAGATATTATACGACGCCATTTTGTACTTCAGAAAATACTTCTAGTCTAATAAATGTTTACAACTTCCTTCCTAGCTATTTATAAAGCCGATCATGTGTCTATTGCAGACAGACACTAGATAATTAAATTATACAAGAAGTTTCTCACCTTTCACGATCTATAAATATTTTTTTATTATCATACTTTAAACCACCTGCTAACAGCCGCCCGGGCAGCCCTAGACCGGCGCGCGCGCAGGCTGGCACGGCCCGGCACCGCTAATGCACGCGGATCATTGTCAGCCGTCCATTGTGTGCAGGGCTATTGGCCACGCTGGCAGTATCACAACATTATTACTGGGGTTTTCTCGAAAAATTCTTAGTTTTGAGTCAACAGGATGATAATGGCAAAAACTGGGTGGTTTCTGTATTTGGCTTCTGACTGAGGAAATATTTCAAGAAGCTTCAAAGGTCATCTATACAAATAAATAAAATTGGAGTGTCTGTTTGTAATGAGAGCACATTCAGACGATTCAGAATTTAGCAAAATTCTTCTTGATGTTGGAGAGGGACAGTGTCCAGAAGTGAATAGTACTCATGATATAGAACTACCTACCGGTCTTTGTCAGGTTGTGGCGGACACTGAATTTTTAATACATAGTATTTATGACGATATTCACAATCTCAATATAAAAGAAGATTCGTGGTTGTGTGAAAGATCAATTTTAGCACCTATCATAATTTAGATAAGTTATCTGGTGAATGACAAACATATTATTCCATCAATAGTCTGCAATCCGGATGAAGTGGTTAATTACCCAACAGAATTTTTAAACAGTATAATTGTGCCTGGTCTACCCCCTCACTAACTAGAACTTAAGATTGGCGTGCCCATCATACTACTCCGTAATTTAAACCCATCGAAACTTTGCAATGGTACTAGGTTGCGAGTAGTGCCGTTGCAAAGAAACGTTATACATATGTAGAAGGTCGTATAGTATCCGGATGCGGAAAAGGTGAGATAGTATTTATACTATAATACATTGTAATTCCCTATCAATGTCAGTTGTACTATGACAATCAACAGGTCACAAGGGCAAACGTAAAGCAAAGCTGGCTTAGATTTAACTAAGGGGTGCTTTACCCATGGGCAACTGGACAATACGTGCATTGTTCACGTGCGAGGAATGCCAGTAGGTAGTTTTGTTGTTTTAGCCCAAGAAAATCGTACACCAAATATTGTACATAAAGAAATTTTTCAATAAAGCTAATACGAAAAACTAAAAATAAATAATAATTAAACTACAAATGCAAAAACGAAAAAAAGAACTAAATGGAGAAATATGTACAAAAACAAAATATCGATTCATAAAATAGAATAATTTCATTAAAATTAGCATAGGTATTTCTTTACGCGGAATACAGAATTAATAACTTATCGTAAACTCTGCGAACTCATTTTCTGAAATTCCACGCGGACGAAGTCGCGGGTAACAGCTAGTGTGTGAATAAATTACTTATAAGTCTGAAGACCCATATATTCCACTATCTTATCTATAGACCGTAGAGGTGAGAGAGTAGGTACACAATCATCGGACATCATCATTATCATCAGCACACTAATAGATAATAATAAAATGTTGACCACTCGGAATGACAATACTTTTAATTTAAACATTTAGACTATGCTTCTTAACATAGATATGGCGTAAAACAATAATCATTTAAACATAACTCTTTTAGCTTTAAGTAACAAATTGCAGCAGTTAGTTCACTCACGGTAGTGTTCCTAACGCGGGTCGTGAGATGCTTTGTCAACAGACGAAACTGGGGCACGTGGTGATAACTGATAAGGAGCTAACGACCCCTTCTCTGTTTATGGCTTCTTCATTTTTAAGATTCAAAAGATTAGTTTGACGATCTTGAAATGTTTATGGGACACTCTTCACTTGACGCGTAGATTGATCTAATACGAGGTAGATCAAGATTCGAACGTGGACACGTGGTTGTCTTGAATGCATAATTATATGCATGTCGTTGGCTGCGCACTCGTTGTGATGCTTTGATGTCTCGAACTGGACTCGAACAGTACAAAATATCAGTCTGTTAATATCCATTGCAAAAAATAGGTCTCCAAAATTATATGATGGCTACAAAGTAACGACTAATATGTGAAATTAATGTAATAGCAGATGTGATCGTTTCGATAATTTGTTTTAAAACAGATACAGGAGTTGTAATTTTTTTCCAGAAACCAAAAAGGAATTCGACAAAGATCTACATCATTTATATCGAAATAACAAAGTCTGGGGATCTAGTCTGGGGGTCTAATCGAAGTCTGGGGAAACCCACAAGTAGTTCTATGAAAAATGCGGTATTGATATTTCTGCCGTATCTAATAGAAATTCGCCATACATCGTTCAGTGGAAACAAAATAAACGAACGGCTTCGTTCGTACTTTTGACCAGTATACAAACAAAAATACAATGCGTTTTATTTAAAACACATGAACTGCAGAATTATAACATCAGCAAGTGTAACGTTGTGTTCGACCTAGTTTTCGGCACGTATCACGGTCACATTTAGGATGGGTGCGCAGTTTTGTTGCTGATTCAGCGGTTTGATGTGTCTGAGAAGTATAGGTATAGGAAGTAAGTTATTGTTATTGCGATAGAAACTGTAAATACTTTCCTATTGCATATTTTTTGGACACTTTGGGACTTGTCGTGAGAAATGTTTTGATTATGAATGTAATTTTATATAGGGCTTGTAGGGGAAGACCAATGACACGATAGCTTGTTTGTGTGAAAGATGATGGACAGAAAGGGGGTTAGTATATGATAAGAAAGCTAATATAGAAGTATAGAAGAAGAAGACGGCTGCGCGCCGCCCGAATGAGTTGCGATAAGCCCAGTCTGGGATACTCAGGAATAGCTTTATCACAATAGGTACCTACTTATCATTGTTATGGTATTATCAAAAATATTGATACTTCTTGTAAATTATTGTCAATTATTTAACCCAGATTTCGTGCACTTTCAAAGAATCTCCCTTAGTGAATAAATTAATGACATTAAATTAACACCCACTTTTCATTTGCACACAAATGTCGAAATGTATTGTGTGGACGTAAAATACCGGAATTGAGACACTCCATGGGAACAACAGTGAACCATAGACAATGACAGTGCCCTGTGCTCAGTTATTACCGATGAGTTATTTTCTGAAATGATTGTTCCACACTGACGTTGAGGTATGGCTATGATTCTATGAATAGAGCGGCGATTACTGTATTTTTTTGGCATGATGGAGTAGATTTCCGAGCGGAAAACTACAGTTTTGCTTTTATGAGGTTGTTTTAAATAAGCGATGAGTAGGTTTTAGTAATAATAAACCTTTATTATCAGACCACAATGAATCCATACAGTATGTTATGCTTGCATAAGATTACTATTTGGATACTAACCGTTGACTAACATGATTTTTATGTTTTCTTTACTTTGCATTTGACCACCGCGAGCATTTCTCATCTCACCTTTATTTCAGTGACTTTCGATACTAAATTATATGTAACCAATAAAAATCCTTAACTCAAAACTATCAACCGTTCCAGCCACAACAGCCGCACTTATCCTCGCAATAAATACAGCAGCTATAAGCAGAATGAAGCGGCTGCAAACGTAGCGCATTACAGTTATCAGCCGCTTGCAGCCGCTGCGTTCCCGTTTACCTTATGTAATTGGACTGTTTGTCTGCCGCTGAAGCTTTCAGAGGTTTTCATTGGCGGCGGCAATTATTTTCATTGGAAGTTGTCATTTTGTTGAATTGTTCGTCAGTGGAATTGTTGTTGTTGAAAGTGTTGATTGAGGTCTGTAATCCGCAGTAGGGTTCTAATTGCAGTTTTTATGGTTCCGTACCAAAATGGTAAAACGGAACCCTTATGGTGAGACTCAGTCTGTCTGTCACAGCTGGATATCTCAAGAACTACTAATGCTATCAACTTGAAATTTAGAATAGTTTTAGATGACGTTTGCCCAACTATTTTGCAAATAAGAAAGAAATAAAAATATATGTATACATATTTTTTGCAACAGGGACTGAAAGGGGGTCTGAAAAATTCGAAGTGGGGCTACTAGGGCAATGACGGGTATCATATGAAAGAACGCAGTTTGCACATTTTCAAACATTTTTGATGTGAAACATCTATAGCCGCACGTAAAACAAATTTCTGGCGTGGCGACGCATGCCGTGGCGACGCGTCGCCACGCTATATGATGGTGTATATATACAGTCACAGTCTTGTGTACTGTGTGGCGACGCGTCGCCATGTTAATAATAAAATATGTCTGACAGTGATAATTTAGAGAGTGACAGTGATCAGCCTCTTGCAAAGAAAGCAATAATGTCGATGTTTCACATCTGCCAGGCGTCCTGTGACGGCTCACTTTTTTCGGCACGGTAGCGGCGTCAAGTGCTATCGGTCAAGAGATAGCGCTGACATACAACTGCAATATGCACCGCAGTGCACAGTGTTAAAATTCTCTGACGAATATAGGTCTCGCCGATGAAAAATTAAAAACATGATGGTACGGAACCCTCGGTGCCCGAGTCCGACTTGCTCTTGACCGGTTTTTTTTATTGCTGCACGCTCTTTTCATTCATATTACAATATTATCAATGGCTTTGAGATTCGATGGTGGTGTCGTAATTGCTAATAATTATAGTTTACTAGCTGTTGCCCGTGACTTCGTCTGCGTGTATTTCGATTTTTATCATTGTTAATACAATATCCGGGTTGAAAGTAGCCTATGCCCTTTTCCAGGTCCTAGGCTACCTAACTGTGTTCCATTACGATCGGTTCAGCGGTAAAGGCGTGAAAAGATGACAGACAGACCGAGTAACTTTCGCAATTATAATAATACTAGCTGCGTTCCGCGGTTTCACCCGCGTAAATGTCGATCCCATGGGGATATCGGGATAAAAAGTAGCCTATATGTTAATCTAGGGTGTTAGCTATCTCCATAATTTTTTTTATTAAAATTGGTCCAGCCGTTTGAGCGAGAAGAAGTAACAAACATAAACACACAAACACACACTCACAAACTTTCGCCTTTATAATATTAGTGTGATTAAGTGAGTATGGATGGCAGCACTTAAGAATACCGGTCTTAGATTTCCATTCTGCCTTCACATACAGAGTCTTGAGATTTTAATCCGCATCTGCATACCATGTTAATTTTGTGAAATTCTTATCATGAAAACATACATGAAGTGAGTTTCTAGTGAACTATTGCACTTCACCTAAGGATCGAAGCTATTGCACTTCACCTAAGTTTTCACGGTGAGATGTTTTACAGAATAGCACAGTAGCACTATTGATCCCCGACAAAATAATGGAACTGCGTCTTTAGATTCAGAAGAGACTGCTGTCAATCCTTCAGACAGTGACCTTCGTGGCTTTTACAACATAAACAAATTTTTTGACAAACTACATTCTTACTTACCTACCCCACAACCAAGAACAAGCTTCAATGCACACACATGACTCATGAACGAGAATAGTCTAAACAAGTGAGGTATTGTTATCGAAACACCTGGTTGTTATGTATTCGAATAAATAATTATTTTAATGTTAATTACGTGGCTGTTCCGATATAACCTCGTACAACCTTGAGGTTTTAATACCCTGACTTGTTATGAACACAACTGACATGGTACAATGTAATCCCCATGCTTTAATGATTTGAAGGATTCCTCCCAGTTTTTGCTTATAAATATATATATATATATTTACAAATGTTATTACTATTTGAAAGACCAACAACATATAATAAACATCAAAACAAAACGTAGGTATAATGTTTTATGCGTGTTGTTTTCAAACCCCGCATACCCAATCAATCATTTAACTCGCCCTTCTGCGTTGCACTGCTGTAGGTACAAAATCTTCAATCCTAGGGATCCAGCTACATCAGAGATATATAACAGAATTAGATAATCTTTCGCTTATTTCTGCCAAAAAGAAAATGTAAGTCTTTCATGTTGATAAAGCGCATTGACACTACTTTCCAATGACCTGAACATCTACCTCCTCCTTCCTTGGCGTCGCCTTTTTCCATTACTCGGGGTCGGCTTTCCCGATCATGTTTTAGTGTTCTCTCATCTGTCATGTCCTTTTGACCATCTACCATAACTAAATTAATTTTAAACTGACTGACTGACTGGGTGATATATCAACACACAGCCCAAACCGCTGCTCCTAGAGATATGAAACTTGGAGGGTGTGTTCTTTGTGAAGAGTTAATATTCATTAAGAAAGGAATTTTTGAGAATTCCACCCCTAAAGGGGTAAAGTCCGGGATGGAAATTTACATGAAAGTCGTCAATTTTTAAGTTAGGATCTTCAAATTTTGTGTTTAGGCTGACGATTGAAAATTAATTGATACGTGTTTCAGCGTTTTTGATAATTCCACTCCGAAGCGTTAAAAAGGGGGATGAAGTTGTGTATGGAAATTCCTTAATTTTCGAAGTAAAAATCGCAAAATCTATTATCTAGGTTTATGGTTGGAAGCTAACGCAACGGTGTTATTAGAATTTGAACCCTAAAACGGGGTGAAAAGGGGGATGACATTTAGTTTTTAATTAAAGATCTTTATTTTTTAAGTTAAAATTACTAATATTTCGGCTTATGGTTGGAAACTAACACAACGTAAATTGTTGTGTTAGTTTTACGTTTTACGATTTGTTACTGAACTCATCGACACATTACTAACTTTTTATCTGTTAAGTTCCCAGTAGTTTGTAAGTATTGTCCTGTCCCAGATCCAGGTGTGTCCAGTGTAACCAGTGCCCACAATAAACGCGCGGACGTCCCGCCCGTCGGCCAACATTTGTTATTAAGAGCTCATTATTCTATTCATCTAATTACCTCTTAATCTTAATTACTTCTTAAGCCCTCCGTAGTGTGTAAGTGTGGTTGTGTCCCACTTCCCGGAGTGTCCACTGAGTCCAGTGTCCACAACAAACGCGCGGACGTGCCGCCTGCGCGTGTGCTAACATTTGTGCGCCGCTGTTTGTGTCGCTCCTGTATTTGCGTATTATTTCAGCTAAATACCGCTTGCAGTGTCTGTAACTGCAGTTAAGGGAATCTAGGAGTATTTTACTTGAAAGTTTTTAATTCGGTTTTAGTTAATACTAGCGGTCGCCCGCGGCTCCGCTCGCGTGGTCCCGCTTTTCTGTTGAAATTTTTCCAGAATTTTCTTTACTATAAACCTCACGGAGCCCGAGACCTTTCCAACGAATGCAAAACCGTGGAAATCGGTTCGTGCGTTCTGGAGTTATAGCGTCAGGAAGGAAAACCCGACTTATTTTTATACAGTGTGTTAGGTTAAACGAGGGACATATTTTAAGGGAGTGTAGTACTCATGAAAATGAACAACTTTTAATATGGGGCTGACTCAAAAATATGAAAAAAAAAAACAGCTGTTCCCTACATTTTGTCCAGTTATGCGAACAGAAAATGTATAGAGAGGCTGGTTTTATTTTCTCGATTTCAGTGTTGGTCTCTTAGTAAAAGTTGTTCATTTTCATGAGTACTACACTCTCTTAAAGTACGTCCCTCGTTTAACCTAACACAGTGTATAGTAGATGATGGAAATAATTAGTTATATTTGTTTATGTGCATTAAGTTTCACTCTTGTTTCCATTGCTAAAAGGTAAACAAATTCAGTTTACAAAGAGTAAGATAATTTGACAGGAAAGGATGTTAGTATTCTCCTTTTTGTTTTTCTTTGTTGATCTAAAGCTCATAGTACCGGTTCGGCTCACGCCTAGTCCTAAACTATTTTAGCGATAATTTGGCATAGTACGGACTAACAGGATATGTCCGAAAACTGCATTAGAGTAAAGTATGCCCTAAGGCATTAATAATGCCTTTTGGTAGTTTTGATACAAGATTGATTTTTCTCTAAGAAGATCAGGAATAAAACATTCATCTTACAATAAAACATTGCAATTATTCTAGTTATCCGTGGAGGTTCAGGAAGTGATACCTCCCCCATGATTTCTCCATTAAATTAGCATTGTAATCATAAACAAGAATTATTTATTGCGTCATACCATCATAATGAATAACGAATTAATTATTAATATTGCGTTTGCACACGTGTTTAGCATTCTTATGCGCAGGAGTGGAAATCTGTGCTATTTTCTTAGAAAATGCGATGTGGGAAGTTTATGTTAATAAGTGTGTTGCTTTATATGGCTGATTGGTTGTGTTCACGCCTGTTGTTACGTAGAGGGTAGGTAGGTAGGTAGGTACTTAGGTAGCTATTCAAGTGGTCCCGTAAATATTTCCCTGCATTATTAAATTGTGTTCGATTATCGAAAATAGAAATCAAGTATTTAATCGCAACATAAAATCAATCATTTTTATTATACCTAAGTTTTATAGGAAACTCCTGTTAATTACTTTTTCATAACCAATTTAAAACAGCAAGTCATTCTCCAATAACATTTTTTGCCTATTCATCGATTATTCAATCATTAAAAATAAACGCAAAAAATACGTATAATAATAATAATAATCTACCTAAACCTTCCCTAATTCCTACCCAAACAATTCATTGATTAATCCATTTAATCAATCAACCCAGCTTACCGGGCTCTTGCTCGGCCTATAAAGCCCTTACACACCAGCGAGCCAACAGCAGCCAAGCGATTTTAACCCAAGTACACACCGTGCCGATAACAGCAATTACTAGACGCCACTGAGCGGAGCAATTTGGCAACGAACAGTGCTGTAATTAAATGTTGCTGAGTAGTGTGCACCTAGCCGAATTGCCTATGAGCCGTATTGTCTATTGCTCCTAAGATGGGACTAAGATGTGATATGTGTTTAGACTAGTGTGGAATTGTGCTTATCATGTTTGAAAAAACGCATAAAGGCTCCTTCAAACAGGCGCGACACGCGATAAAATCGCGCGCAACAGGCACCGCAAGTTGCGCAACGAGCGGTGACTTTGTGTCGCGCGCGATTATGTATATCGCGTGTCGCCTGTTTGTAGGAGCCTTAATACTGAGCGATAGCCATTTTGCGTGGGTGTGACGCATGTTTCCCCCAACCTTTTATTAGTTTTTTTGTGTTTATGTTCTTTTTGCGTCGTGTTTACCGCAATTAAATGTATTTTCTTTCTTTGTTTATAGTTTATTCTGTCAAAATAAAAGCACAGATTACAGACTAAGTCAACTATCGGTCTGATATGACGTATGCATCAGGCCTGTTGCTGTTTAACATCTTCACCATCATCGGCAGCCTTGTATCACTGCTGAGTACAGGCCTCGTCCCTTTCGTGCCATGCTTCCCTGGTCTGTGCGAGTCTCATCCAGGTCTTCCCCGCGATCTTTTGTAGGTCATCCACCCACCTGGCCGTCGTCGGGCTAGCCTAGCTTATTGCCATTAACCGGACACAAAATATACAAACTCCTGACTGCTACTAAAGTTTCCTAATGTAAAAACCCGATAACTCTAAAAGTCCAACCCGGGTATGAAACCCAGGACCAAACTCGGGACTAACGTTTGATACACCCATACCAAAGTGTTTATTTTGACAGTATGTAGGTATGTAATTAATGTAATAATATTTTTTAAACGTCGGTTTTCAGTACAAATATAAAAGTAATCTGCAAAGGGTTTGATGTAAGATATAAAGATACACTGTATTCACTTCGGTGAGCCCAGGCGAGGTGCGGCGGGAGTGACGGCGGTGCACGGTGTGGCGAACAGTGCAGGATAAATTATAGTCCGACTTTTAATTAGCTGCAGTAAAATGACACTCCTTAATAACTCATTTGGGACTGAGTTTAGAGATATGCATGTCAAATAAGTTTTGATTGTTAGACTATTCTGTACTAGAAAAACAAGATTTGGTTGATGGCCGCGAAAAAACGATTTATTCCAAAAATACGCCAATTTCAGTCATATAAGTAACACGCAAGCTGTCATTTTACTGCAGCTAAAGTCCGTCTATAGGTTGATGACTTATGACATATGGAAGATGTACTCGTGTTCTTTCAAATTAATATTATTCTTAATCTTGCAATGCTTGAAATAATTGTCACCTTTTATTAGTGACGTCCTTTATCCAATCCAATCTGCAAACAAAGAAAAGATGAGCCACAGCAAGATTTTGGATATCATAGGATCTTAGGATTTAAATATTATAAGCAACCAGTATTAAGAACGAAATGTGAAACACTAGACATTTCATCATCTGACCAGCAGCTTCATCAAGTAAACGAAAATATAAAAATTCTATTGATAATATTGGTCCTTTGGTCCATGTGCTTTTCTTCAAAATTCTTTGAAGGTTCTACTCTGTGAGTGGCACTGGACCCAACCTCAGTGCTTTGACCACCGATGCATGCTTATCCATACGATCAGGGTCCGAACCATATTAATTCGGGGCACACAATCGCTTTTTTAATGTACAAACACGAAGTAGTGGGTTCACGAAAATTACAAATTCCTTTGTTAGAAAGTCTTTTGGGTGAAACTTTGAAAGGGCTGGAAGATTTGAATTTTAGTTCAGTGAAGGATATTTTTCTTTATTTTTTTTTTTAATCTGTTTATTTGGGTTTTGAAAGACCATATTTACATTGGCATTGGATAGGCATTTGACTTAGTTTTAGATAGACTAACATCGTTTCTTGTGTAGTGATGGTTGATTATTTAGCAAGTTGCGAGGTGGGTCAAAAGTTTCTTTAAAGATAATTTTATATGATGGAGCAAATATTAGCTCAATTCGGTCTTTGCAAGCCGTAGTTTATCGAAAAACCAATTACTAACAGTTTGTTAAACGAAATTAAAATTGGAGGTACTGCAAAATAAGCAAGAATCACAAATTGATAAAGCAAATCAGATTCTAATATCGCTTACGTCATAGACATAAATAAAATGCTTGGGTAATGTAAAAAAATGATCGCTAATTTTGCTTGAAAATAATATTTAAGTAAGTTACATTTAAGCCATTAGTTTAATAGTCTGTAGATATAATCTGAAAGCAAGACTCTTTAACTTCGAACGTTCACTTTCGACCCTGTACTGTGACCCCACACTTGACACAAGTAAGTAATATTTACCTAAGAGTTTTTAAATAAATATTATTAGTAGCTATTTTTTTTGTTACAATTACTATTCTACAGGCAGTTACTATGTAGATGGAGCTTCTACGTTTACCACAAATGTCCACAAAAATAGTCAGTTACTTTTGAGAAGAGATAATTGTTACCGGAATCTGTGTTACTTTAATTAAGTTTTATGTTTGTCAGAAATTACTCTCAGACCTCTCAATATAGGTACCTGTTTGTGTTTGACCCTTCCTCACAGCCCACATCCATGTAGATTACAAATAAATTGTATCAATACTTACGTATGCCACACGCCGTGCTCGATCGACTCGACCGGAAAACGCGTCACGGAAGAGTGGACCGGCTTCCGCTGCGCATGCGCATACGAACGAAAAAATCCAGTTAAACTCATATTTGAACCGAACAGGGCTCTAGAAAGTGCTTAGATAACTGATTGGTTAAGTAAAAGTGGTTAAGTAAATAAGTGTAACTCTAAATGGGATTATAGAGTAGGTTCTGGGTTCTAGAAGTTTGTTTAAACATTGGCGTAATGACTCTGCTGTTACCTGTTGGTTTGGATCAACTAAACAATACAGAGGACATGATTTTCAATTACAACATTTACCTTTGAGAAGATGGCGAGACACGCTTGTTGACTACAGACACAATTAGCTCAAGACAGTGAGGAGTGGAAGGAGAAACGAAGGCTTCTGTCCTGCAGTGGGACAATATAGACTAAAAATAAATAAATAACCTAGTTTTAATCATATATATGTTACTAGCAGCGCCCCGCGGTTTCATCCGCAAAGCGTCGATTCCGTTCGAAAGACACGTGGCGCCATGTATTATCATAATTACGTTATTGTTGTTTTCCTCGGGAACAGCACTTTTTCGGGACGAAAGGTATCCTATGTCCGTTTCTGTACACCTGACATCGTATTTATGCAAAATCTCAGGATGATCGGTACAGTGGTTTAGGCGTGAAAAGGTAACAAACAAACAAACTTACTTTCGCATTTATAATATTAGAATAAATTAATATACTATATCTTAATAATTAAGTGAGCATAGTGAGGATTGATTAGTTTATTACTGGCAATCCAATTGATAACAATTCTGACAAAAGGACCACTTTTAGAGAATAGGAATTGTGAATGATGATGAAATGATTACAAGAAAACATCTTTCATATTCCATCACAATAAGACCTCATGTTCTTAATAGAATAGAATAGAATACTCTTTATTATGTACACCATATAAATTACAGACATAAATATAGAAACTGTACAAAGGGTGACACAATGGGCGGTCTTATCGCTAAGAGCGATCTTTTAAATACAATGTTTGGATGGATTTAAAAAAGGGAAGGACAGACAAATACTGTAGGTAGTCTGTGGTGTACCATTTACATAATACAATAAATACATATATAAAGTGTATTATAGGTACTAATCTAAATAAATATATACATCTAAAATAATAAACATGAAACAGGAGCAAAGAAAATATAATGATGATGTTTAAGGAGAGAGGAAGTGCTTTTTTATCATAATTTTAAAAGTGGACAAAGATTGAGCACGTCTTACCGACACGGGCAAGTCATTCCCTAACCGTACTGCTTGAACAGTAAAAGATTTGTCATAGAAACTGGTGGAATGCATCGGCATCTCTAGTCTCAGGTTCACATTGTGATATAAATCATGAGACAAGGCATATTGTTGAGCCTATCTTCCATCTTGTAATTACGTCGACTGAATAGACAAGATTAATTACATATTATTATTAATGCTGTTCACTATTTACATAAGAATTAGTTGTTCAGCTGGGTTTCTTAAGAATGATGCTTTACCTACCTTTTGATCACCACAGTCATGTATAGATGACAAACCAAAATGTGCCCAGCACGCCACGGTTTGACTACATGACAGACTTTGACGCCGAGGGCACGTTTTTGATTTTTTGACGTGTGGCGGTCAAAAGGTTAATAGAGCCTAGGACAGGTGGCGCGTTTTTTTTAAAAAAAAAAAAATGATTGACAAGCCGACTATATAATAAAGTGTCCTGCTATATTAGAGGCCTATATAATATATTTCTTAAAATATATATGTAGTAGGCGAAACTACATTTTCATTTCAATACTAAATGGCGAGATGAGCGCAATACCGAAAATATTTTTTTTTTAATTTCTTTAAGTGTACATGTACAACATTAAGTATAAAATAGAATCCCAAGGCGACGTCCAGAGCAATTTAGGAACTAAAATGACAAAAATCTGACACACATACATACTTTTACTTAAGTAAGTTAGGTAAAATACAATTAAAAAAAATGTAAACACTACTAGAAAATAACAAAACACAAAACAATAACTGGTTTGGGCTTAAAGTCAAAGTCAAAGCATTTATTTCAAATAGGCACATAAAAGGCACTTTTGAACGTCAAAAATGACAACAAAATAGAATTGATTCTAGTCGCCCATTCCAAAAGGTAGTTTTCGTATGGAGAAGAATGGGAAAGAAACTCCACCGTTACCTACTCTTTTAAAATGTTTGACAATATTTTGCATACATTAATTATATACATAATAATAAAATATGAAGACGATGCACCTAAAATAAAATTACTATAACACAGTAGGTAAAAGAATTAAAAATGAAACCATGACATATAAATTAATTATCTGATAGATACATGGTATGGTGCTCACATATTTACAAACATGGTAAAAGTAAACGATAATCACAACTTATGTGTCGGCACTCGGCAGTCAGTCGGGTTTAACCTAGGTTAAGAATTATCGCTAAAGTGAGTGATAAGATAACTGATACCTAAGCCAAATAGCAAAAAATATATATTTAAAAAATAAAATATTTTTTCTATCATACCTACTGTATATTTTTTTTTTCGCCACTATTATATTTTTACAGCCAATGACTTCGAAAATACTATATGTAAAAAAGTTGGCTACCCTAGGACCAAAATAACTAGCACAGTTATTTTGGTCCTTACTGTCGCGAGTCCCTTTTCATATCTAAATCATTAGTGATGCTCTTTAACAAAATTAAGTTGTTTTAACCATTTAATTTAATTTCTCATTAAATTGGAATTTTATTTTTATGTCTAAGGGATGTCAGCATCATTTGAAGGGGCTCGTTAGGGCCGAAGCCTGCCGGGTCAGTGGGATTGTCCGAAAGGGTTACCGCTGGCCCGGACTATAAAGGGCTAAGGAAGGAACACGGGTGGGTTTTAGTCAGTAAGAGTCTCACTCCCTTCCGCTCCAACCAGAGCGGGAGGGGTCTTTTGATGATTTCCAAGGTGTGTCTACAATATTTTATTTACGCTTTCTTCTGAGAAGGCTTCTGTTTTAAATTATCAATGTGGCTATGTAACGCAGGTAGATAATTAGAACTTTAGGGTGGCATGGTCATTTGATATTCCCATAGGCAAAAAAAAAAAAGTTGCCCTGTTTACAAAAATTTTAACTGTTAAGTAATTCTTGCGTGCATGCTGAGATTAAATTAGGTATAATGTAGTATAATGTAATGTCTGCATTTGGTATATAGTATAATGTCAACTTTTGTTAAAATTTAATTATTTCTTGTTGAATAGTCAGCTCATGAGTATTTGTTTCTGTAATTACAAACCCTGTAGCAATACAGCCATCACTACAAATGGAAATCTTCAGTAGAATCCCTGAACATAAGCACTCACCACCGCTGTTTCGGCATATAACCGCTATCCGGTCTCGATAACAGTCCGACACATTAGCGAGGCGCGCCCCGGGACGCCCGGACGCCCGGACGCGGTCGGACTTTCCGTCCGCAGTCCAGTGTCCGGAATGCTGTGTTTAACGTTAATGCGGATTTTGTAAAGTAATGCTAGATTTTTTGCATAAGTATCCGTTTTATTACCGTATGTCTTCGATCAGTATGTTGAATTGAAATGTTATATGAATGAATTGGGCATTTTAGAAATCTGACGTATTTTGGAATGATGGACCTCTGATTCTCAAATACCTCTGACTTGTACTTACGTACGACGACTTTTATCATTTCCAGTAAAAGAAAACTAACCTCTCATTGTACGAAAAGTCTATACAATGCGAGGTCAGAAGGAACTGGAAATGTATATAATAATTATGTCGTCGTGTGTACAAGAGCTCCTATTCCTATGACAGTTTAACGGGTGGTAGGATCTATTAACCGTTCTGATATGCTCATTTTACACCAAGACCCAATCTATAACTCGTGACGGCAATTTCTCGGAACATAGTGCAGAGCAATACACCTTTAATAAAGCTTTTACCTTAGCTTCGATAACACTTACCCGTACTACCATATCACCTTATCTCCACAAACAAACCTCTATGTATTATCGATACCTTAGCCACCAACATCGCGAGCAGGTTGAACAGTATCGGGTGTTAACCCTCGCCTGCCATTAGGTAGGCGGCGCACGACCCGGATGTGTCGGCGCTTGCTCCGCGGCGCGAACGGGTTACAAAGCGGAGCTAGTGTTACGTGTAGCTACATATTGCACCTGCTTGGCTGCTTCGAATAAATGTCGTAGAGAAAGAAAAAGTGGTGTAAATATTTCAAAAAAAGGAATGCTTTTTTTATTCGGAAATATTTGACGTGAAATGAAATGAAATTCTGTAAATAGGGTATCGGAATCACTTTTACACGTCATATTATTACAAAAATAAACTAGATAGATTCGACATTTCCTATCTGACTACCCCTGAGAAGAAATGACAAAGTAAACTCAAGGGTCAGTCTTTTAAAGTCCAGACGTAATCTTAGTCAGATCACTAAGATTATGTCTGGACTTTAAAAGTAGTACTTAAAAGTTTCTTTTTAGTGGACCAGTCCAGTGAGCATGGATGGAACAGATTCCAACGGGCTAAACTTACCATGGCAGACACACCATAAGCCTCTATACAGGGTTATTGGTAAAACACCAACAACCTCTTAACAGGTTATTGTATGAACAACTTTTACTATGGGACCAAACCTGAATTGCCTGCGAAAAAAAAACAGCTGTTCCCTACAACGCTTCTATCATTCCATCATTTCATCATCTTCTGTCATTTATGTTCGTATAACTCGTCAAAATGTAGCGAACTGCTGAATTTTTTTCGCGATTTCAGGTTTGGTCCCATAGTAAAAGTTGTTCATAATGATGAGTAGGTACAAGAGGTTGTTAGTGTTTTACCAATAACTCTGTATACTATTTAGATAGGTACAGGTACCTAAGTGTAAGATTGTCTTATTATTACATTGTAGAGTAAACCTTCATTGTAAACTATAAATAACAGTACAAACAACACAATTCTGTAATACCATATAATATTACACTATTATAATTTACCTTGTACAGTAAGGCATCAAATTTGCATAAGCATATTAGATGTCAAAATGCTGTGAGCACCGCCCTGGATTCCAATCTCGAGATGAGACTATTATTTTTCTTTTCAACAATTATCTTTCTCGTTTTTTTTATTTTAAACGAGAATAATAATGTTATATTTATTAAATTTTTATTATTATATTGTTATGCTTAATGTTATACTTACTTACTTGTTGTTACTTTATCATAGTTGTGTATGTATTTATTATTGTTTTCTGATTACGTTTTAATATTTATTAACATTCTAGTGATATTTATTATAGAAGTATGTATTTTTATTTGTATTTATGTAAGTATATTCTTATAATATTCGTTTAGTTTTTTTAAGTGAATTGTTTTTAGATTAGATTGTATGTATTATTTTTTGTCTCCTTTACTCTTTCACACGCTGTCTACATCTCTCTATTAATTGTCCTATCGCAGGTATGCTGGAAGAGATTTCTTATGAAATAAGCATCACCTTTGTACCTATTTTTCTGTTCTGATTATTTCGTATCTGTTTATATATGTGTGTACATAAATAGTAAAATAAATAAATAAATAAATAAATATACGGTCTTAAAAATAAAAATGTGATTTCAAAATGTTTATTCGTTATAATTTTATAAATAAACATCTAGTTAAAACAGTTTATTTTCTCCTAAAGAACAATTTATTGAAGTAAAGCAGGTAATCAGTGAATTACGACCATTACTCTTAAAATATTGTATCTTAGTACCTAATATAACACAATATTATTATATAATAATATTGTGTTATAATTAATAATTATATCTGCATATTTCCATGCAATGTAACTTCAACTGGTAACTGGTTCGTTAAAACCGCTTGTTTCTTATTCACTGACCAGCTGGGGGGCTGGGGCCTTCCACTTCGCTTTCGACTGGCAAGGCTACCCTCTTCCTTATATATTTTGACTCTCCGACTCACAGTACGTATTTCTCTAAAACAAAGAAGGAATACTGTTAGGCTACTAGCAAAATTATAAAATATTGCTACTATTATGAAACAAAATTATTTTGAAAATATAAATGTTACAAATTTATTATATTATAATATTATATTTAATGTTATATTCATCACTCCAAAAGAAAATAAACTTTTGGAAATATGTATAATTTTTTTCTTCTATTTAGACCTTCATCATCATCATCATCATCAGCCTATAGCAGTCCACTGCTGGACATAGGCCTCCCCTAATGAGCGCCATAGCGCCCTGTCTTCAGCTTGACGCATCCAGCATCTGCCTGCAGTCTTTCGCAGATCGTCATCCCACCTGGCCGGAGGGCGTCCTACACTACGTTTGCCGAGGCGCGGTCTCCACTCAAGAACTCGTTTACCCCAGCGGTTGTCGGTTCTTCGCGAGATATGGCCGGCCCACTGCCACTTCAGCTTGCTAATTCTTTGAGCTATGTCGATAACTTTCGTTCTCTGTCGGATGCATTCGTTACGGATCCTATCCTTCAGAGAGACTCCGAGCATAGCTCTTTCCATAGCTCGCTGAGCGACTTTGAACTGGTGGACCAGCCTTATCGTGAGTGTCCACGTTTCAGCCCCGTAGGTCATGACGGGTAGGACGCACTGATTAAAAACTTTCGTTTTCAAGCACTGCGGTATAGATGACGAGAAGACTCGACGTAGTTTCCCAAACGCTGCCCAGCCTAGCTGGATCCTTCTCTTGGCCTCCCTCTCAAAATTGTTTTTACCTAACTGCAGAATTTGCCCGAGGTAAGTGTATTCGGAAACAATTTCGAGAGGGTGGCCGTGCACGACGACCGGTCCCGAGTCAATGAGGCCATTGATCATGACTTTGGTTTTATCCAAATTCATGCCGAGACCGATGTGTCGCGAGGCTGAAGCTAGGCCGTCCAGCATCTGGGTTAGCTCCTCCAGCGACTCCGCCATCAAGACTATGTCATCAGCGAATCGCAGGTGTGAGATGTAATCGCCGTTTATGTTGATGCCCTTACCTTTCCAGTCCAGCGTCTTAAACATATCTTCCAATGCGCTCGTGAACAGTTTCGGGGATATGACATCCCCCTGTCTCACCCCTCTGCGCAGTTGGATGGGTTTGGACTGCTGGTCCTGTACTTGGACACACATGGTGGCGGCGTCGTAGAGACATCTCAGCACCTCGATATAACGATAGTCTACTTGGCATCGCTGTAAAGATTCCAGAACAGCCCAGCCATTTAGACCTTATATTTATGATATGATATTTAGTACACTTTTACGCAGCGCGATAATATCCGCTTTCATCTTAATATTAAATTTTGCTTGCATTTGAAAATGAACAACACCCCTAATAGATTAAACAAACTTCACTAACCCACAATATCAAATTATTATTAACCAACCAAGATCCACAACATTCTTGTATTTAGTCGCGGTGAATGGTGCGGTGCATCTGTCTACCTTATAATTTATTTATTTAAAGTTCTGTGGGTATAATCATAAAGTGTTACGAACGATGTGAACATGACACGGAACTGTATTCAATTGCGTGATTATTCGAGTAATATGCGAGTGTGTGTGTCTAATTACTCATTAAAAGAAGGTCGTAAGTCAAACTAAACGTCAATTGCTTTACGACTTTGCCTATGGACTTTTGGTCGACACTGTACATAATATCTTACACCATACAATAACGTTCATGTATTGTTATTATCAAACACTTTGTAATCTACATAACTCGGTTAGAATCAATAGAGCAGTAATAATGTCATCTATGGCGCTATAGATCAAAACAACAAATATTGTGTCTCATACAATGCGTTCATATTGCATTCATATATTGTATACCTAGTGCAATAATAGACAACACAATGACATGACATCATAGACATCACACAAATCTATTGATTGGTTTGTGTGTTGCGATGTAATCCCTGACCTACGATACTGTAATCTATCCCCGACCACAGACAGTTATCCATCTTCTGCCTACCCATACAAGTACAAACTGAACAGTTCCTACCCGCATGTTTGCACAATAATCACTTATCAACGACAATTGGAGAGATTACCCAGCTACCTCAAGGGGCGGCCGACGCGGAACTTAGGACCAGTCTTCTGACGGTTTCCTTATCACAAACAAAGGAGCAACCTTGCGAACCCAAGGCCGAAACCTGCATTTTTCCTTTACAATGAGTTTCTTGTTATATTGGCTTGCAGTCACGTATTGGCTATACCGAGATTACATTAATTATGGGTATTCGTGACGATGGCAGGAATGTTTTTTTGTTTACATTTATTTTATTAGCTGCTGCTATGATAAAGTAAGATATGGCGACCACTTGTCATTAAGTTAGTTATTAACAAGATTGTGTTTACTTGTTCTGTGGCGCTTTGTTTTCAAAAATCAACTAATTTATCAATCATTTCCTGAAAACAAATTGGTTTAGGAAAGTGATCTTCACAACTAAAGGCTGCTACAAACAGGCGCGACATGCGATGTAATCGCGCGCGACACCAAGGCACCGCTTACGCGCGTGTTGCGCGACTTGCGGTGCCTTTGTGTCAGGCGCGATTTTATCGCGTGTCGCGCCTGTTTGAAGGAGCCTTAATACAAGCTTTCATGTGTCGTTGCACACGACACATGAAAAGCTCGAAAAACACCTTTTTATCTATTTTGATGAATGAATACTTATATTCATTGTTTGAATTCGATCCTAGGGTTTTCCGGATAATCTTTTTACCTCGGAGAGGTAAGTCCTCTCCCAATGCGATAAAATTCGTTTCCAGGAAAATTCGGTGGAAATTGTATGATGTTCTCTTGAATTGGGGCAATGGGCCGCCCATTGTATGTTTTGTATTAATAATCGTATTTTTTTGTTATGTATTTTCTGGTGTACAATAAAGTATATATAAATAAATAAATGGGTGATTCATGTCTATACATAGAACTAGAAACCATAATATTATGATTTCCTCTGAAACGGATCGCACGCAATGCACACCTACCTACATACAACTATTTTGTTTACCCAAAACTAGCCACTAACACATTTAGCCCAACAATAACACAATATATTCACGCTCGCTCACTCGGGGGACCGGCAGCAAAGCCGCTATTATGCCACAACAAAGGAGGAACGTAAGAGGATTTAGGAGGACTCCTTCCACAATGGACTGTTAATGTTGCCAGATTATTAGCTTTTATCTTGTTGCAATATCACTATATTCAGTGTACATAAGTACTTGTATTTAGTAAGGACAGTTATGAGCCGACAGTTGGGCCTGGGTTGATGACTCTATTTTCATCCGAAACTATTTTTATTTTCTGTCGAATGTTTTCATCACGCCAATATTTCCCGAAGGGTTGGACAGCGGGTATAGTCCGTATAGTAAAAACAAAATTTCTCCAGTAATAGCCTATTGCCATTAACCGAACACAAATCCAGATTCCGTTCTGCTGATGGGAAAATCCTAATGGAAAAACCCGCTTTGTCCGACCTGGGAGGTGGGCATTGAACAATGAACAGGCCCCAGGGTGCCCCAGGGCTCAGCAATCGTGCTTGCGACGACCAGTCCAGCGATGACAATGTTCCTACTCCAAATAGTGTTTAAAATAAAGAGTTTCATTACTAATCACTTTTTTTTTTATTCTCCGATACTTATAATATGGATATACCAACGTTACCACAATAATTAAATACTAATCGATAATATTTTTATTACGTCATGTTTCGCCTGGCACATGGTGGTACAAGAAAACCTATCACTAATCTGAACTATACTTGAATACTAATAAAGTTTGTTTTTCTTTGCAGGTAATTGCACACGATTTCTTGGGATCCGCTATGGAAAAACTTACAAGGATTTATCCGAAGAAGGTAGATGCTAATATGTATATACTTAGATATTTATTATTATCAGTATGTTATTCTTGTTTTATGCAAAGTTATTATACATACTTCAAATGTTTCTGAGAATAGGTATTTGTGTTTACTTTACAATGTTGCTAAAAAAAGTTATCTTTTCTAACTTTAGTTTGTAAAGAGATGAAAGGTTAAATAATCTGTTTATTATTTATCTTTTGTTGGTTTTTTTTAAGGTTAAAAGTTTTTTTATTCGTGGAAACATAATTTTAAAAGCTGACAGTATTGAAATAATAATAATAATATGTACAAGTATATAAAAATTAGGGGAAATAATCAAAGGGCATAAAAAAATTCATCCGCATCGCTGTCAACAGGAAACATGCCCAAAAGACTACTATAAAATTGTTAGTCTAGATTACTATAAATAGTTTGAATTCGTCTGGGGAAATTTTCTTAAATAAAACTTAGGTGATTTAACTAATTTGCCATGACTATGTTGTGTGTTGTGTGGCGCGTGCAGGAGGAACTGCGACTGGAACCGAGACGTACCTACCTACTTAAGGTTATCAAAATCTTATCACTGTAAATAACTATTTCGCATAAAATATGATATTTAAATTATGTTTTTAAACGTGTATTTCGTCCTCATTACAAGACAAAAATACATAAACGTACGTACATTACATGCAAAGAGGAAAATGCATAATACTTCCTTTTGAATGTGACACAGTCGGATAACATCGAGGAAAACCGGAAGTGGGCAGATTTATAGCTTCCTATTAAAGAGCAATTTACAGCATTTTAGTTGGAACCTCATTATGTAGTCTTTCCCAATCGTGTCTATCTATACATTTATATTTTGAAGACGAGGATAATTTATTAAAACATTCTTCAACGATTTTCCTAGAAAACCGTCTGTGGTTGGTGATTCCGTAGATAGTAGCAATAAATATTAACTAGGTAAGTTGTAATTAAAAATAATGGTACCTATATATTTTAGTTTTCATTGAATTTATTTCAATCGTTCTATGATATCATTAAAATTATATTTATATCCGTTCACATGTCGATGTCGTAAGTTTCACTCCAAAATACAAAATAATAAGTTAGTTAATTACTTACTAAAAGTATTGTTACAACTATAATATAACTAATAAATACTTAATAAATAAAAAATAAAAAAATAAAATTAAAATGCATAAATTTAAAGCCCGGAGTCTGGATTCGTGGCAGGTTGATGGCAAAAGGCTCGCTCCCTGTTACATGGGACTTAAATGTGGCTGTGCTTTACGTACATCTCTGCCCAACCCTTTGGGGACACAAAGGTTGCCTGGAAGAGATCGCAGAAAGCGATATGGCCGCCCATTGTATATTTTTAGTGATCGATATTTATTTATTTTTGTGGGGTCTCCCATGTTTCATCAAAAAAATATCAATTGACAAATTATCACTTCCCAAACAATTTTCTGCATAATTTCATTTGCCAAATCATTACTTAGCAAATAAACTCTTCACAAAAATTGTAACGCAATTTAATGTTTGGCAAGTGAACGTTTAAACAATAACTTGCTTACCAACTAGTACTTTTACCTATTTTAATGTCAAATCCATTCTAATATTATAAATTCGAAAGTAACTCTGTCTGTCTGTTACCTTTTCACGCTTAAACCACTGAACGGATTTCAATATAATTTGGCAGAGACATAGATTGCATCCCGGAGAAGGACATAGGAGTGTTTTTACCGACATACCTCGCGGTCGAAGCCGCGGCCGGAAGCTAGCATTGTATAACAAATTTTACACAAAATAAAATAAGCCAAATATTTAATATCGTCGGGGCCGCTATTTCTGTCTGCCTATGATTTCAATTGGTCCTGTTTAATATGATATAAGGTATTTGTATTTTCATTCGCTCGCTCTTGCATCCAATTTCGCTGGAGCCCCGCTGTGCAGGGCTCCTACTTTGTGTAAAGGGTTTAAAGTAATCTAAAACTCACTCTTTCATCCTGTGTCGCCTATCGACCGACGGCAACCATGCAATGTAATTAAAAAAGTACTTAATAATAAGTCATAATGTTTAATTAAAACCATTTTCGAATCTTATTTGGTGAATCGAAAACAGATCGTAGAAATCACACAAATATGTACAAATAACGGTTACGAGAATAAATATCGATCCAAAAGTAGAACAATAAAATACGGCGTACCTCAAGGCAGTGTGCTTGGACCACCCCTCTTTTTAATATACATTAATGACCTTCCCGGACACATAAACCACCCTATGGTACTATTTGCTGACGACAGCACAGTAGTAGTTCAATGTGACGATAATATGACTTATGAGAATGAAATAAATATGACATTAAATACAATAATATCTTGGTTCAACAATAATAATCTTTTAATTAATTTAGACAAAACTAAAATCATGCATTTTTACCAGAGAATTCCAAGTAAGATCCCTGAAATTCAGTATTTAGGGAGTCCAATAGAGTCAACTACTGTTGCCAAATTCCTTGGCATCGTAATTGATAACAATCTGACATGGAGATCCCAAACAGACGAAATTTGTAAAAAAATGAATAAATTTGCATATGTTTTATATAAACTATCAAAGACTGTCAGCCTAGAAGCTGTACTAACAGCTTATCATGGTTATGTTGCATCAACACTTAGGTATGGCATAATGTATTGGGGCAACTCCGTCGATAGAGATTTTATATTTAGAGCTCAAAAAAAATGTATTAGATCCATGTGTGGACTAAATAGCACCGATAGTTGTCAACCGTTCTTTAGAAGCCTGAACATTCTTACCCTACCATCACTGTACATCTATGAAACAAATGTATTTGTCAAAACACACGTCTCACAGTACAAAGTAGCTTTTAAAAGTCACTATCGAAAACTACGAGACAAAAATAAGTTAGAGCTTGAAATCACACGTGGTAGAACAGCCTTAATGAATAAAAGCACTTTCTGTATGGCCACAAAAATATTTAACAAGCTACCTGAGACATTAAAATCTTTAAACCTTGACAAATTCAAAAAAGAGCTTATGAAAATATTAATTGATAAATGTTACTACTCGCTGAAGGACTATTTGGCCGACAGTTCTATAACGCCTCCTATAGATAATAAGTATTAGGTCATCTATTTTGACATTACTGTACCTATTTATTTTTACTAATCGACATTGCAATCCTAATTCAACATCTATGTGCTACCTTAGATTTAATTGTTGACATTGAAGGTATAGTTTATTGATTTAATAATTGTTTTGACATTTCTGTATTAATTTTAAATTTTATGATTGATATTATTTTCTACATTTTTTATTTTTTTTTATTTTATCTAAATTATTTTATTTTTTCCTGACATTTAAATTTTTGTTATTTCTTAAATTTTATTGTTGACAATTTGAAAATATTTATGCATCGCTTACACTTTAGCATTCTTGTTTTTTTATAATTTTAATTGATAATGTTGCACGTAGATAATTAATAATTAAATGTAAAATTGATGATCATATTTGTACGCCAAATGGCAAAACATAGAGCGCATATGAAAATGTAACACCTGTTTGTAACCACCTATGTTAACAAATAAAGAATCTGAATCTGAACCATGTAATTCCGAAAAAAAAATATAATTGTCTATATATATTTTTCATAACAAATCATTTGACTAAATGTTTATTGTCTAAAGATTGTTTGTTGTAATAAATCAATTGATTAAAGACCAAATGCCTTAATGACTTTATCCTTGGTAGGTAATATTCTGCTAAATAAAAATTTGATCAAATGAAAATGTGCGTAATAAAATCCTTCCAAATATTGCATTGGTATAAAAAAGGTTGCTAAAATTGGTTCGGATGATGAAATTTTGTCAAAATCTTTTAGGCAAAACGACAGGATCCCATTTTTGTGGTGTACATTATAGTATATATAAATAAATAAAAAGCGTGACGTTATGTTACATTTAAATGATTGATATGTGCTTTTCTCTTCTTCTTATACGTAAAGGGGTCACTCAAAGTTACACGTGTATCAATAACCTGCGATAATTTTATATTTTGAAGGCATCACATGCCTTCAAAATATAAAATTACCGCAGATCCCTTAAATCTGAACTAAGCCTAGTAAGCCTTCAGAGCTGTGGAGGATTGAAGTTTATCCCCAGTATGACAGCGATGTGACAGTTATAAGGGATTGTCAATTTGTCATCTACTGAGTATGGTGGAGTCCTGATGGATTGGAGACGCCTGTCATGTGCTGGGCGCTGGTCCAATGTGCGATGAGTAGCGGGAATACGTCTCACTCTTATATTCCCGAAAAAAGGGGAGGTTAACAAAACAATCATTTTACATTTGGACCGGTTTCTTAGCTACTTTAACTTTATTTTATTTTGTTAATAGTAAGTATTTTCTAATTGTACTTAATGTCTAGCAGAGTATAACGAATACTCTACTAGGAATTAAGTACTGGCTCAAAACCAAGTTTTCTTTCTTTTCATTTTTTATCTACCGAATGTCAAAACGAGATTACATATCAGTATGATCCCATAAGACGTAGGCCGAGATCCTTAAACGTTAATTAGTGAGTAGGTACTTAAAATTCATCACAACCAAATTCCTCCTCAATATTCCAACACAAATTCTTTCCAAAAACACCCGTCTTTACCTTGCACCAGTCAGACACATCCTCTCTCAGTGATTAGTCCGTGGCGGCCATTATTTAAATTTGACACCCCCCTCCCCGCGCTGCCCTTGTCGACGACCCATCCTTCACCGTACTATAGGTAATATTGAAAAGTGCGTATTGATTTATAATAGAGATTAGACCTACTAACAGGCATTTAGGGTAACATTCTGGAATAGAAGGATTATTCGTTGGTAGTTGAATATGTATTAGTTTAGGAAATTATGTAAATATAGCTTCTGCCCTCGACTTCGTCTGCGTGTGTTCCCCCGCACCATCCCGTCGCATCGCATCGTCCGCCCTCGCTATTACTTCGCTTTTCGCTTAGCGTTCTTTCTGACATTTTTTCTTCTTGCTCGGCTCCTACGGGTTGTACCGTGATGTTATATAGTATATAGCCTTCCTCAAGAATTCGGCTATCAAATGCAAAAATATTTTTTCAAATCCGACTGGTAGTTTTAGAGATTAGCGCATTCAAACAAACAAACTCGTCAGCTTTATAATTAGTATAGGTTAGATTATTAGTATACCTACGAGTAGATAAGTTCGTAACATTTGATTGGGTGTCAGCCTAGTGCCTTTAGCTAGTGTTGGCTGTGAGACGGTAAGTACCTAGAAATAATGTGAAAGGCTCGCCACAAAGGCACCACAAGCCGCGCTACGAGCGGTGCTTTTGTGTCGCGCGCGATTATATCGCGTGTCGCGCCTGTTTGTAGGAGCCTTAAGTCGTTAACGTATCATTTGGTTATTCCATTTTTCAGTTACATTTATTGAGACTTGCAAGCGATTCCCTGTGGGCTTATACATGTCAAGTTCGAGGTGTTAATGCCCGCAGGCCGTAGGTGCTAACGATCTGGCGCTCGCTATAATTTATCAACCAAATGTGTAAATTGATAAATGTAGATTTTATATAAACAGCACCTAGACGGTAAACATTTATTTATAATCGGCTGAACTAACATACACCACACCATATAGAGTGAATGTGTTTTAACCTTTACCTACCTTAGTATGTAAACAGTTTTAGTTTCTACACAGTAAAAATAAAAACAAGAACTCTGTTGATTATTATAATGTAGTCAGGGAAATTTATTGTTAAACAAATTGACAGCCTACCTCAATTTACTGCATTACATCTATTTTATACAACTTTCAAAGAATAATAGTTGTGATTTGAATATACGGAGAATTTAAGTTGGCAGTCAATTTGGCTAAAAATTAATTTCCCTGACTTTACCTAGAGTCATAGACCATCATATTTCTCTTCTCTTGGTACATTTCTTACCACCAACACGAGTCGAAGTTGTCATTATAGTCACACCGAACCTCTTTGATGGAAACATTAGTTTGAAACTGACTCATTAAAGACATGCAATATGAAAGACCAAGCTGGGATCCCTATCAGTACACCGTACAATATTTAAAACTACCTCTCTCTCTATCTTTGTGACTGACCGACAACTTGACAATTCAAAAGTGTCTGTAATTGGTTTACTTGAAATGCTTTGAGTTTGACTTTAACTTTATTTATTTAAACGCCGAAAAGAACACGTTTCGTGTATGGGGGAAAGTTTTAATTTTTAACATTATTTTATTTTTAATATTTGTTGTTATAACGGCCATAATAGTACACACTTTGTGAAGAAGAAATTCCAAATGTCTACCTATAAGGGTTCAAAAGATACAGCCCTGTGACTGACGGACGGACAGCGGAGCCTGAGAGCGTTCCGTTGGCATCCTTTGCGTTCGGAACCCTAAGAAGTCGGTCAGTCTGGAGACTTTTAAGGCCGGCCGCATACGTACGGTTTACTGATTCGGAATTCAGATTCGGAGACCCTGCATGCATGCACGCATTTCATACAAAATCGTCTCTAAGCGCATACGTTCTTATATTTTCCGTTCGGAAACCCTGATCAGGATACCGAATCAGGAAACCGGACGTATGCGGTCGCCCTTAAGCACTGTACATATTTCACAAAGAACTTGTTCAGTGTGTTAGCAGAATTAACCTCTACAAGACATGAGCTAGTGAGGGGAAAGTATTTTTATAGATCCCATAAAATATACCAGGTGAAAACAAGTACTATCGCTTTGTGAGCCGTAAAATTAATCGCATGTAGAAAGTACTCGAAGGGCGAGAGAGTTGTGATAGTGAAAGAATGGGAAAGGTTAAAGTTACAATAATGGTAATAAAAATATGTGATGAATTTGAGTACGATACACCAAAACTTGACAGTACTTGTCTTTGTGAGTTCTGAGGGCCAAGTGGCAATCGCTTTCAAAGCGTCACGTATTTCTACATATAACGACTTTCAACAGGATTGACATTATTCGAATAAGAAAAGTGGTAATAATGACCCCAGAAAGTCTAGACGAATTCAAATAGAAAGATGCCATTAAAAGAATAAAAAAAATGAAATATTGAGATGAAAAAATGAAATATTGAAATGAAAGTGAGAAATGAAGGTTTCTACCTTCATTTCTCAAAGCTTCTACCTACCTATTGAAATTTTAAAGTGCAAGAAATTGTGAGTCAAAAGATGTTCTCAGTGAGTGTTTAGTATTCTTCCAATGTTCCCAAGTATATGACCTTGTGCCGGCACAAATGTAATTTACCTGATAGGTTAGCTGACTGCGTGGCTGTCTTGTGATATTTGATAAAAGTATAAATATGAATCTTTTATATTAGTTGCATCAATTTAGGAAAAACGAATTCATAATCTATACATATAACTGGTGAAACGAAGATGTTCTGTACACCGCTGCTGTCAACCTTTTTTCGGGGAATACGTGATCGTGATAAGCCAAATCCTCGGTCAGAATTTGGTTCTTTTATAAAAGTGCTTTCGTAAAATATTATCTTTGGAACTACAAAAGATCGTTTACAAGCACTTCTTCGCAAATAAACGCCACTTGTCCCTTCATCTTCAATAATTAATTTAGAATTCTTAGTAGGTAAACACTCAAACGCCTATAAACCTACATCTTTTCGTCTGTATCACAGACCTTCACCAGATAACGACACACACTCATCTATATTTAGCTCCAAATTAAGCCTGTTGCCGGATCGCGCTACTTCGAGTCCTGACAGCATCGGATTACACGTCTGCCCTGATTGATGGTCCGCGCCAGAATGGTGGATTGTTACACCACTCCTGAGGATTTTTGGAAACGTGCCTATTTGGCCAATCTGGAGGCTTGATGGACTATGTGCTTTGAAAGTTCAAGGACGTTTGTCATTTAAATATTTCTCGTCTGTTTGCTGATTGTGAAAACAGAGGCGTACAAAATTAAAAGTTTAATTTTCACTTCACGTTTAATTAGCATCTTAAAGTAGTGTCGTGAGCTGTCTGTTGATGATTAACTACCTCAATCCAATCACGATTTAATAAAAGTGCTTAGGAGTTCAATAAGTAGGTATTTATGTGAAATCCATACGCTGAAGTGAGAAGTATGTTGGCTTTTTATTACTACCTCGAGCTGTCTTTAGGATTCTAATATTGAGGAGCAAATCTTAGCTTCTTTCAGGGTATTTTCGGTTGATCTGGTTTTTCTAGAACCTCTACCAGTTTGTTCACAAACAGATTGCAGGCTTTTTACGTTCAGAGTAAGACTTTGCTTGTCACTGCTAAGAATTAAACATTTGCTCATTAACAGCACCTTTTTTCTTCCACAATATATCCATTATCTCATGACCCACGTCACCAGCACATCTGCGACAAAGATGCGCGTGGGCACAAAGAGACAAGACACAAGAGGCATTGGCCGTCGACTCCGTAGTCCGCTATGCAAACATCAGAGCCGCATTGTTTTGGGTCAATCACACGGCGCGGCCGCCGAATGCTAATCATAAAATATAAATGTACGTAAGTCACGGGTTTTTGAGGTATTTATTTATATTGTTTGTAAGAAGAGACAAATGTAGAAATTGCTGAGGTATTTTCTGCAAATGAGACGAGAATTCTTCTGTACACTGATCCCCTGTTTGAAAAGATCAAACAAGGTCGAGGTGGCATGTTGAGCAGCAGGTTGCTGACGCAATTCTGGATGTACGTGAGTTTTAAAATGTCATCCTAAGAAGACAGACATAAGGAAACTTAGACACAAAACATGATTTTCACCAATATTTTCTGTGTTACCAAAAGTCACGGTTTGTTGAGATGTACTGGAGGGATTATCATCTATTTCTGAACCAACCAGACTAGGTTCTCTTACCCATAAATCATTGGTATCCACCACCGTAGTCTGAGCCTCAATCAAAAACAATAGACCAATATACAGAGCTCGTCTTTTAATGGACCCTATTGATGACGTCACGTTAATACCGGTCGCACCATATTGTATGGTAATGCAGAAAGATGAACAATTATGATTATTCTCCGTACATATCCGATGAGTAACTTCAAACCTTCACATTGTGTCGTGGGAGGGGTGATAATAATAGACATGGTCATAAATTCCTGTTCTTTGCACTCTTTGTATTTCTAAACAGGACCACCCTGGAGATGGAGAATTCAGCAAAAATATTGAGGTGCAAATGAACGAAGCTCTTTACTTGGTCACACATCCACAGACTGACTTCGGCCAGTGCTGCTTAACTTGTCAAATCGATCGATCTATTCGTAATTGGCAATTGCCTATCTATAAGTCACTTTTACTTCTGTCACTTTTAGTATTGCCTGAAGACTTCAGGTGATACATCTAGGTATACGTAATTGAATCAGCGAGTGCGATTCCGCGTACAATTTAATTTCCGTGAACGTGAAGACATGACGCTGAGCGATTAGGTAGCCGCCCAGCTGTGTAATTGTGCAGTCTGGCTGCGACTCGGCGCTGCACCACAGCACAGGGTAGGCAGAAGGTACAGTCCTTGAAGGACATAAAAGGACGCTTAATCTACTGCTGAACATATTTTCAGTTAGAACGAGTGAGAGCTTGTTCTTATACTTGTTAAGTGATTGGGTAAGCATATAATTTGTTATGGATTTTTTTTATCGAAGTGAAACCCAATCGAACTACTTTTTGGCTAAAAAGTTGGTTGGACGCGCTGCGATTTTTCAGTTGCGGTGCATTATTTATTGCTTGTCAGAATGATGATCTTTTTTCATCAGTAACAGTCAAAGATGCGAAAGAAACTTATTTTTTTTAAACTCATGTTATTCGTTGTTCGGAATGGTCCTTTTGTACCTCATTATATCGTGGTAATTGTGCAGCCTGCTCAGAATCGGCGTATCAGTGATCAATGATTTGTATTACTACGCATAGTGAATCTATTTGGAGCGATGTTTTGTAGAGCCTGAAATAGATCATAAATGACAGCTATTTTGCGCTAAATGGAACTTAGGATATTCCAAGGATCATTGATGGTGATACAGTGTATATGTTATCGGTATTAATTCTTTGGTTACTGAATTCCAAAGCAAATCGAGATTTTGTTCAAAATATTGTTACAGTTTTGCATGAACTTGCGGATAATTGCCAATTTAAGGCTCCCGCAGACAGGCGCGACGTGACAGCGCGACGCGTCTCTAGTAGAACAATTTCTATGAAAAGTTAATGGAAATAGTTCTACCAGAATCGCATCGCATCATCGCGTCGCGCCTGTCTGCGGGAGCCTTTATTCTAAAAAAACTAAGGTGAAGTGAGCTTGAATTGAGCTGCTGGTAGTGTCAGTCCTTAGCATCAGGTGGAATGACAGCTCACTTCACCAACTCGTTTCACAAGTTTCCACAGTGAGATTTTGCATAAGACCGGTAGAACGTCCCTTCGACAAGTAATACTGAGGATAATCCCACCTAACTATTTAGCCTCTTTGTCACAACTCCCACGAGAATACTAAGGATGTCTATTTTTAGATGACCACCCAACAATTCAATTATGTTTAATAATCCAGTGTATAAGAATAATGTGTTTAGTAGCCAGCGAGGCACGTTGGCTCGTGGGTGTGTGTGGGACACTGTAAAGACCTAGCGGCTATTTATAAAACCGTTGTAGTAAATATAGATTGAGTAATTATTAATAGTAAGTTGTATACTAAAAAGTTATTATGTAGGCTAGGATTCGAATGGTTTCAGCAAAATGCTTATACATTCCGTCTAAATGCTATGAGGATGTGTTTTGTGACGCGTGGTTTGTTAGTTTTTTTTATTTTTGAAATATTCCTTTACCTACTTTTAGAAATCGAATCTCCATCTTGAAACATAATGACTATACTGTATATTTGATCTTTAAAAAAGATGTGAATAATACTTAAACCAGTCATAAAACATAGTCAGTTACGGAGACAGCAGTAAAACCCAGGCGACGCCAACATCTGTCGACACTCGATGGAGTCTGCGACCACTTCCTGAGCGACTGGAAACTGTAAAGATAAGTGGCTTCTCACTGTTTTTATTGTAGGGTTGAGGAGGTTCGAGTGGTATCACATGCTACCACACTTAAAGAAGCTAAGTGGAAGTCCAGTACATAAAAGTGAAATTAATTGGATTCTTAGATTTTGCAAGATTAGATACTTACTCATTTGCATTGAGTAGGTATAGGCACCATATTATTGCGGCGGCATAGAAAAAATGCATAGATATTTGTGAACCTAACTTTGCGCTAATTAATATGAATAAGGGATTGCCACAATTTTTAGTCTTTGTCTGTAGCAATATTATTGATATAATGTAGTCACACATTTATGATGTCACAGATTATTTACAATTTATTGTAAGGCAAAACTGTGTGTTTCTGCCAGGTCAGCGGGATTGTCCGAAAGGGTTACCGCTGGCCCGGAACATAAAGGGAAGGAACACGGTGGGTTTTAGTCAGTAAGAGTCTGACACTCCCTTCCGCTCCACCCAGAGCGGGAGGGGTCATTTGATGATTTCCCATCCTCAAAAAAAAAAAAGGCAAAGCTGTTTAGAGTTTTATGAAACTTACCATTGCCTATAATATATTTTTGATACATGAACATGCTCAGATATTAAAGAACTCTACTGTACCATGAAACTTTCTTGATGAAAGTAATGGGCTTCAACAAAGGGTCGAAGGCGTGTTGTTGGAATCCAAGGTAGAACCTGTATGTAAGGTTTATAGCCCAGGTGGGTATAGTTAGCTAAGCCACGAAATTTAGTACAACATTTAGTACAACATATATGTATTTTAATTTTGTACGTTTGCTCAAAAGTCTTGCTAGCGGCTTTGCCCGCGTGGAAGTCGGAAGTTATCCCACGGGAAAGTGCTACCGGGATAAAAGGTAGCCCATGTTCTTCCTCAGGATATCATATATGTTCTTGCCAAATTTTATCGGAATCTGTTCAGTGGTTTAGACGTGAAAAGATAACATATACAGACAGAGTTACTTTTGAATTTATAAAATTAATACATACCTACTATGGATTATAATGCTGAAGGTAATTCAGTAATTAGCAATAAGTAATTCATGTAAAGAGAGGATTGGAAGGCGAAGCGTACTTCTACTTCAAATGACGCGACGACGCTCTGGTCGATTGATCAACGAGGTTAGGCGTCGTTCGTCTTGGATGGGTGACCGATCGGGACCGTCTGTCTACTTTCTTGCACGTACCATTGATGTAAACTAAGACTGTCTTTAACTTAAAGAAAACAAGTAAAAGTTTTAGCAGGCGAATATGTCATGGTAAAACTATTTACAGCGTTTCTTCTCAACACAGTTTTTTTTTATCAGCAAGTAGGTATTCATAATATTCAAATGCATCCGACAATCTAACTGTACCTACCACAAAATTCAGAGATGAAAAGATTCAGTTTCCAGTTACATTGTGTAAAACACAAAAATTTCGGCCATAATCGAATATCCGTTTACAATAACCTAAAAAGTATATATTACAATGGATTGTAACATTTAATTAATGATTTAAACACATAATCACCATTTAATCTGTCGCTTACTGTCTGACGGCCTGTCTCCCACAACTTCAATGGCGATTGTTCTTCTGTCTCGCTTACGGTTCGCGTTTGTGTGGGTGTGAAAGAGACGGGTGTGACGCAGTGAATCACGTTGCGCGTGCGCCGCGGACCGTTAACTGTGATTGCTGGTGGTTGAGTTGTAAGCTTGCAGCGGTGGCCGGCCTGATTACAGGTTCGATTAACTTTATGTGTGCTAGGAAATATTGAAATGTAACTGAACACGCTGTATCACACATTTCGCATCCAATTCCTAGTAAGTAGGTACTTACTTGGAACTTCTTTTTCCAAGGCTTGTACCAGGTAAGTACAGCAACTCATTTCTGGTTGTTAGGACATACGAGAAATGAGTTGCTGTTCTAATTTCGAAGAGTCTATCTATAATTATGTTATAATTAATATATGGCTGTGACCGGTGTCTACGAATTTTTGCTATAGGACCAGTAGAGTGGATTGAACTATTACCTTGACGGTTCTATAAAATTTCAGCAGCACATAAGCCTATAAATAATAAATAAATAAATAAAAAGTTTATTGCTTCAACTTAAATAACTTATTTATAGTTACAATGGGGAGAATCCATTTAAGCAAATGGTATGCTTGTTTTAGGATGCTCCGCCCTTCCCCAGGTTATGTAATCGAATTTAAGTTATAATTGAACCTGATCATGATATTAAATGAATTTATATAAAAAATGCAGGAATAAAATAAGTACACAGTATTTTTATACAAGTAAAAAGACGAATAAAAAATAAAGACAAAAACGCGCTGTGATGTATGTTATGTGTGTAGGATATGTTGTGGAGGTGAATGTGTATGTATATGCCTATCTCAAAGAGAACCCTCTTACTACACTGGTAAGCGGTCGTTACTCTTCGTCGACTGGTCTTTATAGACTAATTCCATCCATGACTTTTGGCCAGGGGGGTTACCATAATCCCCAATAGCAAGTCTTTATTAGACAAAAAGTAAAGTGTCAACTTTGAACCGTCACCTTGATCTGCCCTGCACATCACCTGCCCTGCGAATGATTATGATAGTGGGGTAGTAAGTTGTCGCTATCACCTGTAACTTGGACATCTATCGGTACCGTTACGACGTGTCGCTGGGCGAGCGGCAGCTCAGCTTTTATTTGCTCTGGCTCCACTGCGGGTCAGCGATGTGGGTCACAGGCTGTTTGTCCAGTTGGTGATACATGTGGTTGTGATTGTGAATGGGGATACTTCGGGTTAAGCGTGGTTGAAGTTGGTTTCTTTATGTTGCCGTCTGATTAGCGATGAAAAAATTACATGTTTGCTGCAAAAGTAGTTTGTGGGGACAGACTAAACTCTGTGACGAATTCCAAAGCTTCCTACGATGAAAGTGCTACAAAAACATTAAATACATATAGGTTAGCCCTTGGGAAGTCAGCTCCGCTATCAACCTAAATGACTGCTTAATTGTTGACACGGCATGAACAAGCTGTATGTTCTTGTTGACACGGCATGAACAAGCTGTATGTTCTTGTTGACACGGCATGAACAAGCTGTATGTTCTTGTTGACACGGCATGAACAAGCTGTATGTTCTTGTTGACACGGCATGAACAAGCTGTATGTTCTTGTTGACACGGCATGAACAAGCTGTATGTTCTTGTATATGTATAACTAGCAGCGCCCCGCGGTTTCACCCGCATGAGTATCGATGCCGTGGGGACATCGGGATAAAACCTATCCTATGTCCTTTCCCGGAACTCAAACTATCTCTACAACAAATTTCATCTAAAGAGGTAACAGACAAGACACACTTTCGCGTTTATAATATTACTATGGATAAATGTTATATTCCAAAAGAAACCGCATACCAATCTGGGCCAGTTGAAAGTAATACGGATTGCCATTGTTACATTATAGTAAAATACCACTTTACACAAATATACGTGTATTTTCAGTTCGTTGACTTGTTCAGTTCGTTTACGGTAGTTGGTCAAACATGGCGATTGTACGGTACGGTCAGCCATTCCAACCACAGCAAGAACATTCAGGGGCATCCGGCAGGTCCTCATATCCTATGTAGGATAATAAACGAAATAATTACCGCATGGCTCATAGTTTTATTAAATTACTGTATTTAATTATTTTACCTGTTTGTTGTAGATGGGGTTTGGTTTGTTTTGTTGGTTACTAAGTTGTAGTCTCTGGTATGTCTAGTAGTCTCGTTATATGCTTTGACTAGACCTAATCAATATATCACTACAGAAACATGGTTCATAGCTTAGGGCTCTAAACTCTGGGGAGGGTCTGTATGTATGCTTTTACGGTTGCACAACGACACGCTTTGCTTTGCTTTGCTTGGTAGTATAGATGCAGGCCTACCTTGCCGCCTCCTTCAGAGGCGGTAGGGTGGCGGGGTCTTGAGGGAGAGCGCCACAGTCGTGTAGATCCTCAAGGCAAGTCTGGCGGATGCACCTTCCCGAGGTTGCCTCCCTGTTCTTGGTCTGATTCCTTATGAAACAGACATAACAAAAACCACCAGGCGCCAGCGTATCCTTAACCCAGCTCCCTTTACCCCATTATTTCCCGCCTTTCACCTTCCTGCCCCACAACTCTCACAATCCTCTCATATTCCATCCTACCCTTCTACTTCCAATGCTCCTAACTCCACTAGTTTAAGATAGAGGACTCCACCTCTTAAAAAAAATTAAAATACATAAATGAAGGCGAATTGTAAAAATAGACTACCCCAGGAGGGTACCGGTTGCTCCGCAGCCGGAGAATCCCTCACCGAACCTAGTTCGGTCAGCCCCTCGTATTCTGGGGGGGGCAACAACCGCCATCAACCGTCAGTCGACGCAGAGAGCCAGGGTGGCTCACGTCCCCGAGGTGCGGAGTCGTTGGACGTATCCAACACGTCCGCATCTCAGGGACCAAAACAGCGAACGCAGGGCGTCGCAGAGGCACTTCCAGTGTCAGAGGGGAGGGTGACCCGGTCTCGCTTCAAGCGGCCGGCTACACCAGTGCATGGGATGGTAAGCGACAGCGGTGATTCTGACTGCTCGCAAATGTCGCTCGCCTCCAAGGCGTCGTCAAAAAGCAAGCGAATGCGGAAGGCGGCAGAAACGAAGCAAGCGGCGTCAGGGGAGAGTGGTCTGCTTGTTTCGGGAGGGGCCATAGTTGAGAGGCTGGAGAGAGAGAACGCGGACCTGCGTTCGCAACTCGCTAGCCTCACAGCAACAGTGGCACAAATGGCGGAGCAACTCAGCCTCATCTGTAAGGGGCAGGTGGGCCCCAGCGTTGATAAAACAATAGCGGTGACAGGACTAGCACCGGAAGCAGAGGCCCAGCTTCGGCGTTCTATTGCCATAGAAATTGGGGGTATGATGGACGCTAAGTTGGCTGCCATTATGAGCAGGCTGCCTCCTGAAAAGCCACTACGTCCGCCACTTGCATCCGACGCAAAGAGGGCTGTGGCTATAGTCCCAGTTGCGCAGGGTCCCAGCGAGATCCCTAATTCCAACAGGAAAAAAGGAAAAGGAAAGAAAAGTGCCAAAAATGGGAAAGAGAAGTCGGTGGCTCCGGTGGTGGAGCTGCCAGCTGTACCTGCAGCAACCGCACAGGTCGTACAGCCCGCGTCAACGGTTGAGGCAGAGGCTTGGTCCACTGTGGCAAAAAAGGCAAAGACTCCCCAGTCCAAAGCCACAGCTGGTGCCCCAGCCGCTCTACCTGCGTCGTCTACTCCTGCCAAGGGGAAAAAGCAGCCAGTCAAACTGCCTCGTGTTCCCGCTTCGGCAGCGATTACCATCACGGTAAGCGAAGGATCATCCGCCACTCTCGCAGAAGTTCTGTCGGTAGCGAGGCAGCAGATTCGGTTGGCCGATCTCGGCATCGATACTGTTGGCCAAAAGAGGGCTGCGGATGGCGGAATGGTTCTTTCCATCGTTGGTGCAGACTGTTCCACAAAGGCTGACAGCCTCGCAAGTCGTATGAGAGAGGTCCTTGCCGAGTATGACGTGCATATTGCACGTCCGATGAAAATGGCTGAGGCGAGGATCATGGACCTCGACGACGCTGTCACACCAGCAGACGTGGCGAAAGCTATTGCCGAGGCGGGTGGTTGTTCTTTCGGGGACGTAAAGGTTGGTGAAATCCGACGCCCGCCTACTTCTCTGGGGCACGCCTGGGTTCGTGGTCCATTGGCGGCGGTAAAGAAGCTGGCGTCCAGCAAACGCATGCGGATAGGATGGACGTCGGTAAGGGTCGAGGTGTTGGAGGCACGTCGTATGATGTGCTTCCGTTGTCTCGAACCCGGGCACGTCCGTCGGCGGTGTACTAGTGTGGTTGACCGGAGCACTCAGTGTTACTCTTGCGGAGGACCCCACAAAGCGAGGGAGTGCACGTCGCCGACTTTGCGATGTCCACTGTGTGCGGACCAAGGTCGTCCAGCTGACCACAGGCTGGGAGGCAAGAAATGCGCTCCGCGCAAGAAGCGGGCCTCGCTTGTCCCGGCCCCATTGCAGAGATCGGCGCCGGCACCACTGGGTGCGGGCCTACTGGAGGAAATGGATACCTCATCTTCCCAGCCCTGAAAGTCCTTCAGTGCAACCTTAACCACTGCCGCAATGCGCAAAATCTTTTTCTGCAGACTGTTGCGGAGTGGTCGGTTGCCTTAGCGGTGGTAGCAGAGCCCTACGGTCTCCGGGATCATCCTCGCTGGTTCCGGGACACCTTGGACTCTGTTGCTGTTTACTGGGCTGGTGGAGGCAGTGGGTCTCACTGCTCCCTGCTCGATAGGGGGCAGGGATATGTCGCAGTCGAATGGGGACTTCTGGCCGTAGTGGGCTGCTACGTGTCTCCCAACATTTCCCTGGCCCAATTTGAGGGATACCTGGATGGGGTTGCGAACTGCATTCGAAGCAAATGCTCACCCCGTCCAGTGCTTGTCCTGGGTGACTTCAATGCTCACTCCAGAGCATGGGGTAACATCCGGGATAGGCCGAGGGGACACGTAGTGCAGGACTGGGCGGCTTCGCTTGACCTTCGACTATTGAATCGAGGGTCCGTTGCCACATGCGTTCGATGGCAGGGGGAGTCAATCGTGGATCTCTCATGGGCGACTCCTTCTGTAGCTCGCATGGTGTCAGATTGGAGAGTAGCGGAGGAGATGGTCACTCTCTCTGACCATCGCCACATCGTTTTTGATGTGGCACTCCGTTCTTCCGGCGGCCCGAGTCGTCCAGGCTCAAGTCCACCGGCGCGTCGTTGGGCCCTCAAACAGCTCAATCGAGATTTGCTCATCGCAGCTGCCAACGTCGCAGCGTGGCCAGATAATGGTGGATCCCAGGGGATCTCGCCCGATCCAGAAGAGGAGGCGACCTGGTTCCGGGATACAATGACGTCCATTTGCGACGCTGCCATGCCCCGGGTCAGGTGCGCCCAGAGCCCTGGTGCGGTTTACTGGTGGTCGGAAGACATCGCGCAGTTGCGGACTGTCTGTCTTAGAACCCGGCGCCAGTTTCAGCGCACCCGGCGCAGAAGACAGCAGAGAGCTACGGAGGAGGAGATAGCCAGAGTTTATAGAGCTTACCGAGTGGCGACTATGGCGCTTCAACACGCTATCGCGGATGCCAGGTCTCGGTCCTGGAGCGAGCTTCTCAACGGGCTGGACAGGGATCCGTGGGGGAAACCGTATAGGATGGTCATGGGAAAATTACGCCCATGGGTCCCCCCCCTCACGGAGACCATGGATCCGGGTCTGCTGGAGAGAGTCGTTGACACACTCTTTCCAGTAGCCAGGGACAGTCCTTTGCCGCCCCTGTCATTGTCAGACTGGTCTGACGAGTCAGGGGTGACGGAAGGGGAGCTCGACCGAGCCGTGAAGCGCTTGGCGGCTCGCAACACCGCGCCAGGTCCAGATGGTATCCCTGGCCGGGCGTGGGTTCTAACTCTGGCTGCTCTGGGTGACCGTCTGAGACGGTTATTTAATAGCTGTCTCCGTGCAGGCGTTTTCCCCTCCGGTTGGAAGGAAGCTGGATTGGTTTTACTGAAGAAGGATGGCAGGGCCGCAGAGTCTCCCTCTGCATACCGTCCCATATGCCTGCTTGACGAGTCTTCCAAGCTCTTTGAAAGAGTGGTTGCTGAAAGGCTCGTCGAGCACCTGTCGCGGGTTGGTCCCGACCTTGCTGATAGCCAGTATGGCTTCCGGCAGCGGCGTTCTACCATAGATGCGATTCTACGCGTCCGCGCGCTGTCGGACCAGGTAGTGTCCCGGGGTGGGGTGGCGTTGGCGATAAGTTTGGATATCGTCAACGCCTTCAATTCTCTACCCTGGGGTGCAATTAGAGAGGCACTGGTACATCATGAAGTGCCTCCCTACCTGCAAGGCATTGTCGGGGCATACCTACGCGATCGGCACATTCGCTATGTGGGCCGGGACGGTAGCGTTCAGCGGAGGGAGATTACGTGTGGGGTTCCGCAGGGGTCGGTTCTAGGTCCTCTCTTGTGGAACCTAGCATACGACGCGGTCCTGCGTGTCGATCTCCCCGTCGGCGTTAATATCGTTTGCTACGCAGACGATACTCTTGTGTTGGCCGGCGGGGACACCTTCGGGGAGACCATCCAGCTTGCCGAGCTCGGGGTGGCAAAAGTCGTGGCGGCAATCCACGGGCTGGGTCTTGAGATAGCGCCTCAGAAAACTGAGGCGTTATGGTTCCATAAACTGCCGAGGAGCAGAGAGCCACCCAGCTCGTTGGTCTATGTTGGAGATGCGCAAGTCCAGGTGGGGCGATACATAAAGTATCTTGGCCTCACCCTGGACGGTCGGTGGGGCTTCGAAGAGCACTTCGAACGCCTAGTTCCCCGGATCGAGAAGGCAGTGGGTGCTTTGCATAGACTGCTGCCCAATCTCGGGGGACCTCGGGAGGAAGTTCGCCGCCTCTATGCGGGTGTCGTGCGATCGATGGTCCTTTACGGGGCGCCTGTTTGGTCAGGTAGACTGTCAGGCGTCCGACGCTGCAGGACTAAAGTTAATAGACTGCAGCGGAAAATGGCCATTCGTATCGCACGAGGATACCGAACGATATCCTTTGAGGCGGCAACTCTCCTGGCGCGCTTTCCGCCGCTGGACATCCTGGCGGATATGGACGCGAAGGTCTACGACCAGATTCGCGATATCCGCCAAAGCGGGAATAGTGTGCCAGGAAGCGTATTCGTAAGGCTGAGGCGGCGGGAACGGCGACACGCGCTCGAGCGGTGGCGCGAGCGGCTACAGCAGCCGCAATATTCGCGTAAGCGCGTTGTCGAAGCCGTTCTGCCGCACTTCGAAGCCTGGCTGAAAAGAGGGGAACGCATCTCCTTCAGGCTCACCCAGGTGCTCACCGGACATGGTTGCTTCGGTGAGTACCTGAACAGAATTGGGCGAGAGGCCACGGCAAATTGCCACCACTGCGGAGGCAGCCTGGATTCCGCACAACACACGCTCGAGGAGTGCCCTGCGTGGGCCTCCGAGCGGCGGGTCCTGGTTGCCAGGATCGGGCGAGACCTGTCTCTGCCGGCAGTAGTGAGTGCTATGCTGGCAGAGACAGAGAATTGGACGGTAGTAGCCTCCTTCTGTGAGACCGTGATGGTCAAGAAGGAGGCTGCCGAGCGGGATCGGGAGAGGGCTGATCCTGCTCGGAGAAGGAGGCGTCGGGGTGGCAACCGCCTTGGCGCCTGATACGCCGAACCCGCTTACCAATAAGGTAGGTGGACCTTTGGGGTCGCGGGCGCACAGAGTGGGGACTCCGTCCACCCACCAAGTGACCCCAGGGAAGACGGTGGCACAGTGATCACGTGCTGCCGTGCATAGCGAGGCTCAGGGGAGGCCCCTTTACAGTCTCCCCAGGGATGTGCCTTACAGGCGTTGCACGGGGGGGTTCCGGAATTGGTCTTTTAAGAGGAACCGGGACCACCCCTATGTGCTGAAGGTGATCACCGGGGCGGTTTTAGTGAGGTAAAAATCCCACACTCCCCGACCTCCCTCCCCGGAGGTCGGGTGCCTTTTGAAGGTTTCCCCCCGACAACAAAAAAAAAAGGGCTCTAAACTCTGTCTTGATTAAACTGAACTATTTGTTTTACCTGGTAAAGACAAGAAATTGTTTTATTTAGTATTTCTCTGAATCGGGTACATTATCCTGCCAGAGAATAAACCGTAGTTTGAGAGACACCTCTGAGAAATTGTTTCGTGTACTTACTTGATCATGTTCTATGATGTCTTTTATTTAATTCAAATTAAAAGTTCTTTATTTATTGTTCACAATTTGTACAAGAAGACGGTGACCCCCAAACTATACATTTGCCTGTATCTAAGGAGAAATATAAAATAAATTAAACGTCTAAATCTCACTTAGTGATGTTTCTGACGCAAATTAAATTGTATCTGCGAAATTAGTTCGTTTTTCTACATCTCACAATTAATGCTCTGACGTTATCAGGAGATAAGTATACTTTGACGTTCAGATTTCGATCTTATTAAATGAGATCCACTCAGTGTAAGGGCAATTTATTTGTGATTTTGAAGATAATTTCTGTCGCTGATTTGTATAGGTTCATTAAAATATTACTGGAGCAGATGACTCCTAGAGTGTCCTCAGCGAATTGGCAAACGTGAAGGAGCGACTACCAGGAGAAGGGAGGGTCAGAATACTCAGCATGGATGCGAAAGGCCGAAAATTTAATGTTTTTGTGCAAATTGAGAGATACTTGGAAGGACTTCGCATTTATTGAATGACGGCATTGGCGCAGTGGTTAAGCGATTGACTGCAGCGCTGCGTGTCGCGGGTTCGATTCCCGCACGGAACAAATATTTGTATGACCTACAAGTAGTTGTTCCAAGTCTGGCTGTTTGTGTGAGTTTTAAATGTTTGTAAACGGACCCACAATACAGGAGAAATTCCTAGTGTGGGGCAACGTTTAAAAAAAAACAAACAAAAATCATTGAATGAAAAGTGTGTACCTGATGTAATTTACAGCAAAAGTTAAAAGACAGTTCTAGATTTTGACAATTAAGTAGCAAGTTACAGTAATTATTAGGTAATTAAACCAACATTAAAACCGTAATCGAAATGGCTGCTCTCATTGTGGATATCGTAATAATAACTCTATTATTCGTCTCTACTTCTGCTTACTTTAGAAGGGTTTCTCTCAGGACAATTTACTGATAGGTACTTGAGTGTGAGTAAAGACGGATTAGTTTAGTCAATTAGTTGTATTCATTAGGCAGTACTTATTAGTGGGAATCTTCCTAAACGTATGTTCGACATTGTTTTTCCTTAGTGATTAGTTTTGCGATCACATCGTTTTGATCTGATTAGGTGATCGAACAAATTATTTTGTGCACGGGACTGTGTAATTGTGACCCAAAATGATTGTTAATCATGATCGAATAAACCTTTTGTTTTAATAAATATATATTATGAATCGTGTGCCAACTAGTGTCGGGGCAAATCTGAATATTCATAACAGCGATTAAAATACGATGAACCAAAAATTGATCCATTGATTGATTCAAATATATACGAGGTCTATAGAAAGCGATTTTGGAACATCCGATTTGTGAGTTGGGTTCATTGATGGTGCAAACTACACTACTACATTCGGACGCACCAAAATAAAAATAAGACCAGTCCTTTCCGCGTTATTTAGCAATAAACAAACGATCAGATTTACAGTATTAAATGACTAGAATAAGAAATTCAGTCTTAACTTTCGCAGAGCCAAATCTAGACCGAATGTAATGGCTGTCTGATTTTTTCAGGTTTGGACCTTTGTTGCAGACCGATTTCGTTCCGCCGTAGTGAACGGTACATTTCTCATATTTTTTGTTACTTTCGGATCATTTCGAGCGTAAACTCGTGTAGTTACCGACTTTTTGTGTATCCACGCTAATCGGAACGGTTTCTTGACTGTAATGATGATGACAGTATTATGATTCTAATCATTTGTGTGCTGATTTGGAGAGAAAACGTTAAGTATTGGTAAAGACGGTACTGTGTATCTTAGATTAGTTATATTCATAATGAGGCCATGAGTAGTAGGTATTGTTTTACAAAAAGACTTTTTAAATGTGTAGTGTGTATGATAAGTTGATAACTGTGCATAGTGCAACATAATTGGTGTATGTACAACCAACAAAAGAGATTTAATAAGTATGCAGGATCGTCGGATATAGTTTAAGTTTAGTAGGAAACCGATGGATGATCTTGAATAAAATTTAATTTTTTTTAATAGAAAACAAACAGCTCATTTATCAAATTAAATCAGTCAACAACATCCATCGGTTTCTTACTAAAATTCAACTACGTATATCCAACGATCCTGCATGCATACTTATCTCTTTTGTTGTCTGTACAAGAAAATCATCATCATTTTAACATGTTAAAATTCAAACCTATGTTTTAAAAAATTTACATGCTATGATGTTATTATGGCATATTATGACGGAATTAGGCACTGAGGATATTTGTAACGTTCTTTATATCCATAGGTAATAATGTAATAGGTAATACGGGCTGGTGTCCGCAACTCCACGTCAATGCGCGTATTTTGCGTACGGATATTCTTTATATCCATACTAATATAATAAATTCGAAAGTAATTCTGTCTGTCTGTATGTTACCTTTTCACGCCTAAACCATTAATATAATATTTAATATAATAATATATAATAATATCGTTTATTTAATTTTTATTTTTGAACGGAATTCGATAAAATTTGAACGGATTTCGATAAAATTTGGCAGAGAGATTGCATCCCGGGGAAGGACATAGGATAATTATTATCGACATACCTTGCCGGCGAAGCCGCGGGAGGAATCTAGTTTACCATATTTTATCTTGACAAATATTTTATAGAGAAAATATTAGATTGTTTATTTGTTTGTTAGGCTTTCACGCTAAAACGGCTGAACAGATTTGAACGAAGTTTGACACGTGAGTAGACCATGACCTGGATTAGAACATGGGATAGTTTTTATCCCGATATTCTTACGGGATCGAGACTTATGCGGGTGAAACCGCGGGGCGTAGTTAGTACGCTAATAAAGATACATACTTGGGAACTTAATACAAGTTGCCCAAGAAAGAAAGGTGCCCAAAAGTCAAGTGCAGAGAGTGGAGTCGACCAGATGACGTCCCTGTTTAAATGATAGGCGAGACTGAGTAGCAATATTGTATTTTAAACCGGAGATTTTAGTATGTAGCACGTCAATGAATCACAGCTGGATACCGGATATTGCTGCTTTGAGCATTCAAAGATCAACGCTCTAAATCAGACTTTATCGTGTGGGATATTACCTACAGCCGCTGCGGGCTTGTACTACTATGTCATCAACAACATCATTCACACACACCCTCACACACATACACACATACACCCCCACACACACATTCACTCAAATTACCTTGTTTTTTATTATGTAGGTACTCTTATTAGTATAGTTTAATAGACACTTTTTTTTTTAAAGAGCGGAGTCTCCTAATACAGACATCTTTTGCTTAAAATGAGACTTCAATCTCAAAGTTGTACAAATATAGTTATCAAATAATTTTTTTTGTTTTTTTATTCTCTTGCCCTTATCCAAATTTATTAAATTTGGTGCCGGAGCAAAACGTCTTCTCCTTTTGGTCTGTCTCATAAATTCATTCGCTTTCTTCCTATATACCTACTGCTCTCATCCAAACTATAAATTAAACATCATAATACAATACTAACGGTAACCTTTCTTTGTACCATAATCGCAGTATTGTTTAAAGACAAAGAATGCGTTCTTATGCAAATAGGTACAGACAGATACTCAGTAATGCGAGCAAACTGTTTCTGCTGATAACAAGTTTGTTTGTCTCTCTGTGTTTGTCTGTCTGATAACAGTCGTTTTTAATCTCAGTTGATAGGATAATTAGCTAGGTTAGTTGTGATAGTTTTTCATGATAGATACATGATGAATGAGTTTGAAGAAAGTCAAATTATAATTATTTTTTGTTTGTGAGGCAAGTGATTGTAATGCCTTGTAAGCTAGCTAAGAATCTATTGAGAACGAGAGAGATTATTAAAAGTAGTCAATTAGAATCTAAAGACCTTTCTTTATTACTTGGTGCTTTCGGTGCGCTTGACAAATAATGTTACCTAGTCTAAATTAAAGAAAAAGTCAAATAAATGATTTACGAAAAATCTGTTCAATCTCAGCCAACAACTAACATAGAAATTTTCATACTCCGGAACGTTTTCTACAATATATTTTGTTGTGAAAGTTGCATCTGAGACGCGAGGAATTTCAACAAACACATGTGCACATACAGACACACATTATACAAGCTTCTAACACATTATATGAAAATGGTGGTATCTAACGAGATACTCGCGTGACTAGTGCTCGTCCACTAATGCTCATTAATTGCTTGCTAATTAAGGGTTACATTCAAGACTTATAATGATAGATATGGGGAAACCTGCCGGGTGTTCAAAATGACTGATCATTGTGGAGTAAATGACTGATCATTGAGAAGATGGAACGATGGAAGATATTCTGCGAATGGTTTCCGTAATTCCATTGCGAAATGTTCTGTAGGTATATCTGTATACCTTGTTTCATCTGTTATACCTACAAGTATTAAGTAGGTATTGTTGGTTATCATGATCAGTCCTAAAGTAGTCTCTTGATGCCAATCTTTACAGAAAATGCAGTAAGGGTCTTCTAAGATTTTCATAGGTAACTAAACTTCTGTTATTTCCCAGTCAAAAACAAAAGATCGTAAGGACTGGGAGCTTCTAACACAAATGGTAATAATAACATAATGTTGCAATACGTTCAAAATTTTTAGTCAGTAGGTCTCCATCATTGTACCTGCTTTCTTAATTTACATTAGATTTTCTGTTATCATCTAAAATTTTCCGAAATCTCTGACTACAAACAAACACGTCATATCATATTTCTATCGATCACCTTACCTACAACTGTCAACTGTTATAATTATTGTTTATAAACTGCGTCGTCGCGCGTCGTGGGCCGGTGGCGGTGTGTCGGTGCATCGGTGTGCGCCGTTTCTTATTCATTCAATTTTGGCTCAGTTTACTAATGTCTTTGTAAACAATTATTGAATTGCACGTTCTGATTGTAAGTCAATTTTACGTTTTGAGTGGAACCAGTTACTAATACTATTGATAAATGCTTTATTTTCTGTATGTAGGTTTGTTCAAACACTTTTACACGTCAACCATATTTTTTTTTTAAACTAGATGAGGTTGGCGTTTCCTAAAGGCCGAAACAAACTCAGAGGTCACAGTCTCTTTTAAAGTCCAGACAAAATCTTGGTCAGATTATGTGAAAACCATGTAGATTGGTGTCTGAAATGGTCTTTTGAGGAAAGAACCACACAGATTGAGCGGACCTGTCCAGTCAGTGCACACATTTGTCAAAAATCGTGCAGCTCAACTCAGAACTTGAGGAGCTCAACGATTCGACGAACATTTGGGTAGGCCGCGTATATGTATTACTCAAACTGCTAACTAAGAAGGAGAACAGAAAAAGCCAGACCGATATTAAAACTAACTTTATTAGCCACTAATAAAACAGATGATAAAATCAAAAGCTGTGTCAAAAGTGATAAATCTGTTACAGTAGCGAAGGGTTAATTTTAGTAAGAGGTAAGCCGGAGTAGATATCTTTAATATGATTATATTATTTGTCTATAGAATACTGACTGTGCCATTTTTCAAAGGGAAGCCGGTAGGAATCGAGTTGTATGGAACGTTCGCAACTGATCTATGATGTAGGCAATGGGCGAGGCACACAAAGGACTACCTGTCTCTTTCTCAAGGCATCAAAAAGGGGGCATTATTCACCTGCGCCCCGGTTACACAAAAAAAAGGAAACATTAGACCAGTACCTACCTACTTATCTAGTAAACGTGTATCTACACGCTAAAAAACCAGGAAAAAAGGTTCTAAGAAAAAGTAAGTTTATGGGGATAAATAAAAAGCAAACAGTTCTCCGAAAAAGGTAAACAGTAGTGACAGACTTAATGAAAAACATTAAAGTCACGTTTTCTCAGTGTTCATCACTGTAGTAATGCAATAAACTTCGTGTTCAGGATTTTTCCTATTCAATATTTACGGAGTGATGGCAACTCATCATGACAGTCATTGAACGGTCATTGACTAATGAGTTGTTACTTGACGTCATCATTAGTAAATATACGTGAATTAGAGTTTTTAGGAAAATAACAATATTCGAGTCATGCTGATTTTAGATAAAACCTGTAATGAATTTAAACATTTTTGTTGGAACTATATTTGCGGCCAGCATGGTCTGTAATAGCGACTAACAAAGAAAACGTTGTTCGTTGATTTTGGGGTCGCCTAGAGAATTAATTATACTGTTATGAAAAATAAAACCATGCAAAAGATGCTGTCGCAATCTTACTAATATTATAAATGTGACAGTTTTGTTCGATGTTTGTTACTCAATCACGGAAAAACGGCTAAACAGATTGAAATGTATACCGAGAACACAGTATACCGAGAACTAGGTAGGGTAGGGACATGGGGTACTTTTCATCCTGGATCGCAGATGAAGTCATTTGCAACTACCAGTAAACAATAATCCTACCCGTCCAGTAGGTATTACTACACCAAATAATAATTAAAGGGCTAAAATCAAATAATTTTCTTAGCCACCTCTTAAATTAAGCAGCAGTAGTTCTATGTCTATCTCTAGTTCAACGAAAAACCGTCGTGAGTTATACTTATGAGTTTATATCAATACTTCACTCACGTTGTTATAAAGTTGCTGAACTTAAGATCGTATCATGCTCAAAAGTGGTGGGTTCTCGCAGGTCTTGCACATAACGAAACGAAGGGTAGAAGGGCCACTTGACCAAAAACACGATAACAAACTTTTGCTAGCAGGAAAACTGATTTGTTGCCACGCCGTTTTGAATTTCCTTTGATTTCCAAGGATTTATTGTGCCCAAAAACAGTCCAAAACTGAAAAAGGAATGATGGAATGCTATGAGGGTGAAAGCAGTGCGTTGCAAGTTAGGCAAGCAACATACGAGTAGGTCTTCCCCTTTGTCTCTGAAGTTCTCAAGCATTGATGCAGTGGGCCTAGCATGAATGCACAGAGTAAGAGTAACGTAAATACGAACGATTTTAGAGTTGAAAACACTCGTTTCGCACCTAATATTTACTTCATTCATATCTCATTGTGATTGACGAAAAATTTAAACCAAAATGCTATAGGATAGTTCTATTTTCGATTCGAATTTACGTTATGTTAACGTCTCGCGTTCTTCCTAGGGCCTCTGATGTTACCTGCTAGGTACTTGCCGCTAATCCTAGTTCTGCAGCTATAGCAACATCTGTCACAACATCAACATCATCACCTGGTTAGTCTGTAATTTATCTATGTTTTATAGCATCAGTAAATTTGGCATCACGTTTGGTGAGGTTTTTATTTGAGGACCTTGATAAAACTATTTAATACGCATACCGTGTTTGATTGAAGCTATCCTTCTGTTCTTGATCCGTGGTCTCACAATTGTTGTCAGATTTTATGTGACGTGGTGTGCATGAAGCGTAACTCCATGAAATAAAGACGTACTTAGTGATACTGTATGCGCCGCCTGAGCATATTACAAGTTATGTTCGCCGACACTGTTAAAGAGAATGAGTTCTTTTAGTAACTACGTATTCTTTATGGGCTACGCGTGTTTTATACTAATGCTTAGCTTTATTTGGGCAATTTTGAGATTATTGCGAAGATTAGTGTTGCTTGAGAGAATTGCTCTGACGATTTAGTGTATGAGGAATTCTTTGAACGATGACAGTTTTTAGTTTTCCACGGAGATGTGTTAGGATATCTGATGCCTGTTATACAGTATACTGGTGACTTTGAAAAGTTTCACGCAAGGCTATTACACACTATTAGGCACTAAAAATGTGGGCAACTATACGCAAAATTGGGAGTACTCACAGTATTTCAATGATAATTTAACTAGGGATTTAGTTATTGGCTCTTTCTCAGTGAAGGGTGTGGTTATGTAGGGGCTGTCTACTCCAATTTTTAACCTCTTTTTACCCATTGCCCATAAATATCCAAAAGAACAAAAAACCACCACAATCATAAAATCCGCAACAATTGTACCTTCTATCTGAAGCGGAGCAACTATCAATTGTATTTGAATACATCGCGCGATTCTTTGTGAGTAACTGTCGCGTGCGAGTGTGCGAACTGTGCGAGCGTGCGAACCGTGCGAGTGCGAATATAATAGAGGTGCGAATGGGACGATTGTACTAGTGATGCATGGCTGCTGTGTGATGTACCGCAGTCATTTGTCATCGCTGTGTCAACTGAACTGCTAGTGGCCAGGGCCAGGGGTCGGCAGAACAGGTGCGATAGGTTTTGAATATTCTTATATTTATAAGCTGCACCTGCAGGAGGTAGGCGGAAAGTTACTAAGTGCTTGGAGCCATGAACATTTTAGGAATTTGGGATGTCTGTGAATATCATCAATTAACTATCTCTAGCTCTATGTTTACAAATAATAGAGCTGAAGAGTTTGTTTGTTTTTTGTTTGAACGCGCTCTGCTGTGGAACTAACAGTCGGATTTGAAAACATCATTTTGCATTTATTACCCCAATTCTTGAGGAAGGTTTAGGCTACTTTACATCAGGCTGGGGCACTTAGAAGCGGTGAAAACAAAAGAAACCGGTCAAGAGCGAGTCGGACTCGTGCGCCAAGCGGTTACGTATTGTAAAACGTGAAATGTTTTTATATTTTCATCGGCGCGGGCGAGGCTTTAATCGTCAAATTTTAACACTGCGGTGTCGAATACCTATTGCAGTTTTAGTTCAGCGCCATTTATCTCATAATCATCTATCTATACCGATAGTGGAACTAATGTAATTTTTGTTGATGATTTCTGAAAAAGTGTGCTATTTAGAGACATCGTTTTATTTTCCTGTAATCTTTATATAAAATTTTATCGGTTTAGGCGCATTAGGGCTAATTCTCACATAGAATAATTTCAGATTTTTCTCTATGCAAACTTCGAAGTTATCGGGGGGAACGGTATGTTTTTTTTAATTTTTCATCAAAATCAAAAACTATGCGGCCTAAAAAAAGAAAATAAATGTATGTTTGTAAATGTGCAAACAGCGTTCTTTCATATGAATACCCCATATCGTACCCCACTTCGAATTTTCAAGGCCACCTTTCAATCCTTGTTGCAAAAAAAAAAATTCTCTCTTATTTGAAAAATAGTTTGGCAAACGTCATCTAAAACTGTTTTAAATTTCAAGTAGATACTTAGCATTAGTAGTTCTTGAGATAGCCAGCTGTGACAGACTGACAGATAGACAGACTGAATCGCGCCATACGGGTTCCTTTTTACCATTTTGGTGCGGAACCCTAAAAAGCCAGAACGAATTTAGCGAAAACGTAGTAATAGCACGGGCTGGCGATGCATGGAGTGGGTCGGGGGAACAAGAAACAAAAGCGGACGAAGTCGCGGGCCAGTTTTGAAATACATACTCGTATATTATTTAATTTTTGTAGTCCCTCGTGTTCCCCAGTAGTACCTACCTACCTATCAACTTAAATACATATAAGAAGGATGACAAGAAGAGATATTTGCTTTAACAGGTCAAGGATCAGGGTGTAGGTACGTTTGTAGTAAAGGGAATCGAATTTTTGAAGTCTATGCTAGGCTTCCTATTACTTACTTTTGGCTACTTAGTTGCAAGTTTTGACTTCCCGTGCTCCAGAGAACTAGCGTCTGTTTTGTCCTGATGAGTTCGTCTTTGTCGCTTAACTTTCTTCACATTTTGTTACTTCTTGTTCTTGAATAATTTGCTTTGTGTTTTCAATTTGAACCCCTGACTCGTCATTTGATTCACACGCCTCATGCAATTTTATACTCTAGTCGGTGTACGCAAAATACGCGCATTGACGTGGAGTTGCGGACACCAGCCCGTATTACCTATTACCTATCGGTCCTATTAAGATCTGAGTGAATTGTTTTTGTCAAATTCAGTACAAGTTAATCCTGTAACTCGCTGCCGGTACGTACGTACCAACAAGATTGTTTAGTTTGGTGACGTAAGTGTTGGTATAGTTGAATGTATTAACAGAAATGGTCAATTGATAGTGTACAGAGATGATTTTGTTTTGAAGATGATGTCAGTGTTCAAATAATGTGGATTATCGATTACATTCATCTCCCAGTTGAAGCTGTTTTTTTTTCTTCGTGTTCTGGTTTTTAGGGTTCCGTACCGAAAGGGTGCCAACGGGACCCTTTTACAAGCCTCCGCTGTCCGTCCATTTGCCCGGCGGTAGATCCGTCCGCCCGTCCGCCTGTCTGTCTGTCAACGGGCTGTATCGCCTGTATCTCATGAACCGTAATAGGTAGACGACATTTTCACAGTTTTTTTTACAACAACAAATAATAAATATAAAATAAAGTGTGAAAATGGATTCTAAAGTGCTTCATCAACCCTTTCAACTCCGCCCTTTTCAACTCATTATATCATAACAATGTCTTGAGTCTCTTCAACTGGATCTGGATCTTCCATAACCATTAATTAAGCAAATTAAGCAGCTGGATCTTCCATAACCATTAATTAAGCAAATATTAATTGTGAAATATTTTCGCAAACAATCCCAATCATCTAATGGCTAACTCAGCGTCCTCTTCCGCCAATTTAGCTAACTGCGATAATGACATAATCACAGCCGGTTCAATCAACGCATTGTCAGTAACTGTTGATACGTCATCAATGCCACTAATCGATAATGCCATAGAACTAAACAATGCAATGTTTTAACGTGTGATTAACCTCTTGTTGGCATCAGTAAGGGCCTATGCACACGGTGTTTGTTGCACGCGCCGTCGAAAAGCGCGAGATTACACTTTTAGCGCTGATTTTTCAAGTCAGAAAATGCGTCGTGACGCGCCATAGAAATGTAACTTTCATAATATCTATGTGACGCGCAGGACTCGCGTGACTTGGAATGCGTGTATAAAATACACTAACCATTATTTATCGAGCTTTTACAACGTGCTTTTAGCAAAGGTAGGTCCTAAAGAACGATCTACAGTGATACAAGGATCTTTTGGTAGGTAAACATTTGTGAAATTGTATTGAATAAAGATAGATGGCGGTGTTAGTTCTGATTTTAACACGCGCCAAAAGACTCTTGTATCACTGTAAGTGTTAGACGGCTATATCAGATTACCTCTACATATAGTCAACCATGAGGTCCTATGTTCGATCCCCGTTAGCTGGCCATTGTTATTGAGTTTTTCCTTTGGGGATTTATAATCGTCATGTCACTTGGAACTTGTAACTTGGACTGAAATATCATGCTATTTCTGGAAAATGCTCAACCCTGTGTTTGGATTTGATCCCGGTTAGCGAGAAAAGGATTGCCTACTTTTACATCGGACTTATTCATTATTGGCGCAATGTAGCAGTAATAACAGTAGGTTTACTTCTGCTGGTACTCTCTCGAGAAATAGTTAAGTTCCCTAAATCTTCATGGCATGTGCCAAAATATTAATCTGTAATCTGTATTATCATGCTCTCAGTATTAAGGCTCCTTCAAACAGGCGCGACATGCGATAAAATCGCGCGCGACACAAAGGCACCGCAAGTCGCACAACGAGCGGTGCTATTATGTGTTAAAATAAGGCTGTATGCAGACAGACGTGATTATAATCGTGTTAACTGTTATCTGTTTGTGCTCACTATTCATTGATGACGGCTCATTGATTAAACGAGAGAATTCCGATGTTGCCATGCGATCCATGAAATTGAACTTTGATTCAATTCCGCATGTGTGTATGAGCGTAGTTCTATTATAGATTGATGAGGAAATGGAAACTACACCACTTAGCAACGTAAACCGCTGTCACCCAGTAATAGTATATACTGTATAGCTTTCTATCAGAAAGAATTGTCGTAATTGCTTGCCCTTTATTTCATGGGACTTGAACGTCATTGGCGAAATGTGGGCGTACTATACACACCTCTACCTCACCCATCAGGGAATACAGGCGCGAAGTTATGTATCAGTATTTCTAGAGATTACCTTAACTTACTTGACAAACAACTTTTAAGTAGGTAGGTACTTCTTTATAAATCTTTAGTGTATTTCGGTGAATAGTCTACGAGTATTTTTAGGGCAGTTTATGTTATGTAAGTAGGTTACTTATTCAGTGTATATAACTTCATTATTATTGTAAGTTTAAACGTATTACTAAGCCTTCAATTAACGAGAAATGCTCCCATTAGTTATTTCTATTCAAATAATTTAGGCTCTATTAGTTTGTTCTGACCTAAATAAAGAAATGTAAATTTAATTAATGTAGCTCGTAATAATGCAATGATTTTAAAGGCTTACAATAATTTGAATAGATTTATGTTAGTCTTTAAATAATGTCTTTGAATTTCACTGCAATTGCCGTAATTCACCAAAATATGTAGTACGATTATGTACAAGTACAGCACCACTTACTAAGTCACTAGTGAAGTTGATGTCTATTTTCTGCCGCAAAAATAAGTTAAATTACAGCAACCCAGAGCGGGAGGGGTCATTAGATGATTTCCCATCCTGAAAAAAAAATGCCATTTAACTTTGTCTCTTGAAGGCAGGTACAATGCCTATCGGTCATCGATTCTATGACTAATATGACCGGCCCATTTTCACTTCAGCTTGCTTGTTAGCATATGAAAAAAATGTAAAACACAAAATGCCGTAACTCAATGTTTGTGACCCAAATACATTCGCAAAAAACATCATCTGCCTAGGCAGATTATGTTTTTTGCTAAGGCTAGCCTTTTCCCAACTATGTTGGGGTCGGCTTCCAGTCTAACAGGATGCAGCTGAATACCAGTACTTTACATGGAGCGGCTGCCTATCTGACCTCCACAACCAAGGTACTGGGTAATACGATACCCCTTGGAAAGACTGGTGTCAGACTTTCGGGCTTCTGACTACCCATAACGACTGTCAAAGATCCACGAATGACAGCCGGGACCAACGGTTTAACGTGCTTTCTGAGGCATGGAGGGGTCTCGGTATGAAAAGATGGTCACCCATCCACAGACCAACCTCGGCAAGCGTAGCTTAATCTGATCGATCGACCCGTGCGGCTGTTATTATCTAGCCACGGGCCCCTCACATTCCCAAAAAACACGGATTTAAAAACATCCCTAATAATAATGTTCTGTGCAACCCCCGCTTGCCGGCGCGGCGGCGGCGCGGCGGCGCGGCGGCGCGGCGGCGCGGCTTACTAATCGCCGTCTATTGACGCCCCTGTGCCTCTAATCGGATTGCCGATTTACCTGTATCGGCGAAACACGGATTATTAAAGGGTTACATTATCGATTTGGAAAACAGACGAGGAAATTTATGGAGCAGGATATTCGTGAAAAGGGATAGGGAAATTAATTTTGATACAATTTATGTCATAGGTATACTCATTGACTCGCATGTATAATTTTGTAGAGGGTAGGCAGTGTTCTGTTGTACACCAATTTAGGACCGACGTTGTGTAGACCGATTACAAAGGGTCCAGGATCCATTCATCGGATACATTTATTTTTCAAACTCCATGCTGATGCTTAATTATTTTTAAATCAATTTCATCATGCTATTGTATTTTTTTTTCTCAATAAAGGCTTTAATTTTAATCGTTATGTTATCGTTACATCGCCGCTATTTGATTTTTAGGGTTCCGTACTCAAAGGGTAAACAGGGACCCTATTACTAATACTCCACTGTCCGTCCGTCTGTCTGTCTGTCAGGTACGGAACCCTTCGTGTGCGAGTCCGACTTGCACTTGGCCAGTTTTTATAACTTGACTTTGTACTCATTTCTTATTATTTGTTACAGGTACGTTTACAATACTTGTTCGAAATCAAAGGGGTTCCTCAGGATCTAAGCTGTTTCGAGAACATGGTGTGAATCAACGACTCTCATAGATTGGTATGTAACTATCATAATCACATCGAAGCTACTTTTTTCACACACACAAACTTTCAATTTTTATTTCCTTTCAAAGAGAATTTTAAAATAAAACGTTCTTCATACGAATTGCATTCTAAGCAGCCGTGTACTGCTGTAACTATTTCAGGACACTTTTCAATATATTAGCATTCTTATTGTGTGACTACTAAAGTCTATTTTCAATTGCAAAAGCTATTGAGAATGGAGTTTATTTTTGAAGTATTGCAGATTTTATTTGTGAATGTTCTAGTGGAACTCAACTGAATCTGAAGTACTGATGTGTTTCAATTACTTAGGTAAAAGCTTTTTATTGACATATCAGAGGAAAAAAATATAGACTTTATTTATTGAGTACCTTCCTATGTTGTCAACAACGGTATCAACGGTATAGGCTATTGGCTATTTTAAAGGTATGGTTTTTGTTGAAAAGCTTAAGGAAGGGGACGCACCCATTAATGTCAAAATCATGTATGGAAACAGTTATTCGGCGGCCACCCGCAATTCGCCTAATCGCATCCGCAAAATGGTTATGTTTTAGAGTAGTTCCAATACTACTAAGGTGGGTACTTCATGGGTGCTTTTTGCATCAAAAGTCTTGCTTAGCTTTTAAACCATCTTTAAAATGGTCCTCGCCTCCTAGGATCAAGCCTAGACATAGAACCACTTTTATCTAGTGCTAAAATAAGATTTAATGATACATCATTAAATCTTATTTTAGCACTAGATAAAAGTGGCTCTGGCTGGTATACATGACAAAGCACAGAATCCTCAGCATCATTTAAACAGTCAATGAGCTCTGTGCTGCATCACAAACCGCAGCCAATCAGCGCAGGCAGTGATCGGGACATGCGAATGGGTTCATTAGTATACGTTAGAGTAGTCAAGTTAAAAGCTTCCAAGTTAAAGTGCTGTGTTTGTTAGACGTTACTTTATTATGTGTTGTCTGAGTCTCTTAACGTATTGAAATACAATAATGTTAAAGTCTATGGCGATATTGGAAGTAGCCTTAGGGATCAAGTTGACAGGGTTTGTACACGATGTATGTAAAATTCGCCAGTGATTCTGTATTGCGTAAAATAAGGCGTAATCCTAATAGATCAGTACGTAGATTGAAGCTACAGATTGATCATTATCGGCAACACTTTAATGATTGCACTTGGAGGTCTTCTAAAGGATAATTTTAATGAGGCTTTTGTCCTTTTTATTTGAATAAATAGACCTCATTTCGCTACATATATGCAGTGTGTGTATGTAAGCTGCCCAAACGCTGCTTACATTTTCTTTCCACAACATTGTTTTCTTTTTCGATTACAGTGCAATATTTTCAGTGTATCCATTCAAACAATAAATAAAAATAACTGTCAGTGTCAAAGCTACAATATGCAACATTCGTGAACAGACGCGACGTTTCATTGCGGCGCCACATGTCACTCTGCTGACACCCGGCTATAAAGTTGACGTGAGTGACACTATAGCTTTGCTTTTTATATTCGTTTTGTGTATTGCTAACTTTAACAGAGGTTAGTTATAAAATAATGGAAAACTTTAAATTTTATTTAGATGTAGGTAATTAGGTATCGGTTTTTATACAGAACTGAGTAAATATGAGCTCAAACAACATTTTCTTTCTGCCTTTTCTTTTTGGTCGACTTATTAGTCTGGAAAGCTAATTCATGTTATGGGTCCAGCGGTATATAACCGACTACCAGATAAAATTCGAAGTGCGACATCTGAAAATGCTTTCAAAACTAAACTGAAAGACTGGCTAACCGACCAGGCATTATATGACCTAAAGGAATGGTTTTAGATACTTACTTCATGACGTTAATTTATTACTGACTTGGTTCTTTTATCATAATTATTTATTGTTGTATTCAAATTATTATTATGACCTGGGTAATTTTATTATTATTAATTTTCTTTAATGTATGATTATTAAAACTTGACATGTAATTTTTATAATTATTAATAAATAAACTAAACTAAACTAAACTAAACTAAACTAAACTAAACTAAACTAAACTATTTGCCACATCATATCCACACTATTTTACTTTGCGTAATATCCAGTCGTAAGAAGCATTCTATGAAGTTTCTATAACTATTGATTTTGTTCTGTCCTGTTTTAGTTAAAATTAACACAGAAGCAACCAAACATGTTATAAAACCTTCTCAAAAGCCGATCAAACTCCAGTCCTTATTTATTCCACCTCCCCACAAATTGCCAAGCTCTATAAAATTCTCATATATACCTCACTTCTAGCTCACAAACTGTAATTTACGTAGCGAGCCTTCCTGACCGGTTCCATGTTAATTCTTCAAATTGCTCGTGCGGCCATCCAGGAGCAATTATGTCCATTTTGCTCTACAATCAAGATCTACCGCTTTTATACATTCTAGTTCCAAGTTTTTGCATCAGTAACTAACTGGGCTGGCTCGTAAAATAGAGGTGATTTTATTAAAAAATGGACCGCGAAGTATATTTTAATTAATAGTAATGGTGTGATTCCGCGTAGTTAGGATGACTTATGACGTCAAAGAATTTTATTTAATATATTTCTGGTCCGTTTGGCTTGGTGCTTTTTGTAGTAAGGATTAGGCTGATATCTTTAGTAAAACATATTGAATTTGGTGGTTATAGAGAGTTTTGAATCAGTTCTATCTATATTTTTTTATTTCAAAAAATACGCAAGACGTTGTTAAAAAAAAACACGACTAAAAAGACACTGATATTCCATCTCTTTTAAACGAATTCTAAACGCGGATATGAACAAAACGCTTCGCTGACAGGATTATCGAGACAATTAGAGTCGAGTGTTTGATCCACTATTTTACCTTTTGTACCCGTGTCCACTCTGTGCGTGTTATTATGTTAGTGTGTGGAATAGACCCGGGTAAAACCGTATTTTAGTCCGCAATATAGGTAGGTACAGGTAAAATTAAGCAATATCTGATTATGTGTATACGAGTATCAGTGGCGAAGGTTCCATATAAGCCGATTCCCACCGGCTTCACTTCTAAAATTCAGAACACAACCACTCTATACTCTATTCATCATTGAAATATGTATAATCATATCATACTGTAGGTATTTAATACACAATAAAATTAAAACATTGCAAAACGCCTACATTCAATGTTTTGTCTTTCTTTCCAAACAACAAAAAATTTTTCTCTAAAACAACTCGAAGGTGCGCGCGGCTTGTCGTGAAATCCAATTTGTATAGAAAATAAACGAGACATGGCGTTTCTTCAGGTCACGTGGTTTGCTAATTTTTGAGCGCCAGCAAGCCGGAAAAGATCGGCTTAAATGAGTGAAAATGCGTGCGCGTGAATGAGATGGAGCAATATTACCATTCCGTCGGCTTCATGGAATTTCGTAATACTATCGGGACATCGGACATCATTGTAATGATGATGATAAACAATAAATTCATGTGTAGAACATTATTTTGACGTAGGTACTTTTAGTTAAATTGCATTTTGTTCGTTGTATTCATTTATTAGTATAACGGAAATTGTTTGTAATAAAACAGTGATTAATATTTAGTATTAGAATTATAATTTGTTTTGTGTTGTGTGTAGTGAAAGTACGTTATAATATGTCGAATTCATATTATGAGAAGGAGTTGTTTAGCATTAAGTACATAATTTTTTTTTATATAGAGATGTAACTGTTTATTAATTAAGGAACTAAACAAATATATATACAACTTTGACTTAAATAAATAACAAAATCAAAATTAAATTCTAAGTTAACTAAAACTATACAGACTATTAAAAAATAGCGTCGAAAAATTCATCCGCATCGCTGTCGATTGGTAACCCAAGTAACATTTTAAACTGTATAAAAGCTGTATTATGGACTATTTGTTTACTGCAGGCTGTTAAACGTGCTGTATAAAGACTGTATAGCAAGCTATACAGCCCTTGTAACTCTGAAATGGGCCCCAAAATTATACAGCTTTAAGTGTAGATTTAGCTGTATAACACCTGCATAATAGCTGTACTATTTGGCTGGCTAAGATACTATTTAGATACTTTTATACAGCTTCCATTCTCTAATTTTCTTTTTTATTCTTTTATACAGACTCAAACTTGTGAAAATCTTAATAAAAGAATAAATATATTATAATTGTGTTCGTGGTTGAATTCATTCTCCATTTTATTTACTATGTGCCATATCTGAAGATAAGCGAAAAAATATTTAATAACCAAGTGGTACTACTCCTCCTGTTTATCGTTGTTGTTATGCTTGCGACTGATATTTTTATGTGATTATGTATACTAGTTTTAAGCTCAAAACTCACGCCCCTTCGAAATAAGGAATATACATACATTTTTTCTGTAACAACAAATATGTGATCAAATCTGAAAACAGTTTTAAGAGTAACCCGGACTGTTCTATTGATAGTAAACGTAATTGTGTGTACTATACAGTTAAAATCTTTTGTAATTTTGTACTGAAATTTCAAAAACAAACAAAAAAATATCTCGTAAAATTGCAATGCAATTTATAAATTATTATAAAATGGCGTCCTTAGTTTATACAGCTCTTGCTCTTCTAGTACCCCTTTATACAGCTTTTTGCATAACAGAGTCGTTATTTAAGAACGTATCTCAGCCTAAAGAGTAACATTGTCTGTACATTAGTATTTAAGTACTGTAGAAGCTGCCTTAAATTCTTATTCATATTCATTAATACAGTTAATTAGGGTTCAGTTGAAAATATAGAAAACCTCATTATGATCCAAGGCCCGTAAGGCGGTGAGCAAGGAATCGGATAATATATAGACTGATTTTAGGTTATATTAGTTTCAAAATAATCGATAAGCTGGATAATTGTGTATGCCAACACTATAATAATAACTTTAATCTTCTAAAACACGAAAAACTGTAAAAAGGGAAAAATGTACGCCATTCGCATAAGGCTTTAAAAAGGAGTAAATCTAAACTCTTCTACATGAGACAGAATTGAATTAAACTATTATAAAGGGAACTGCTTGCTAAGAGTATCCTAGATATCCGTTGTACAGCTATTATCAAGCTTAACTTGAAGGCTGAACAATAGAGTAATTTTACACCAATATTCAGGCTATAACAATATTTAATGCTCTCGTGCAGAAGTAGGTTATATAAAAGTATAATTTGAGAGCAGTATACAGTTATTGTCTTATAAAGTTGCTGAACGCAGTTTTTTACGCCGCGGTCTGTATTTTAGCATTTTCCAATGCTATTTAAAAGCTAAAGGTAAAAATTTAGGCTCTATACATCCGTTAATCAGCTATACTGTATACAGTTGTACAGTTATACTAAAGTACAGTCCTATACATATTTTTACACTCTTGTACATCATTTATTAAGCTTATAGCTGGTAATGCGCTGGTAAATATAATATTTTTCCGCTTAAATGTTACTTGGGAATGTACCCAAGAGACTGGCGGCATTACCACGTTGTATGGCGATGCTTAGCCTCTGGCCAAGGTAAAAGCCAGCCCTTGGGTCACGGGAAGTGTCAACCAGCCGTTTAGATATTTATTTAGTATGAAATGTTGGGGGTTCAAGGGTCGTTAGAATCAGACAACCAGCTTGATAGAATGTACTTTAATGAATATTACTAGTGAATTTATGTTACAATGCGCATTGAAGTAAACTGCTTACTTAGCTTAAAAATGATACTTATATTCTAAAGGAGTGTACTTACTACGTTATGCACTATTAGGGACCATACATACACTTCACCTCCTTGGGCGAGGGAAAAAAAAAATCAAATACATGTGATTTTTTTTCACATTTCCAAAATAACTCTATATTAATGTTTATAGTAAAGTCTAAAGTTAATATACTTGTCTACCCAACAAACTATAAAATTATATTACTTACGTCTAACATTGCAATGTTACTAAAGATCTAAATTAACAATAATCTTATTTATACTATTACTTAAGCAATACAACCCAATTATTATTGAAAATACGGTCTTGTCCTATTTTTATGAACTAGTTCTATCTTATTATTTTTATATATCCTAACATTACAACCTAAATCTTCTTTAACTCTAAAAGGACCTTCAAAAATAGCATCTAGTTTACGTCCTGTTTCATTTTTTAACAAAATTAGATCATTTTCCTGATATATAATAGGATTCATTGACTTATCGTACAATTCCTTGCGTTTGTATTTATTACACAGTAAATTATTTTTTGCGTCGGCATGGGCTAACTGTAAACGATATTTCAACTGCAATGGATAATTATCACTATTATACAATGGTTCCACTGATTCAGAAATTCTACTCGGAATTCGACAAAGTTTACCAAAAACAAGTTCGTAAGGCGTGTAATTTGTTTCGGAATGAACTGTATTGTTGAAACTAAAACACCAATACGGTAGCCAATAGCTCCATGTATCTGTATGGTTTTCACACTGGATCCGTAAAAATGCACCCAACGCTTTGTGAGTATTTTCAAGTGCTCCTATAGATTGGTGATGGTAGGCAGTTGAGGATATTTTTTCGATATCAAGTAGTTTACATACCTGTTCCATAGTTGCGGAGATAAACTCAGTTCCTCTGTCTGTTGCTATTACTTCAGGAATTCCAAATATTAAAATAAAATGTCTTACGAATGCGTTAGCTATGGACACAGTTTCTTTATTTTTTAAGGGGATTGCTTGAACAAATTTAGATAATTCACACTGAATGGTCAATATATAACAGTTTCCCTCTTGGTCTCTATCCAAAGGTCCGACTACATCTAAGTATATTTTTTGAAAAGCCGAAGACGCTGTTGTCGTAATTACCATTGGTTCTTTTATGTAACGGGTATACTTTGACTTCTGACACTTAGTACACTTTTTTACAAATGTTTGTACGTCCTTTTCTATACTCGGCCAATAATATCTCTTCTTTATAGTATTTACCATTCTGCGCACTCCAGCATGACCACTGGATGGCAGTAAATGAAAGTCATTTATAATTATAATTTTTTCTTTGTCATTAGTTATTCTTTTTACTCCTCTTAAAATACATATTCGTGGTCCTGACCAATTTTCTAACTTTGATATCTCATCACAAATATTCTTTATAAAATCTATATTATCTTTATTTTTAATCATGCATACTTCTTCAATATCTAACTTTTTACAAAACAAACTTAATTTCTGCACAAATTCGGCTCGCGTAAAATGTGCCTTGAAATCAAGATTGATGTAAATAATCTTTGTTTTTTCAATAAATATAAAACATTCACTAACATCTGTTATCATACCATCCTTTCTCAATTTATTTAATTCGCTACCTTCAATAAAACTCATTTCGACTGAGTCGCGCGGTTTTCTTAATATATCCACAACCCTTGGTTGGCCAGACCAATAGTCAGGAGATTTATTAAGATCCGCCTTCTCTATGTCATTCTTATTTTTATTTAACTCCTCATCAATCTTTCGCTTTTGTGCCCTAGTCATCACAGCAACCACTTGTGCTTGCATATCTCTTAGTTCGTCTGATGTTACACATATTCTAGACAAAGCATCTGCAACAACATTTTCTTTGCCTCGTACATAAATTATTTTAAACTTATATTCTTCCAAAGTTAAACGGAATTTAAGAAGTCTACTCGAAGGATCTCTCATGCCAAAAAGATAAACTAAAGGTTTGTGATCAGTCATTATTGTGAATTCTCTACCATATAAGTACGGTCTAAAATATTTTACAGACCAAACTATTGCTAGAAGTTCTTTCTGTATTGTAGGGTAATTCTTTTACGCTTTATTCAAAGGTCTACTTGCATACGCTATCGGTCTGAGATCTTTATTGCACAGCACCGCACCAACTGCAGTGTCTGATGCATCTGTTTGTAATATAAATTCATTATTCTCTGTAAAATCAGGATATTGCAATATAGGTGACGAAATTAATGCTTCTTTTAGATACTCAAAGGCATATTTACAAGTATCTGTCCAAATGAAAGGTTCATTTTTTCTACATAATTTATTTAATGGCATTGCTATGTCTGAAAAACCTTTTATAAATTTACGGTAGTAGTTGCAAAAAGCTACGAAACGTTTAACTTCATCTGCTGTTTTGGGTGTAGGGTAATTTATCAATACTTTTGTCTTGCTTGGTTTATTGCCATCTTTTTGTTCCGCTAGACAAACATCTCGGTTTTTATTTCTAAAATATCTTGAACCCCTAATGTTTGATTGACCTCTGTTATTGTTAATTGATATACGATTGTTATACCTATTTCCATTATTACCTCTGTAATTACCACGCCATGTTTGTCTCTGATTATTGTAATAGTGACCACGGTTGTAACTATTTATATATTGACCACGACTATTATTGAAATGACGATGACCTTGTCGTCGCGAATTATTAAAACCTCGTCCATATCTAAATGCATGCAAGACATTACCTGCTGATGACTGGCATGTTGTATCTTCATCTTTGGCAGCTTGTATTGCATCTTTCAGGCTGCTATAGTTCCTGGCGGAGACGATGGTGCCCAATTTTGAACTGCGTAGTCCTTCTTTGTCATCCAGCATATCTCCGTACATCTCGATCGAATCTATCAAGCGTTTAGTAGTCCCCTCACTACCGTCCATTGCTGGAAGCAAACTACACGCCACTTTTAGGTCAAACTCCATTTTTCTAGAATCTATTTTAGGGATAGAACATAAAACATTTATTTCCTCAAATATTATCCTAATTTTCTGATAAATATCTAATGCCGGTGTAACTAACTTCGCATCCTTGCCTTTTTCTATTAATAATAATATTTTCTCACATTCACTAAAAATATTTTTTGCCTCTCCTAACTTCGTTTCAATAACTTGACCTTTATACCTTGACTGTCCCTTCTTAATCAAGTATTTCCTTATATCTACCAGATCATTATATTTTTCCAACAATATTTTAATCATAATAACATACTTATTACTGGCTATTAGGTCTCTTATTTCCTAATGGGAAAAAACAAAAGTTTCATTTTAACACAATTCTTGCGAAACGGCACTCAAGAATTTCACACGTTGCAGGTTTAGCATCGCGGTATCATATTCGCTGAGTCTTCGTGCACTGTTTTATGTCCTTTATATTTTTGCGTTATAAAACTAATTGTTAGTCTGATTATATCACTGATTTATTTTAGAATTAACTTGAATCTGATTTTGATGCTTGATTAATTAACGGGTGTACCTTCCACTCGTCCTCGTAGGGATGCCCTTATGCGATGAATTGCGTTGAGTCCGATTTCTTCTTGAATCCATTGGCGATGGCAGCTTCGGTAGTACTTCAGGATAAAGTATATTACCAGGAGAGATACGACGGCAAGAATGATGATAGTGACCGTGCTCAGCCACTCCGTGTGTCCTCCGATGTCCTTGAGAAGTGCGTCATTGGTTCCACCAGCCGCGTTTTGATTGACGAATACCTCGTCTTTTTCTACCTTAGAATTACACATTTTGTAAATTGCTCAACGAAAACTTTTGTTTAATCTGCCCCTTGGCAGACCCTAAGGCAAGGTCGCCATGAAATGTTGGGGGTTCAAGGGTCGTTAGAATCAGACAACCAGCTTGATAGAATGTACTTTAATGAATATTACTAGTGAATTTATGTTACAATGCGCATTGAAGTAAACTGCTTACTTAGCTTAAAAATGATACTTATATTCTAAAGGAGTGTACTTACTACGTTATGCACTATTAGGGACCATACATACACTTCAAGTACATAAATTTGGTGTTTTCATTTTTCGCTAATTCATGAAGCTCATACCTTAGAAAAGTAGATCGAAATAGGAATTTTATGAAACGGTTTATTGACATTTTTTTTTGTCATTTTTTTTTGTCATTTTTTTTATGCTTCGGCTTACCTCTGTCGTAAATTCACCCTTCGCCACTGGTGTATATCGATTGCTACAGAATTCTATAACATCATAAGGCTGAATTTCAATGTGCACTCTTGCGACTCAAAGGACCAATTGTAAAATCCTGGTCCTTTAATACTTTATGAATTTTAATATCAAGCAGTTGCCTTATGTTAATCCTAGTCCGTTCCTTACTCAGCAAACGCAATAGTCGATCATCGAACCGGCAATTAATAACGGCTTGCTCGTCACCCCTGTACTCACCTACTTGGCTGTCTATCGGTGTATGCGGCTCCTGGGCCACGGGAATGTTTGTATGGAGCGTTTGATTACATGGTTCCAATTAACACCATTTCGGTTTAACACCTCTTACCACGTTGGGGTTGGGGGCGACATGTATGTTGTTTTTGTATAAATTTCGTTTGCGTTTGTTGAGCAAGGTAAATAAGGGTGACTTTGGAATTGAAAAAACACTAGATAATCCTTAATCAGTACAAACGACATTGATTGAAAACATTTCAAATCAATCGTTTCTCTTTCTGTTCGTCTTGTTAATAACTCATATCTTTCTATTAACCTTTGTCCCGATTTCAATTAAATGTTTATGGCCCCTTTAAATAATTAATGGATGCCGTATAACAACGTCCATTGAACTGATAGATATGCATGTTAGTAAATTAGTTATTAACACTGTGAAAGGGCCGACTGATATGATTTATGCCACAATGGCAGCCAATTGTGGCAATCTGACTGAACGGATCGCCACACGGTTACTGTAATTGGTTGCCAACGAATTTACCATAGAGTATTGTTCTACCATGAATATATTTTATTTATTTATTAAAACTTTATGCACAAGTAAAAGAAATACTGTACAAATTAGTTGAAATAAAACTGGCTTATAATTTGTGGTTCGGTGTCACGGTAGATCCTTTTTGAACCTTACTCGTGGATCAGTGCCACACGGCACGAAAATCCATCAGCTGAGAAAAAAGACAAATATTGGTCTTTCGAGTCGAGTCCTCCCTTTGCCAATGTTTTTGTTGGCGAAGATATTAAATCTATACTAATAGTAAAGCTGAAGAGTTTGTTTGTTTGTTTGAAAGCGCTAATTTCAGGAACTACCAGTCGGATTTAAAAAAATATTTTTGCATTTGACAGCCAATTCTTGAGCAAGGCCAACATCACGGCAGGACCCTTAGGTGCCGAGCAAAAAGAAAAAAGTCAGAAAGAACGCTAAGCGAAAACGAAGTAATACCGCGGCCAGACGATGCGATGCGACGCGGTGGGTACCAGAAATTTCACGCGGACGAAGTCGCGGGCAGAAGCTACAACACAGGGCATGTAACATACCCTGTGTTGTAGAGGTCAATGTACAATTAATTACTATTTCCACACGACTTCAAACAAATGAGCAGAAAATGAAAACCTCATTTCATTTCCTGAAAATTTTCAGCTCTGAATAATATTTACTTCTCCTTTTATCACCTATTGTTTTCCAAATACCTTTGCAGCACTTCAATCAAAAACTAACTTTGCCATCTAGAATTTAAAGTAGATTTTAGTAAAGTACAAAGGTATTAGTGCTAAGCCCAATGGAGTTTATCAGAATGTAAACTAAGTTCTCGTGTCGATAAACACTATACAGTTTACCGGGTGCAGAGAGTGTAAAACAGTTCTGTGTTTGCTACTCACAATTAGGTACAAGTTTGTTTGGCTTTAGTTTTCGCATACAATAACGAAAAATTATTGGAGATATTTAGTAGCCACGTAGCCTTGATTATCTTGGTTTAATAAAGGAATAGCTCTGAAAAGGGCCAACACCTAATCGTGATTTTCATTAGCCGACTTGTGGGCCGCAATGTTCTGCTAATAAAATGAACGATCCCAATCTGTTTCCCAAGTGTAATTGAAAAAGGATTTTTTCTCTAACCATTGGATCTATTGGCTCCACTCTCATCCATCCGATACGATCCATCACGATGTCATACAAACCCCGGAGCTATAAAAGTGATTAAATCTTAACACTCCATCAACATTTCCACGTTATTCCATTTATTTTGCCCACAGAGCGTTTTAACAAAACACTTTATTTAATTACTCGGAACAAAATAAAATATAATATAAAGTACGGTCCGTTTGTGCGCAATAAACCATTCAGATCGTCGCAACCGCATCTCAATTGCATCTCCTTTTAAAAAACTTTTTAATCTGCTGCTGCCGCTGCATCGCTTTCATTTATTTTCTGTTGAAGAAAGCCGTTTTTATGAGTAATATCACGATTTAATTCTGCAAGATTAGTGAGATTAAAGCGTTTTGATGTTCAATGAATGCTAGATTTAGCTTTTTAATGAAGGCTTAAATGAGCATTTAGTCTCGCAAGGCATAAACATTCATTAAAATTAAAAACATGAAATTTTTATTAGACCACATCTTTTTAAAGAATACTTCTTTGGAATGCCCTGAAAACCCCTCGTATCACTTGTACAACAACTTGTGAACAAGTGTCACTTGAGTATAATACTCACGATTCCCAATCTCTGCCAAAGTATAAGTCCAGTAACAACCCTCAAACCGCGGCTCCACTCGCCAAACCGAGTGCTGAGCCGATCCCGGACTGGTCCCGGGCTGTGGTCTCCGGAATTAGCCGCCGTGTCCCGGGATTAGCTCGAGTGCACTGCATTAATTGAAGCACTAGCTACTTATTTAAAGAGATTTACGTGTCCGAACATTTTGTTTCGAAGTTAAGTTTGTAGATTTACTGAGTAGCTATAGGTACCTAGTTAATAGACATCACACGCATAGGTGTGTATTTATGTTTATATCCTTGGTAAAAAAATGTTGAATTAAAAATGAATGCTTCATAATAAAGCACAGGTAAGTATACTTATTTAGAAACGCTTTTCAGAATACCTGCCTAAACCTGCCAAAAGTTCACCAATAGTGGACACGGACCCAAAGACCATTGATCGAAGCATATAGCACAAAGGTAAACGCAGATTAAATTAAAAAGTTTAATCCCGTGTTTGCGAACTTTGGACGGAAGTACCAACTATCTCACAGAACCGCAGATACACTTGACAAATCGAACAGTGCCGTGTCGTCGCCGCTGCGGTGTCCCGGAATTAGTTCTCCTGTTCCCGGGGATACTCCATATTAGTGCTGGACTTAGGGTCTTTATTAGGCGACATTTCTCAGCATAAGGGAACTGACATGATCAGTTTCACGTGAAACGGCTTATTCACTATGTTATTTAGCTTTCGATATTTTTACAGCTGTTGTCCTGCTGTCCATTGACCTTGTTAAAGGCTTTACAAACCTTATATTTACTTGCTTCTGCACATGTCATGTGGTCGAGCCAAACTTTACATTAACCCCTTAGACTCCTAATATTTATTTTCGCAACTTACTCCTAAATTACCATGTACACCTCTAATTTAAACGTATTTGCAGTTGTTTCGTGGAACGAACTAAGGAGCGACCACAAACTTGACTAAACCCTTATAATTCAACTCGTTCTATTACCTGGGAGGACAGTAGTCACCGACTCACGGACTAACGGACACAGTTAAACAAAGTTTTTGTTCGTCAGTTTTTGCCACAGCGCTGCCAAGTTTACAAGTGGCTTCTTTGACAGTTCACGGTTTTTGCTTTCGGTTCCGTTGGCGAAGTTCGGCTGGACTCGGCCTTTTACTGAATTTAGACATTGTTCAGGACATTTCTGTTGGTCGGGGTTGTAAATTTATCTGGCTTAGTTTGAAAGACATCTGTGAGAACAGTTGTCGTGGTTAAAATCATGATATTACTTTCACTTTCTGTTTTTTGTCCATAAAATATAACATGAGAATTCTACGCTTAAGTGGAAGGAACAATCGTAATTGATTTGAAATTCCATTCCATTCTTATAATATTGGCAAATACGGGATCATACTTTTAACAATATGTCAATGTCAATTAAGTCTCTGGTCCTCAGCAGTTCTCTCAGTTCAACTGCATATTATCGTCATTAATTGCCCCCATACAACTCTCTACATAAACCTTTCTTGCCCAAAGTAAAAGTAGCGGAATTATGGAAAAGAGTGAAATACATAAAGAACAAGTTTCGGAGGTGCACAAAAAGGCACAACTTTCACTGACACTTGGACCAGTTCTGTTCCGTACCGAATGTTTCTTATTTAGGAGCGAACGGGAAGTAAAAAGATTATTTTTGTTAATTCTGTTCTTGTGTTGTGGTGGTCGTGTCGATTCGAAAAATTATAATGATTATGATAAACAAAAGTGTTGGTTTACACTTACAGAGAATGCCTTGTAATACTAGGTACATAAGTCCGCAGCTGTATGTACGTCTCAATGGTATCAACCATCATTGAACTTAAAGCAATTATTATTCAAAGTAATTACTAATTTATTCTTCTAATGTACAAGGCCTTTAGTTAGTGATCTCCATATTCAAATAAGTCCAAAAATAGCACGCCTAGACTAACCAAGGACTTTAATTTCCCTTTTATAGCCCAGTCATCTTTAAAAGTCAGCCTCATCTGCCCAGAAATAAAAAAAAGAAATTAAGTCAGTGAAATAAAGTACAGAACTTAATTACCGAATCCATCTGGTGTAGACCGAAGGACCAAAGATTAAACCGGCATTAAGGCCAGGTGGTCACCGCCTGACCTTCGGGAAACTTGCTAACGTCTACTGCTCAAGTTTTGTATCGAATAACGCTAGTTTGGGGTAAGTTAGGCGCGATGGCGGCAAGCCTATGGGGGAGAGTTTGTGAGACAAACGGAATAAGGTAACATTATTTCAGCTGATTGAAACTTCTTGAAGTATTTAGTTCTATTTATGTATTAACTGATCTCAATTGCAAATCGGCTGTGCAATTTCAAAACCTAGCAACTGACATTAAAACATAAAATCAGTGTTTTTGCACACCGATTTTTTGAGAAATCTCAGTTGCTAGGTTTTGAAATTGCACAGCCGAAATGCAATCTGAAATGACTGTATTTTATTGTCCGGTTATTTCTCATGTTTCTGTGTACCTAAAAATCATCAGTTCAATATCTTTTGCTGTTACTAAAATTACTATACACTACATTCAACGAGAATGTCTTACAATCAACATTCTTATTTACCTTAACACGTTTTTCAAGAATCAAAAAATTATAATATTAAAGAAAAAAATAGACCTCCACCGTACTGAATCAAATATAGAACAATTGTCCCTCAGAATTACCAGCAAGGCCTATTCTCACAAGTTTCACCCCCTCCCTCCCTTCATGACCACGAGCGGTAGTGACTTCAAACTGTGATTAGGGCAGTTTCACGCACGCGGCTTCGCTTAAACTTACATTAAGTGTCGGCAAGAGTTTGCCTTAAGTCTACTCTTGTTTATAGAGTGGTTGCGATTGGAATTGCTTGTGACATCTCGCTTTTGTGGTCGGTGTATAACTGGCCTTCTTTGACTAGAAATTGGATTGGATTGTTAGATTTTCTGTGGTATAGTAATTAAGTTTAAGTCAATACATAAGTTTTTGGTCTTTATGATCGATGGTATCAACAAAAGGACCATTAGATGAATGACGACGCTTGGACAAGTTATTTTTAATAAATATTTGTTAATTCTGTATTATAAAAAGCACATTAAAAACAAAGTCATTTAAGTATTAAAAACACATTAATCATAAGCTATTTACGTCTTTTACATTGAGACCAAAACACGTTCACATAAAAAAAAAAACAAGAAAAATCAAAACAAGGATAAAGTTAACGATAACATAAAATGTAACATGGAAAAACAAAAGAAGCAATAAAGGTAATTGCCAAGTAAGGTAGAGTAATCTCTCGCAAAGGTGCATTTTATCAAATCTGGGACGTTTAATCAATAATGAAATTGCCATTGCAAAGCGTTGCCATTTATTTCTGTCTGCTTACTGCGCTCATTTGCTAACTGCTTGAGAATAATTTAAAGTGGCCCAGTTTGAGGTACGCGTACACTGCGGGGCTGACGTCTGTGAGTTGTGTTGGAGGCTTTTCTGTTGCGAATGAGTTTTTCTTTAAGTGCTCAAACACACGAGCGACACGCGTCAACGTCGAGTGTCTACGGGCGTCTACGGGTGTCGACGGCTGCCGTCGCAGGCGTCTACGGGTGTCAACGGCTGCCGTCGCAGGTTGCAGTTGCCCCTGCCGTTGACGCGTGTCGCTCGTGCGTATGCCCACTAAGTGGGAAACAAAACGCGTGATAAAGGTTCTTGGTGGTCCTCTTTAATCTTATACTTAGTGGTCTTTTATTTGATGTTTGGTAAAAGAGTTGCGTTTTATTAGTTTCAGTTCACCATTTTCTCGAGAATTTGATTATACGGATAGCTGAAAGGTCTCGTATGGACTTGAATCCAAGTTCCATACATTTTTGTCTGTCCTCCTTTAGTAAAACAGCTCTGACCTGACGTTATTTTAACAACCATCCCAACTTCAAAAGTTTGTCCCCGCCACACACGGTATACCGACACGGTACGTTACACCACGGTGACCGCGAACCATTACCTAAAGAACACCAATGAGCGACTGTAGTTTATTTAATTCGTATCGGCACGCACAACGTAATGCCTCCTCACTCGGGTTGTACCCAGTCTAAGTTTGACGACTAATTAACTGAATGTCACTGATTTACTTAAACTCCAGTGTGTTTCACTTTAAATATCAAGGTGTTCAGTGAGGAGTGGTTTTAGCGGTTTCACGAGATTGTCAAAGTGTAAGATTATTCATATCTAACTGTGGATTAAAGAAAAAAGAAAGGAAAAAAATATATAATACGTTTATTTGTGATAAAACATGACGCAAAGAGAAACACAAAGAATGACAAGTAGTCAGTTGTTGATGATTGCTATGGATGGGTTAATTTGATGAGACAGTACCATTTTGTGGCAATTTTGGTAAGTTTGGTAACACATAATGGAGGTACCATTATGTTCAAAGAAGGTTTTGCAAACGATGCAGTTACTATATTCGACCAGCAGTTTCAATGTCCACAATAAATATGCCAGTGTGGAAATTGCCATAACCTGAAATTTAGGCGCTTAGATTAAAAAAAAATCCTATTATCCAGTATCCGTAGATTTCTGTCTGGAACAGCATCTGTTTTTATTGATAATCTGCAATTAATTTACTTTTCTGTACCTAAGCATCTGTAAGGAAAATCTGGAATTACTTGTATTTTCCACTTTCTTCGTCTTGCGGTAAGCTCTATTAAATTTGACCGCTCGAATAAATTTTATACGGAAACAAACGATTACGAACTTTAAAGACTCAGGAATAAATATTAGAATTGTAAAATGGAAGTGCATAAACTATTTTTAAATATTTTCGAGGTAGATCCTACGTTAGAGTTATTGCTGAAAAATACATTTTTCATACATTTTTCTACTGACCGAAACCGGACCAAAATATAGGAGTAATCCAACTCACAACAAATATGTATTTTAGTAAAAAATTGGTGTACGATACATAAAGACTGAATGTTTTTACTAATCTGTACTGGATGAGACAAAGTGTCAGTCATAATTATACACTGTTAATAATGATGACGGCAGCGTGTTCATGTTTACAGCTGTACAATATACTCTCGGTTTGGTCCCATGAGTCTACACTAAAATAATGAAAGGACCACTTTGCGAATTTCAGTTTCCACCAGCATAACCCTTAGGTAACTCGCTCGTTATCCCAGCACTAACGTGTACACAAATAGTCAGTTAATTCGGCTAATATAATTACATTCCCTCCGCAACGCAGATCCGCCTCTGCATTACCATTGTTTCGTCGACGTGATCCCTTCCCGCGTCAGATATGTACCGCGCCACTATATTCTGATTCGTTTACATTCAAATAATATTATTATTTCGGTTTTTGGACGTTTACTACCAAAGCCAGACTACACGGAAGAAGTGGGTTATGGAGAATACCGAGGTCGCTTTGGCATGCAATAAATATATTTTCTTATAGTTCACACTGTTTTGTTGTCTATCAACATCAGCCGGTCGATTCTGTAAAAATCTCACCGTGAAAACTTAGGTGAAGTGAGGGTGGAGTGAGCTGTCAATAGTGTCAATTCCTAGCAAAAAAAAACTCACTTCACCTAAGTTTTCACGGTGAGATTTTAACAGAATCGACCGGCAGCTCACCTAATCAAAAGAGAAGTGTATTAGAAAATATTTTTAAGTCAATCCCCGGAAGAAAATGGTCCCTCACTCATTACAAAAAAGGTGGAACTAAGATGCACACCTACATGGTGCCATCCTTTTCTTCAGCTTTATGGATTTCCATACGGGACCTAAACGTTATAATGTGACCTCAAAAGCAACGGCTTTACCTGAAACCGCAAGGCAAGATTTACCTCATACGTCCAGTATGGCTAATTTAACTTCACGGACAGCTGCACAATGCAATCTTAACAGCAGTAAACTAAACCGCTCCCCAAACTCTCGACCTGTGAACTTGTGAGTCAACACACCGTTTCTCACACGTGCACTATGCAAAATGGCCGCCCCCCTTGATAATAAGTCTCCGTGAGTTCGCGTCTACTTGCCAACTTTGAGCCATGTGGGAAAGATTCTAAATTTTGTAAGTTACACCTCTGTTGGCGTAAAGGCTGTATAGGGACGTGTCTTTGCCGAAGTAACGTGAAAAAAATAAGTTTTCAGGTCTATGACAGGTTTGGGAGATGATAGGCTTTTAATGTAATGTAGATTATTTTAGTGAATAATTCTCGAAGGAGGGTTTTAGAAAAACATATTATTGTAAGAGAAAATGTGGAGAAAGAACTAGACTGATCATTGAGTTTCGCGGAGTCACTGCTGTAGCACTCAGCGAGGCTGTGATCCAGTGCTAAACTCCAGATTTGTGGCAGATCGAGTTCAATCTTTTCACACTACATTCATTGATTAATTACTGCGAGAGTTTTGTATTTTGTTATTCTCTTGCAAAGATTCGTCAACGTAAGTAATCGAACACGAGAAAAAACGTTAAATGTTTCCATTCGTACCAAAGGACTAGCAACAGATTTAGATACAGACGTGAAATGAACAGTCAACTCACAAAGCTTTTCAAAAATAAAAATCAAAGGACTGCTATAACTTCTCTCCTTTCCATACTTTTAGTACTTTTTAGTGGTATAATACGACAAAATAGAAGCGTCGCTGCGTCGTCCGGTGTTGGCGGCGCTCAGCACCGTTTTCAATTAACTTGGCTTATATCTCCTGTGAGATACATTGGGAATCCCATTTGTGCATTCGTTAGGGAGGTTTTTGTTGAGAATACCTCTTTATTGCTGTTTTCTGGCTGTGAGTTACTTTGAAGTAGATTGACGAGGGTTCTTGTGTTGTTCAAATTGGACAGTAATGTATAAAGAGTTTTCGATCGTGACTATTCGTGACTGTATTGTTTTTTGGTCTGGCTAATTTTGACTGGTTTGATTTTGATTCAATTTCATTTGCAGTGTCGTTTGATTTGGTAGTAATTCGATGATAGGTAATAATATTAGGAATTCCCAATTTATTTTATTTATTAATTTCAAGGTGATTGTCAGTTTCACAAAAACATTTTTACGACAAAACAAATTAACAACTTAATAACATCCTTGTTGATAAAATCATTAATACATATTATTGTTTTGCTATAAAATAAACTGGTAGGTTCCGAGATTGCCTGAGATCAGGCTAAACAAGCTGAAACCGGTAAAAACTGGATAAAATTAGTAATATCCGGTTTATGCTGAACGTTTATACGATGTTGAAAGAAAATCTAATTATGAAGAACTGAAACAGATAGGTAAAAAAACTAGACTTTGACGAAAGTTATAAAATTGGAAACGTCGGTTGCCAATGAAATTATATTACAGCTTAAAAACTGGACCTAATTAAAAGTAGCAGCCTGTAGATTTTGTACCTGATTATGAATGTGGATATGGCTTGTAATCGTAATACCAATTCTTATGACTTTTTAACCGTTTATATTGGCACATTGAGACCGCGGTATGAAGGCAGAGAATGGTGCTTTTGTTGCCCGTTCTCCTGCCATTCCTTAGCTGTTGTCTTTTATTAGTCCTAAGGGAGGACTGAGGAGAAAGGTAGCCGAAACCGCACGTTACGACTCGCTTTAGTAACCGCATTTTAAAATTAATTATTTCGAAGGGATCTACAGCCATCCTGCTGTTGGCTTGAATCTGTTTAAATAAATGTTATTACAAAATTATGATTAATTCCTGGAAAACACGAGAACTTTGCTCCTTCATCATTATATATAATTCTATCCCGGCCGAGATTCTCAGCAAACATTTTCCCATTAAAATTGAAATGGGTTAGAATAATGAACTTCACAACTTGTGGGAATTTTAATGTAATATCAATATTTTGAATTCCGGTGAAAAACAAAAGTTCCCTGGCTTACAAGTTGAATTAATTTGCGATTTCGTAAAATGTTAGGAATAAGAAATCTTGAAGAAACAACAATATTATTTTCGTTGTAGAGAAAAAAATATTTTATTTATTTATTCATACGTCATCCAAAAAACATACGTCACCAATAGTCACCATCGTATACGTCGAATGCCATAATTAGTACTTTTAATTATTGTTGGATAATTATGTAAAGCAAACTTTTCTTCAAATAAAATAGAACGTAGACAAACCTATAGTCGAGCATGTCTCCCAAATCCCGGTCACAGTTTGTAAGTCCCTCTCGTGTTCCAAGTATAAAATATATTTTTGCAGACGGCTCCTAATGCGAGTTCTATGTATGTAGCCGGCGCGCGGTGCCGGCAGCGCAATGCACCGACAAATGTACCAATAACTGTTCCCAAGGCTTTGTTTTTTGCGTTCCAGAACGTTCCCGTGTTCTTCTTGTTTTTTGGGGTCTGGATAGCAGTTTTCTGGGAGGGAAATAAAAGGAAACTGTGTTTTAATATTGTAGTGGTAAATAGAACAAAGATTTAGGTTGGCTTAGCATCTAGCAACGTTTCATTTTGTTCACTTGAACCCATTATGTTCTGAGTTGAGCCTGTGATTACTGACAAACGTGTGCACTGACAAAATCTGTATGGTTTCTACCTCAAAAGACCCTAATCTATATGTTTCTCACGTGATCTGACCAAGATTGAGTCTGGACTTTAAAAGCGACTGGTACCTCTGATTTCATTTCGGTGTTTATTTTTAGAGCAAACCTCATCTAGTTTTTTAAATATTATTTACTTGTTTGTATAAACCTATTTACAAATATCATTTAACTTTGGAAGTGTATACCGATGATAACGCGTCTTAAGTAAGGTTCTCTTAGGATTGCATTGCCTATCAATGCATACCACCAGATATTTAAAACAGTTCTGCTTAAGCCTCATGTGTCATGTTGTCTCAACTAACCCCCGTCAATCCACCAACAGAAGATTATGTAAAAGTAAAACCAACTTACAATCCTCTTAGCTCCAACCTTTTTCGCTCATACCTCACCTTTTCAAAACAATAACATATCCCCGAATGTTCTCGAGCAATAATCCGCCAATAACGAGACAATATCAGACTGAACGTAACGAGAATGTAACAAATGGATCAAATCTGTTACAGGTACGCTTCCAGTGATACGTCATACGTTTCATTACACGCCCGATTTGTTACAACGCTCAGAGTACTTAAGATGGTAAGTTTGTTTTATTGTATGGTAGGTGTATCAGTTTATTATGCTTTTGGGGGCTTTTAAGAGGTTCGAACAAGGTGGACCGAATGGCTTTGTGAAGGCCGCAGGAATTGCTTGGATGCGAGAAGCACAGAACTGGTCTATGTAGCGATGCTTGAGGGAGGCCTATGCCTTGTGGACATCTTTCGGTTGACATGGTAAAGATGCTCGTCAAATTTAAAGACGAAATCAAATAATTTATTTTAAATAGGTACATTAAAGGCACTTTTGAATGTCAAAACGTCAAACGTCGTACTGTCGTACCCAACGGTTGTTTTGTTTCCAGTTGAATCTGAAGCAAAAAGCTGTGCTGTGTTTCATTAGTTCAACTTCAACTCTTCATTAGTGATGTTTGTGCAAGAAACACCTCAATTTTGTCATAAAACATCATAAATTTATAACATAATCAGCCTATAATATTCCCACTGCTGAGACACAGGCCTCCTCTAGGTGAGAGGGAGTGGGCCATATAATCTACTACACGGGTCCAGTGCGGGTTGGTAGATGTCACATGTCTTCGATTTTTTTTCGGTTCTAGGACATGCCGGTTTCCTCACGATGTTTTCCTTCACCTTTATGAGAGCAGTGGTGATGAAATAATTTACACGCTGTAAAGCGCCTGTCTGGGTTCGAACCGACAACCCGTAAGTCGCGGCCGTTACCACTGCGCCATCACTGCTCTCAATTTTGTCATATTTCAGTTTAGCGAGTTGTTCTGAATATTGTAATCGCCATGACGATAACATTCAGCACTGGTTATACTTTCCTTAAGTCGACCTTATTTCTTTCATGTTCCATTACGTTTCTTCCTGAATTTCGTTAACAACTTGCAAAAGTCAGTGATTCGGTAAACCCCAGTAGATAGTATGTTATCGGCTTAAGTATTATTGATATTTTCATTTTATTACTCGTGACGTCAGCAGCTCATCGTATTTGTGTTTATATTCTTTGGAGACATTTTCTTGAATTGATCCACAGTGATGTAGACTCTTTGTTATCTTGTATACCTATAGTAGTACCCATTGTAACATTTAGTAGGTAAAATCAGGGAAATGAATTTCTAAGCAAATTGACTACCAACATAATTTGTCCGGATATTCAAACCACATCTTTGTTAGTTGTATGAAAAATTAATGATAAATTAAATGAAATCATTTATTAACTTAAATATACAGACAGGGTTACAGAGACACGACACGCCAACTATAACCATGTCTATACAGCAAATGATTCTATTCGGGTAGCGTAGAAATTATTCGTAGGTTATCAAAAAAAATCTGTTGTTTCATACCTACACGCTCAAAATTTCAACCGACGAAAAATTTCAACGCAGCGATGTCCTGTATAATATAATATCACAAACAATAACATAGAAAACTATAGGTATAAATACATACAATATAAATATGTTATAAGCAGTCGGCAATACAACATTAGGTGAATTGTAGTTTATACATGTATATTAAAAAACCAGTCAATAAAAATCTAGAAAAAACAGGCAAAACAAGATGATAATCTTGTTTTGCCTGTTTGTTCTAGATTTTTATTGACGGGTTTTTTACTCAATATGTATGCTTTTGTTATTAGTCGCGTCTGGCGTCATACTGTCTAATGTCTGTGTTATTTTAATTTTATGATAACATCATGCATGTCCGCGACCGAAGCTTGGCATTGGTTTTATTAGTTGCCATTTTTTTACAAAGTTTTTGTTGAGCTAAAAACTTCTTTAAGCAGACTTGAAAATAAGCGTATTTTACAATAATATTGGAGATACTCAATATGTATTTTTGCAACACGGTAAAGGCCAATTATGCACTAGCGATGATATTTAGATGACTCATGAAGTCATGACTCATTGAAGAAACTTAGAAGTTTGATATTTTCTATGAGGTAAACGACTTCAGTAGCCTTCATATACTGGTGTCTTTTTTTTGTTACAAAATATGTTAAATATGTATTTACAATATTTTGGTATTACTGCTACGAAGCTACAACCTACCTGTAACATCAATAATAAAGATTTTATCAAAGTATTGAATCATCTGCTAGCCATACGGCTCTTTTAAAATGATTATTACCTAGAAGAAGATATTGCAGCTTTCTTCTGGCCAAGCGTAGTTAAAGCAGTGCAATGGCTCATCACCAGCATCATCGGCAGCCTTGTTCTTAGTTCAGGCCTCCTCCCTTTTGATCCATGCTTCCCCGTTCTGTGCGAGTCTCATCCAAGTCTTTCCCGCGGTCTTTTGGGCCCTTCACTTATCTGACTGTTGGTCTGCCAATGGGATAAAGACTGCTTTTTCAACATCCTATGATTGCAGCAAAACTATTGTGTTTACCCCTGGATTGTATGCTGCTATTGTGCATCAAACATAGGTAGTTAATAAATCCATAACAAAAATAGTGCAAGGTGCCGTCCTGGTACCATTGTTATAAATTTCCTTGAGTGCGTGAGATTGCCGTTATTATTGTCTATACCTTCTTGCGTATTTATATTATTAGATATGTGCAGTTTGTTTATTATACAATCGTTTGGTGGCGTAATGTTATGATATAGAGATGTTGGAGATTATTTTTCCTTTAAAGGGCTATGCAACATGCATACGAAAGTATGCTATGCTCATCATGCAGGCTAAAAGAGGAGATGTGACATTAATTTGACAAGAATAATAGGGAAATCAGAGATGCAGTTGAAGCCAAAATGATACCAACATTACCTACCTAAAATACATACATCTTTCCTACCTTGCTGTGCCCGACAGGGTCCACCCACAATGATCGTCTTTGTAAACCTATCACATTACGACTACCTATTGACTATAATGAATATTACTTCAAAAACACAAGTGTATTTGAAGAAATATTCGTTTTAAGATTCAGTCACTTACATTGTAACAAAATTACAAGCAACGATAGCCAGAAGTAAGGTTCTGCTTAAAATAACGTCGGGTCCGTAAACACTACTTATAAGCTAAATCGTCCCATAAAAATCCCAACACAAGCCTAGTGGTTAAAACAAAAAGATTCGCATACGAACCTCCGTGTAACGTTGTCGCCATTTATGCAAAAAATCAAGTGTAGAACATAGTGCGGTAATCAAAGTTTTTGGCGCGAAAAATTCCCGCCATCGCACACTAGCGCCATTGTCGTTTTATGGTAGCTTTCGGAATCACGGTGCCCCATAAGGGTCAGCTCACACCGAGACGCGACGCGGCGCGACGTGACGCAACAATAGTGCAAATGTGTATCTTTTCGTGTAGTAAATAAAGTTAGATTTTGAGCCGCTCTATTGAAATGTGCGCGCAGCGTCGCGTCTCGGTGTGACTTGACCCTTATAGTTGTGTAGAAAAGTAGTATTGTTTTTTTTTAGAACTGACTTAAAATTGACTGATTTAGAAAATAGCAATTGTTAAAAGAAGTAAGCCAATCTAATAACACTGCTCACCCCAACCCTTAAGCACTTTAAGCTTTTCTGGGTATGGGAATCTTAGATTTGCTTTCCAACAATACAAGATCTCAAAATTGCAGTCATAATAAATAAATTATATTTAAAAAGAGTCCCACTCAAAAAAATTTTGTAAATAGTCCAATTTTCAGCTGAAAAGATGCCCGAAGCAATATAAAGCTATACGCAGCGTCACGTCTTACCAGAATATGCCTTCAACCAGAACAATCCCGAGAGTGTTTACTGTGCCTTTGTGATCCGCGCATTGTAGTGTATCGGGTCCTAAGGTGCGCAAGTTTACCCAGCGCCCTAAGGTATAGTTCAGACACAAGTGCCTTGATAACTCTGTATTAAAATTAATGTTGTTATACATGAAATATCACGCTTGTTTAACCCGACAAAAAGAAGGTGTCTTATATTTACACCCAGATTTTGTCCATATTAACCGGAACCAAAGCAAGGCACCAGGCGGTTACCGAGAATTTCCTAATACATTGAAAAATCGTATAATACCTAGCTCCACCTGGGGATCGCACCCAGAGTCTCCCGCTCAGCAGTCGCGCTTGTAACCACTAGACCAACGAAGCAGTCGTTATAAAATTAAACTAAACTTCCATTCCTAGAGTTTCTTATGTGAGAAGTACGTGTTAACTAATTCCAACCTGACAATTTAATATACGCACGTATTTTATGCTTAAACGTACGTTAATATTTTAGAAAATACAAAGCTTTCCCATCTTACTAAATCATTTAAATCCATCCTGTAACGTTACAGAAAGATATAAAGCTTCACTAATTATCGCAGGTATTACATACTTTCATGAAGATTTTCCTAGATTCAATTATTATTCCGTGCAAGAAGCAATATGGCGTCTGTTTCTAGGAGTACCGCTCCGTTTAGAACAGCCCCGGGGAGCTACGTTCTTTGTACAAGCACGTATCATAATAATTACTTAAAGTTAATGTTAACACTTATTGCATGTGCATATTACAATCACGTACCTGCGTAAAAGTTACCATCTGGTAACACTGCATGTACCGCCATCATCGTGCTTCACGTATATTTTACGGATTTAAATTCCACCCTGGAAAAAAATACATACTAATGATAATATTATTATGTAAAAAATTATGCAGTTTTAGTTGTTATGATAATTGGCCCCAAGACTCTTTTGTCTATTGATTGTAGTTTCGGATTTGGTTATCCTCGCCCACTTGGAAAATTCACCCCGAATCAACCAAATGGAAACTATACGGTTAAACATAGAGCCTAGCTCTTACAATACGCTTATAAGAATGAAGGAGTATAGTAGTAGTAGTTCCTTGTAGTCTCCACATTTAATTCCTCCATCGTCAGCTAACTCGTTCAAGAAGAATTAGCTGAAAATATACCGAAACCACAATGCACCGTGTTCTAGAATACGGGCCACCCGAACATTCCCGCGAGGCACTGTGACACAACGGCACTACGGCACAACGGCACTACAGCACAGCCTTGCTTTGTACGGCACGTATCTAGTTATTTATGCTCTTTCAGCATTCTCTGAAGATGCACTTTTAAACCAGCCGCGTATCGAAGTTCTGTGTTCGTGCTTGATATCATATTACTTGCTGGAGGCATCTGTGCCGCGAAGCGCCTCGGAATTACTAATTTCTGATGTTACTGCTGTGGATTTTATGAAAAATATGTTTATGTGTAGCGGTTTTAGGTCATCAGTTTTAGGTCAGCTTAATAATGTTCGTGGGTGAAGTGCTTTTTCTTTATTTTAAGGGCGAAAACTAGATTTCTGTGTAAGTTGTATGCTCAAACAAAATGACAGAGCACTTAGCTAGCCCATATCTAATTCAGAATGGTAAAAATCATTAGGTACTTCTTTTTGAGCTCCAACGCAGTCGGATAAAAGGGTGATTAGCACAGTTGATAAAAAAGGTTTCGAGCAATTAAGGTCCTCCTCCTTTTTTAAGTCGGTTAAAAACAAGACCTCTAATTGTAAGACAAGAATATTTTGAATGAGTCCGAAAATCTTATAATGCTGTATGAAGACCCCGAAGTGGTGCAAGTATTAATTACACACAAAACTTCACCAAAATAACTACAAAATTATGTATACTTAGTCGAAAACTTCAAATCTTATCAACTATTCACATAATTAAATCTCAAAAATGCTTGCAAAATGAGCTGCTCTTCGGCGCCGGAGAACAGTGAGTCGGTGACCGGGTGCATTATGCGAATGTAACCGCTCGAGACTGGCTCTGTTAACTTAATGATCTGTTTAGCATTGCTTCTGCTTCAACTTTCAAGTTTTTGGCATGAATTTATTATAACTTCCTAAGTTTCGTGAAATCTGTAGGATATTATGTTCTTTAATGCATACCTCATTGCTGCTATATTACGTAGGTAGAGATACATTTTCAAAGGGTAACACAATATCCTTCTATGAAAGACTTTCCCTCGCGACCTATGCCCAGTTGGTCATACCTGGACATAAGCCTCGATATAGCTTACCCTAACATGACGTAGTATTGGATCAGACCCAAGTTATTTCGAAGTGCAAAAAGTTGATACTTGTGCAAAAACCAGATTATGGATGACTTATAATCCAGAGCATTGATTCTAATAGACAAATCCAATTAATTTGGTCTCGTTGTCTATTAACTCTAGTTTTAAATGTATATCTCAAAGTTTTTCAGGTTATCAGGCCTGTAGGCCGCAGCTCCGCCTAGTTTTCAGCAGTAGATACTGTAAGCGTGACAGTGCCACAATCAACCGGATCTGATTCGCCAATTTTTGCCACTTAAACACTATTTCGTGCCCATTTTCATCCTATTATTATTTTCAATGTAATTGTTTTTTTTATGTTTGGTTGACCGTTTACGAATTTCAAGGTTATTTTGCAGACAAAACAAATGAAAAGTGAACTCTGTCTGTAACGTGATTGCTGAAAGTAGATTTCTGTTACTAGTTCAACGAGAGGATTGTTTTTACCCAACTGCAGTGAAACTCAAAGGGAGGGTAGTGCTTTTTCTACTGTCTTTATCTTTAGTAATGATTTCCCGTTGAGCAGGTAATAATCGCTGCAATTAACGTCGGAATGAGAACCTATCAATATTTTTATAGATGATTTCTCCTACTTGAAAATAACGTACAATAAAATGAAATTATTTATTCTATAAATAGGTTATCGAATCACTTTTACACAGTTATCATGACTGACATTCCTATCTGAATACCCCTAAGAAGAAATGGCGAAACAAACTCAGGGTGAAATATCTTATAAGGAGTCATACAGATATAAAAAAAAATCTATTGCAATCCAGTCTACAAACCGACCCACGTAAACCCCTCCCCCCCAGTCTAAACTTCCAGAAGTTGCCTACATGCATTACAGCTGCAGGGTGATCTTACGATAGCATCTGCGATATGAGACGGGTTCCGCTGAAAAATGCGATGTTTCACCGGGATAACGTCGGCTGCAGGCTACTGTGTTAGTGCATTAGTGTAATGGAACCTACGAGCTCTGGGTGCAGGGCTGTCTATTGTCTTATGTTTCATTAGCCAAAATACATAGATATTACTTTTTATTTCACTGTGTGCGATAAATGTTATATTATTATAACATCTGCCGACCACAGCCACACGTTGACTTTTATACATATTTGGCTCAGGGATCTCCATTGTACAGCACTGATTCTTACACCTTGTGCTTACTCTAACGTTTCTCAACCCCTAAGCAGCGGTACTGTATTCTGAATTTAAAGGCATATTATGCCAGTCCAATACAAGCACATGAAACTCAACTTTTTTCTCTAGAACTTGTAAAACATTCGTAATAGTCTTGGTAACCCTGATGTCTTTTTACCTTATAACCTCTTATTTACTTTCATGGATTGTAAACCACATCTGGACGGAGGCAAGTTCGGACAGCCCTGGTATGAAATACCTCCTGTATGCAGCCACTGTTCTTGGATTGCGTTTGTGGAGTATGTTTCTTGAATTTATGTGATTTATTCTTAACGACTATCATGAGTACAGTGCCCTACCTGGTTCTCAGGAGCTTGTGGCGGAAGCCATGTATCTATGTATTGACTGACTTTGATGACAGCTGGTTTACCTTGTTTGAAGTCAGAAGTTATTTCCTGTTTTATATTAGGTTTTTTTTTGTGTTGCTACGAATTAATTTTAGCGAAGGCCCGATAATGCGAAAAGGAAGGTTCCCTCCCTACTCTGAGACTCGACACTACCCTACTAACCTTTTTGCCTGCTGGTTATGTATGACTGCTCATAAATGATGAGTAATATAAAATCTAGCGCTGTTTTTGTGCATGTAAGGTGAGAATGCAATACAATTTCCTCGTGCATTGCACGTAATGATTGTGCTACATTAGTCAATCGTATCAAACTGCACTTTCTCTATATTACACAAAAACTATTGTATTGTTACCAAACATTGAGAATGCAAGCGATAATTAGTCAATTAAACGAGCAGTCCGAAAAACTGTCCAACCGAATTAATTAATGAACCAAAACGTGTTAACACTGCCACAGGATAAAGAGATGAATACAGAAGTACAACTCTGTACAGTTCGCGATCTGTGGGTCGGTTGGCTTTTTTTTGTCATTGTTGTGCCAAACCTAATCCTCCTTTTAGTTCATGTTTGACTAACAAAATACCTTCGATGATCGAAAAGTAACATAACGAGTTTGAGCGTCGTTTGTTGAGCCCCCTTTGTCAAATTTAACAAAACAAAGCCACTGAAGAGCCCCAATTGGCAACACAGTTGGCGCAGTGGCTGAGCGATCGACTGCTGCGCTGCGTGTCGCGGGTTCGATTCCCGCACGGAACAAATATTTGTATTGCCTACAGGTAGTTGTTCCGGGTCTGGCTGTTTGTGTATGTGAATTTAAATGTTTGTAAACGCACCCACGATACAGGAGTAATTCCTAGTGTGGGGCAAAGTTTTATAAAAAAATGTTTTTTATAATTATAAAAAAAAAAAAAAAATCTGTATGGTAATTTTATTCCTCGCGTAATCTTACCACGTGCAAACCACGTACGGTTGTCAAGGATGGTATTTTGACAAACCACGCCATCTTCGCGTTAAATCGCGCGATTTCGGTTATTGTGTCCTATAGAAAGAATACGTTGTTTAGCAGTGATGTCGTGATAGGCAAAGGAATTGACGTGGTTTCGAAGTAAGGAATCATAGTTAGGGCCCAGATGTGTTTGCAGATTCATTTATTTATTCCAGCATTCTTAGCGCGTGTAACCTCTGTATCTTTCTATTCAGTGGCACTGTGGGACTACGAAATGGATGTTTTATTTATTTATAGTAAAAATTTATCCAATCAGCTTTTCCGTTCCGCGCACACTTTATATTGTACTTTATTTTAATTTTGTGTTAACCTTATTATTTGCATTGTTAGCCACATTTGGGCCACTTTCCGTAACCGTAGGATGGTGATGATAAGGGGTTTTATAATAACGTTTTTTTTTGCCATTTTTTGAATCCTTGTTGATGCAGTTGTTGCAAGTGATACAGGTGTTGAGCACGAGGAGGTTCGTGTACCAGATCGTGTAAAGTGTTATTGTGTGTTTCAATCTGGAATGTCTCTGTAGCAGCCTGGAGTCTGGAATTGTGTCCGGTAGATGGCAATAGGCTCGCCCCCTGTTACATGAAACTGGCGAAATGTGGGTGTAGGTATAGTACTCCTCTGCCCAGCCCTTCGGGGAAGCAAGGCGTGATGGTATGTGTAGGTATCTATAGCACAAATAATAAAGCTGAAGAGTTTGTTTGTTTGAGTTATTCCGGTCTGATCCCCTGAACCCCCCCTCCACCCCCACTCCTCGATCCCCTGCTAGTTCTTCGAATGTGCTAATCTCTGGAACTACTAGTTGAATAAGTATTTTTTTTATTGGATAGTCGCATTGTTGAGGAAGGCTATTTAACATCACGTTAGGCCCCATAAGAGCCAGGCAAAAAGAAAAAAGTCAAAAGTAACGCTAAGCGAAAAATAAGTAATAGCGCGGGCAGGCGATGCGATGCGACGGAGTGAGTCGGGTGAATAAGAAATTTTACGCGGACGAGATCGCGAGCAGAAGCTAGTGTTTTAATAAATGGTCGCTAAGTGACATTATTTGAACCTTTTATCAAATGGTACGCACCTGAAATGAAGGAAATAGACTCGGAATTAAATAAGAGCCGAAATATCGATAGGCCTTGTAAGTCTGCGAGAGATTGTGCGCTTACCACGTTAGCTGAATGTGAAAGAACTGACCATGATACTAAAAATATACATTCTTAGCAGAAAAAATATACCTAATTGCTTGCCTGCTTGACAACTTAGAATTTGTTATTACAGAGACGACTAGTTACCATTGACTGGCTCGGTGGCGTAGTGGTCGTAGTGGTCGTAGTGGTCGTAGTTGTCGTAGTGGTCGTAGTGGTCGTAGTGGTCGTAGTTGTCGTAGTGGTCGTAGTGGTCGTAGGCGTTACTGCCGAGGAAGAGGTCCAGGGTTTGATTCCCAGGTCGGGAAAAGTGTTATTGGATTTTTCCATCAGGAATTTGTCAGAAGTAACCTGGAGTGTGGATGTGTGCCTGGTTGATGGCAACAGGTGAGCCTCCTAATTCCTGGCGAAATGTGGGTGTAAAGTAGGTACCCCCTAGGGGAATACAGGCGACGTGATATGTTATGGTTGTTACAGTAATCAAAAGTATATATATACGTTATATATAACAGTTCTTTTGTCAAAAGCAAATCCATAACATTTCATTGAAGTGCACTCCAATGATTTCCCAGCTCGTTATATTGAAATGTCAACAATAACAATTATTAAGCATGATGCCACTGGGTAGGTACATAGGAACAGAAGGTTTACTCTGCGCAACAATATGGACGTCGTTTGAGACCATCACATCATCCCTTATGCCTTTTGCAACTTCTATAAAATGTTCTAAGTTTGTTGGGATTAACCTTAGCCCTTATGAAGTATCTGTCGCTATGGGTAGCGTGTCGTACCTAACATTACATCGCCACGTCAGTCTTCTTTTCATCATAATCTGTGGTAGTGATTATTTGGCCGGAACCCTCCACTGCCACTCTACATTTAATTCCCAATACCGCGGTGGTGGGTACTTTTGATCTCCGTCACTTGATGACAATCAAAATATGGCTGTGCGGTTGAATTGTCCAAATGCAGCAGGGGTTAGGGTTGCTTCAGCATTTACTATATACCTACATCAAAATAATAAAGGTTTGGAGATATTTTACTTTCGTCGTGGTCCTTGTTCTTGGATTTGCCACATAAGATCACATCAAAATTTTGGTAATGTTTAATAATAATAATAAGCTAAGCTAAGCACGCACGCGCGTGGGCGCGCGCGTTTAGGCTTCACGGATTTTCTGTGGATTTCTACAAGTTGGACTACGTTATTTATTAATCAAAAACTAAGAATATTTGAAATACATAAGTTAACGTATCATGCGTTATAAATACATAGCTTAGTTTACACCGCAAAACCAAGCTTGCCAATCGCTTGCATCTAACTAATTCATGAAACGTAAACCTCCAAATTCCCACAGTGAGGCAACCCTACAGATACCGACCAATTATCGTCCCACAGGCCTTTCGTTGCGCGACTATCGCGAATTTATTTCGCGCGGAAACGATTGCCCGGCGCGATTCCACGCGATTCCGTGCGATTCGATGCGATGCGGCCGAATTTCGGACGAGCGCGCGCGTAATCGTTCGAACAGCAACCCTTGTGAACGAGTTTATTATATTTCGTGTAGGTACGTTTGTTTTAGTTGGACGTAATTGGTTGGCAGTTGAGTGCGATGGAGTGGAATGATAGCGCTTGTGTTGTGTGGCAGATAATATATTTTTGAATTAGTCTGTATTGAGCTTGAAATCGATAAGATAAAAATACAGCCGTCACTGGCTCATCAAAATGCGTTAATTTATTTGATTAATTTATTTAAAAAAATCTCATCTTAGTAAAGCCTAAAAGGGAAAATTTGCTATGAAGTGACTTTACTTAGGGAGGACCCGGACCCGCTACGACTCTTGATCACTGGCACTAGGATGAGCCCTTCTTTTATTTAAAGCTCAAGCCCATTCAAGATGAGAAGATTTAAGGGGCTTACAGGACCTAAACACAAAAAAACGCAAGTTTTAGAAACAATAAAAGTGTATGATCGACTACGGTAAACAAAATCAGAAAAATATATGATATTTTTCAGGATATATTCGTACAGGTGGATAGTGTGTTGAAAACATAATACAACTAAATTGGATACGATAGAAAAAAATCATGAAGATACCTCTAAAAACTTTCTTTTTACAATAAAAATCATACTAAGTAATATACCTACATACAATCATTCTGATTTTTTGTCAGATTATTCTACAAGCAACATACTAAAATACTAGTGTTTTAATTTTTTGTCCTAACAATAGATTTTTTGTAATTAAATAATTTCTTCATAATTTGCAATAAATTACCAGCGTTGTGTGCAAATTACTATGCAGTCCGACAGTGACCGCGCTTTAGATCATGTAAGCCCCTTAAGTATAATTTTTACGAAGCAGGTTAATGACCATCTCTTTGAATATTTACCATTGTATGGTTGAGTCTATATCCAAAACAATATTCATTAAAATGCAAACTTTTATTTTATTTTATTTATTTATTTGTCACAAACACAACTATCATTACTGTCAGTAAGTTTCATCATATAACATAAATACGTTCGCAATAATGTTCCAGACGTCTTCGTTCACTTGTTCATTCCCTTCCCTGAAGCACGTGTGAGTTCGAAGGGCACCTCTCGATAGAAAGTCATGGAGTCATAGATATGGAAATGAGAGAAAACTGTCTCATAAAGCATCATCTAGCATTATGAATATGATTATGATATTTAAACTTTTTTTTTGCTGACACATCTATAGTTTTAAATTGAAATTGCATTTGTATGTCGAATATCTGTTTTCAAATCTATAAACACCTTTTGGATTGTATTAATAGGGCAGAGAGTAGCCTAAATATTTAAATAAAATTAAAACGTAAAATAAAAGCTAAATAAAGCTTTCTACGACACATATTGATCATTAAAATAAAACCACTCAAATGATATTTGAACGATCAAATCGATTGATATTAAATTACCAATCATCTTAACTATTCAACATAATGGCCAACTACATTCTCTTCAACTTTCTTCCAATTACACATAGAAAATCTTTCCCTGCCAGAGATCCACCAGTGTCACACCAATCAAGACTGTACCTCTGACCTATCACGCGGCAATCATTCCTACGGTAAACAAACAATAGGTGAAAATATACCACAGATTATATGATAATAGACACATAGATTCTTATAATGTGCTATTGTGAGCTACTGTAGCTTCTAAAGGCTATAATAACACTAACTTGAGACTAATGCTATCACTAGCAACGTAAGTAGCGCAAGTAGTGGGTACACCGCGGTGCGCGTCGCGTGACGAAACAATCACATAAACCGAATTGAGGATGACCCGGAAACCTCCGCGACACGACTGCACCGCTGAGCAAGTTACAAGAGGTATTCATTTTATACACGAAACTCTAGTAAATAATAGGCATCCTTAACTTTCTCCGGGTGACAAAAAGTGTGAAGATAGATGGACATTAATGACTATATTGCTAGGAGTAACATCGACACTTTATGAAGACGAATTTGACTGGTCTTATGGAAAGGGTTTGAAATGGACATCCCTTTTCACGGATACATCGATTCGTTAGTTATGTTGCTTCTGCTTGATACACCTGGTTGACAAGATAGACCCTGCCGAATAAGGTTCTCACTGTGACGATGATAACCACTATGGCCTTCCAAAGAAATCTTAGATCACTTTTATCGCCACAGCTAAGGTTCATTACATCTCTTTCACTGCACCCCGCTGCAAGCTTACACCTCGCGCCATTCTCTCCGTCGTCGTGTAGTATGCGCGCACGCACTCGTGGGAACACTTTCACTACGCCACGCGAACCGCGATGAGCTGCTTTTTGTCAGACTGACCTGCTTTATGAAACTGAGCCAGTTAGTGTTCCTGGATGCCTTTGTTCTGAAACCTATACCGGTTTTTGTTGTTTTGATGCTGTTGGAGAGGTTGGGAGCAAACCTTTCGTTCATATTATAGAAGGGGAAATTATACGAACTAGTAAAGATTACTATCGTCTCGTTTTATTAACATAATTATGAAATCATGTTTATTTTGAAAAGGTTTTAAGTTATTGCCAGCTAAATTTTAAGGGGTTTTAGATGTTTGAAATTAAAAGCTTGAAAAATCTTTAATTTATTCTTTAAAGTAACGTTTGAAATCTCAACTAAACCTGAACTATACAAAAAGTTATTTATTTATGAGCAAAATGCTCTAAAATGATACGCGAAAATGTATTAAAACCCGCTCCAAAGCTCTCAGCTACTTCATATTTGCTTCCTAGACTCGTTATAACTGTACAAGCAGTAAACAGTGCAAAAACGCCAATTTCAAACGAAATCACTGGTTGTATGCCTCGAGAGTTGGGAACACGGAGTTTTGTGAAAAATACTATAATCTTACATTTGAGATAATTTGTGAAAGGTTAACGATATTTATGAAGACATAACAATATTATGTTCAATCAACTCTCAAAAATTGGTTTAGAGAAAAAAAGATAGAGTAAGTAGTTGGTAATTGTGAAGCGTCATAATTTGAAGACGTAATTAAATTTTATTTTGTTTGCAACAGCAGGTCAAAATACCCACTATTTGTAATTACAGAAGATGGAATTATCTTTATGAGATGGTGAAATATCGTCTTATTGTCTCGGAGAGTTAAAGTAATTAAGTTTTGCTGTTATAAAAGTGCGGCTAAGACAGTCGCTGCGTTGTTTTATGATCGAGACAGATGCTACATCTAAATGGCTTTCTTAGAAGTTAACCTCGTTTTTCAAAACTCATATCTCATTACCCTGTAACTAATGAAAATATGACTGCTACGTTTTGAATAAACTCCGTAGCTCCTACGTAAATATTAAAATTATTATAACTATGTTTTTAGATTGTCCCACATTTTGTAATAACATTTTCAAGTAGCTATATGTACAAGGTATATGTTCTTTGTTTTGTAAGTACATTAATATTAAAAAGGTCCTACAAATAATAAGTACCTACATACTTTCATATATACAAAAAATTCAATAGAAAAAAGTACTTATGTTAATATTATTCCGCGTCATCAACAAGATAATCTACAGGCTATCTGCAAACTGGCCACTAGTCGTCCTACTAGTCAGCCGACCAGTCCGACAACTCCCCAGGTCAACGAACCCTGCTAAATGTCATGAGAAGAACTCAGTAATACATTCTAATGGCACCCGATAGTGAAGCTGTGTTTATTGACGCTAACCAATCGATTAGAAGCCGAATGTTTTGTCTTGATTGGTGCTGTTTTGATTTGAGGAGATGTCAGATTTGTTCTGCCTTTAATTTGACCTCAAAGTTGTTATCAAGTGTCTAGACATAATACTTTTATTATTATTCATCTGTAGGTATCTATAGTTAGAGAAATTGTTAAACAAATTGACACCTTACGTCAATTTTCTGCGTTATAGCCAATAGTTATAGTCAAAATTTGACAGTTGTTATTTGCAAATACGGACAATTTAAGTTGGTAGGCAATTTGCTAAGTAATAATTAATTTCCCTGACTATACTTACTTAAAAACAAACTAAAGTCAAATCAATCTGTAATCGCGCTTCAGAAGCAAATTAATTCGCCTGTCGCGTCTGTGATATTATAACCCCTTTTAAATGTAATTTATTGACTAGCGTTAGCTAGTGTGATATTAATATTAACCTATACCACCACCACCACCACAGAGAAAACAAGTGAAAACGAACAGCCGCTATTTATAAAATCTGCTAAACGTTCCCCAGACGGAGAAAAAATACCACAAAAAGATGAAGTGCAGAAGATTTACTTCATGTCCAACCATACAGGCCGCAGACGTGTACTTATTCTGAGATGAAATCTTAGCACTGAAGTAGATGGTACAGAGGGTTTCGTATAAAGTATTCATAATGGATTTTGTAGAGTAAACGCAGGCGGCCGAAATTTAGACGGTTAAACATAGTCATGTGAAGTTCTTCTCATGTCGAATGTGTAATCTCTCCAAAATAGTTTTGTAACTGCAATCCGTTGACGGCTTGAATTTTGAATTGGTTACCTAAAAGTCTACCACACTTGGCTTGTAGGTACCTTTTGATTTGCTACTGTCTGGTTTTCGATGCGTCTCCGGCTAGTTACATGAAGATGACCTTCTGGCCCTTTCGTACTCGGTGGTGATTCCAAGGAACCTGTAAATCAGAGTTGCGTGGATGTCGTGGAGGGACGCCAAGGCACGGCCCTAAACTTTATGCTTTATCAAACGACGGGCATTTTATGCAAAAATTGTGTTTATCTTTTTATTGAGTGCGTTTTACGTGTTTATCTTTATTATAAAAATATGTTTTTTCCCGAAGTATTTTTTATTTTTACGCACAAAAAAACATAAATAAGCGTAAACAGCAATAAAAGTCTGTTTAATTGTTCTGAAAATAAGTAAGCATTACGCAGCAAAGTTTCTCCTTTAAGGACTTTTTAGTATACAGCTAATTCTCTATCCCATAAAGCTGTATGCCAAACCGCCCCATCACGCGACCACTGCCCACAACTACAGTCGTCTGACCAGATTCACGAGAACTCTAAACATTTGGCAACATGTTCTGTATATTTGGCGCCCAACGCGGGACTTGTTCACTCGCTAATATTCCCAAAATAAAGGCTCTCACCGACCGTATCGGCGGGATCTGCAGCTGCGAACTTGTGTGAACAGTATTAGAGAACATAATAGTAGTTCTCAGCTATTTTGTTAGCTCTTCCTGCATTGTTCTGTGATGTTTATTGTGGAGTTCTACAGAGTTGTTGAATGTTATAGTTCGTAATAGCTTCGTTTATTATCTTTATTGTGTACATAACAAATAAACTGAATTTATTTATACACATTTTGAAGATGAAAAATATCAGATTTTAGATATTTAGCTCAAATTAACAAAGGTACCTATTTACATAAATAATTGAGTCTGAATAGTTAATGAAGCGTTACTAAATTATTAGTTGATATAATACTGCTTGTATTGTTTCGTCTTTAATATGAATGTGATTAATATTGCTTCATTAATCTGAGTGCTCATTCGAACGATCTAATCTATTATACATTATCAAATTCCACAATGGATTTACTGGATTTGGTATCAATCTTTTCAATATTACATCATCATCATTATCGCTTCTGACCACTGACATTCCCACTTCATTATGCTCCTGTAACATTTTCACCCCTTCTCCCTTCGCATTTGCAATAGCAATTGAAAACTCCTATTAAGTGGTATTTTCTATAACCGGCGCGGAGTGGCTGTGACATTTCCATTAAATTTTGTCGACTTCCTTCTGCATTATCTCGCTCATCAGCCTTTGTGCAGCATTCTATTCTTATTTGTACTCCGCTTAATGACTCACTCAGTCACTCCCATTGTCAGATGAGTTAAGATGAAGGGTGGAATTGGTGATTGTATAATCTTGCTCTTCAATTTAGAGGCTTTTGATCATAATTTGAAAATATTTGTTTTGTTTCTTTAGACACCAAGTAAGAAGTTATTTACAAGTATCTTCACTTCTCACAGATCTGTTATTAGGACTGTCATTTCTATCATTTGGTGAATGGTCGGAGTCTATTTTAAAAATAATGACGCCAAACTTTTAAAATCCATCTGGTATTACTGCTCATTGCCGCGCATATTTTGTCATGTTCTTACATTCAAATGGCTGACGCTAAGTAATTATGTCGCGTCATTAACAGGCACTTCATTACTGAATGCAAGCTTGAATTGAATCTATTAATTACTTATACATGTACTTTTTGTTTCTTTATTCCTTACTTATGGGCGAAAATGTACCTTGTCGTTAATTCTAAGAACTGGTGACTGGCTATAAAAATACTTGAACAATTGAGCTCACATCCTTCTATTCAATGCGTGCAGAATACAAATGTTAGGTTTTTGCACATTCATCATCATTTTTTAAAAGGATCGCAGGGTTTGTTAATTACAAGAAATAAAGATTCCAACAAGTCTATTTTTCGTCAGCTAGAGCAATTATATATTTTTAAACAGACAGGAATACCTACATGTTTTTGCTTTGTCAAGAAATCAAACAACATCCAAAAGACTAGCATTCATACGAATATTTAGTATTCTACAAAATGTTCAAACTGATAGGTACTTATTTCGCTTGTTTCCAAATGATCATGTTAACAAAATGAGCCAATACATCAAAGTAACCATAATAAAATTATTATATACAAAAGCAATAAATATAATTCAATTACTTGTGTTAATGAATATAATCGAATCAGACGTCTGACGGGATTCCCAGACATCAGTTTGAGTTAATGCTGATTGAATATTGATTTATTGACATCATTATTAAACACCTGACCTTGACCTTTATAGGACTGTAGGATGTTAGACGGTTTGCTTAGCTTTAGATCCCTAGGGCCTTAGCCTCCTTAGGTTAGTGTTGAAGTTGAAACTCCTTGTCTTGTATTGGCACGAATCGTGTATGGATATGAGAAAGAAATCTCTTGCCGGATAAAAATGAGCAAGTCAGCGTCGTGTCAGAGGAGCTGGCAGGCTCTATTTAGTACCCACAATTTCAAATATCACCTTTTGCATAAGCTTAATTCGAATTTCAGGTTTAATTAACCTACTTCTACAAACCTGTATATTCATATGTATATTGGTCATTCCGTTCTTTCATAAAACCCTAATGTCATAATATCCTAACCATACTCAATGAAAACAGCAATAATAAAATCATTCAAAATAGAATCTGTTGAATACTGCGATTAAATTCCGGATTATTTACGTAATGTACAGCCAATTTATTCATGGTATTACCAACTTATTTTTGCGTTTCATAAAATGAAGGTTTTAATGTTTTTGATGAAAAATGTTAGTTAAAAGGTTGTGAGGAAGGTAAATTCTTGTTTGCTGGTGTGTAAACCTGGTGATTTGTCATTATGGCGGTGCGGTGCCAGCCGGTGCCTTGCGCGCGCGCAGCTTGTCTAGCGTGTTGCCGTCTCGCTCACACGCACCACGTGACACAACACCGGCGCACAACCTTGATCAACGAGCGTATGAACTTTTTATGTCTACAAAGTTCTGTCTTCGTTTTCAGAGTATTCCCAGAATTGAATTATGTGAGGTTTTTTGATGGCAACGTTTTGAATTACGTCCTTATGTTGTTGATTTGTTTCGCAGAAGTATTTGAGAAGCATAATTATTTTGCTAATTTCAATCTGAGATTTCAATAGAACAGGTCACGCACAAGGACGAAGTATTTTTTTTTAAACGCCCAAACTAAGAATTTCTCCTGTATTTTGTGTGCGTTTAGAAACATTTAAAGTTTAAACTCATATACACAAACAGCCAGACCCAGAACAACTACTTGTAGGTCATACAAATATTTGGTCCGTGCTGGAATCAAACCCGCGACACGCAGCGCAGCAGTCAATCGCTTAACCAGTGCGCCAACCGTGCTGTCAAATTCAAATTAAGATTATAATGCCAAAATCAGTCTTTTATTTTTCTTTTCGTCTCAAGGGTTGGAAAATAATAGAACCTACCTTATTGCCACTTGTCTCAGAAATTACGGTCCATCTGTTACACGCGATCGTAAAACCTACATCGTTGAAATGTTATTTCTTCTCGAAATAGACAAAGGTCACCTGTCAAGTACAGTATAACGCTCGGGGTAGGTATATAAACATTTATAACTATAACATAGTTTTTGTCTATCGATGTGGGTAGTATGGCGGTGGCCCGAAGCAGTCAATTCACGATTAAACCCGACATCTGGATCCGTTTCATCGAAAAATTGTTTGTGAACGACAAGATTAATTATTTTTCATCACTCACAAGTGGATGATAGGGATCAATTCAAAGAAAATCGTTTTAAAATATATTTTCATTAAATACTTTGTTTCTATGATCGATTTATTTCATAGCTATTAACAGAAAGGTTTTTTTTCAAGTTTAACCAATAACGCCAGAATATCGAATTTCATCGTTCTTATATCTGATCCCTCATCATGTCAGTCAGGGCCAGTCAAAACGAATCATTCTTTCAAAAAAATTAATCTAAGTTTTTCCTTATGGACCAAATGGCCGCCATTAATACAAAATTTAATAAACCTTAACTTGTTTCAAATGTCTGTCATCCCAAATGGCAATTAAACTAATGAAAACTTTTTGTTTCAGGTACTTTGTCCGAAGTTCTTCTTGCCATGGAGTCAGGGGTAAAAAAATTACGAATTCTGCCCCAAAAGTACTACTGCGACAATCTGCATGAATAATAATTTTTGAATTATTTAAACCGAGCCCTGTCTTGGCGGATTAACGGGAAGTACCTTGATAATGACAGATCTACATAAATTTGCATTGAACGATACGATTTCTTTCGCATTATCCTTTGGGAATAAAGATCTGAGTGTAAACCTCGGGTCGGAGCTCGTAGCGTTTTAACCAGTTTTAACCATTGGCATTGTTAAGAAATATTTTTGTTTTTCGACGTACGAAAAAATTTTTTTGATTGTTTTGAAAATTGATAGGTACCTACGTATATCGTACTTGTTTTACCGTGAATCCTTTTACTTATTAACAGTAGATTTATCTTTATTCGATATTAATAAGATTGTCGAACTACAAAAATATTCTGATACAAAAATTACCAGTTCGCTTCGAAATACAAAATTGATTACACAACAATGATAATATTCTCACAACACCGATTTAACATTGTGTCAAGCGCGGATCTCAATCATTGGAATGATGGAGTCATCGAGTAGGTACACACGCAACATTATAAATGGTTTTTTCTGATAAACACAAGAACAGTGTTATTTTGTACAAGTCTATGAACTTGTATTTATGAATGAAAATGTTCTTTTTGTAAGTGATTAGCTACTTTGTCACTTTACTACGGATTGTTATCACAAGAAGCCAAGTCATCAAATAACAAAAATAATATCATGCAGCTCACTACAAGATTCCCAATTAAAACTACTTCAAAACACAACTTACACATAATTCGCTGTGGCAAAAAACATGCCGTTCAAATAAAGTCGGCTGAAGCGCTGAAGCCTGAACATCGCTCTAAGCGTGTAATAGTGTAAATATTCCGCGAACATGCAGCGGTGAGCGGATCCAGGGGATACAGTAGGTAAATATTTGATTTGTCCCGCGCTGTAACGCGCTGCGCAACTCAAATACGTGGTCCTGGGAGACGCGAGTGACAAGTGATGAGCGGGGGATAATTACTCGATGCTATGTAGTGACACGTGTATTGATAAAATGGTATAAGATAATGTGCAGAGAGAGGAAGAGAGTTGAGGAAGGCTGAAGAATCGATAGTTGGACTGTGTGAATATGGCTAGGAAATGGGTCACAGCAGCTGATATAATGACTAATAGAGATGTATGCATGGAAGACGAAGCCATGCTGCACCGACTCCAAATAAATTAGGATGAGGGCAGGAGAATGAAGACGATAAACTATAAGGCCTTAGGCCACTGATTTGGCGAAAATATCTTTTTCAATAAAATGCCAATTTTTATAACCAAACGCCTCAACTCTTCACTTGTACCACACAACAAAAATCTTTCGTGAATCACGTTACCGCATCGTCCGTGACTTGGGCTGGGTACACGCACTAATTATCTGGCTAATGTGGAGGGCAGTCGCGGTCAGCCTTTGAACTGACCCGACCCAAACATGTGTTTATCAAATACATACTAACAAATTTTTCATGTATTTGGGCTACATCTGATACTATCAGCGAGCGATTTACTTGGTTTTGTCGGTACAGTTTAGATTAGAATGACTACTGGGTTTCTATACATACCTATAATATAGAATGACTGACCTTACTCGTAGGTCCTTTTTTCTTTTTAAAATGAAGATCCTTCCTGGTGCCAAGTGGGTACACCTGAAGGTGACTTATTTGTTTCTACTAGCATTTATTTTAGCCATACTTGGTTTTCTACGTCTTAAAAATAACGTGTACTTTCAGTAGTATCAACTAACGGATTAAAACAAATCATGGATTTAATTAATGCCACATTTATAAAATAATTATGAATATTAATAAATACACTACATACAATACAATACATTTAAAAAAAACAACTAATTAATTAGTTTGATAAATTCAACAATTAGTTAAGGAAAACATATTCACTTTAATTACTATTTGACTAATTATAATAAAATTAATAGCATACAGATTTTATTCATGAATATTTATGCAAATAAAACCTTTTTAACAAAAAAAAAACCGAAATTAAAGTTATTTTTCATTTAGTAGTGTTTTTTTTTGGAAGTCGGTTTTTTTTTGTTAAAAAGTTTTTATTTTTCGCTTTTTAGTGGGTCTGTTTATAATGTATCTAAGTTACAAAAGCCTAATGTCAACTATAGTACTATTGCTTTTCCCGATGCATGGACTTTAATTGTTGAGGATTTCTCCTAGTATTCCACCATCAGCTCCGTTTGACCATTCGCATTGTGATGAGCATAAATTGCTTAGCAACCATATTAAAGTAATCGAATCGCAGCCCGTGAAATACTTATTATTGAGTAGTTCCGGTGGCAATCTGTAGTCTTCTTCATTAGTTCCACTTCACTAAATGGTGGTTTCCGAGAGCAAATGCACGAGTGACTATAAAAAATACCAAAATCGCTATAGGTGTGCCTATAATATTTGAGGAGTTCCCTCAATTCCTCATGGATCCCATCATCAGAACTGGAAATATATCCTTTTAAATAAAAAAAGAATTTTCCAAGTCGGTCTATAAATGACGGCGTACTGAGGTAACAAACAAAAAAAAAATACAACCGAATTGAGAACCTCCTCCTATTTTTGAAGTCGGTTAAAAACAACTGATGTTCTCTATCGCTAAAGCCCATGACTTGGGAGTTAGGTTCTGTACAAACATACTAATTACTGGTCTGCTGGTTCGCGGTTGGTCCTTTGAGCCGAGCGAGAGACCTTTTCTTGTGGCCAGATTTGTTTTACGCGTTTTTTATGGCACCATCAACGTAAATAGGATTTTGTTAAATAACCAACTTTGTAATGTAATGAGAGAGTTAGAGTTAGCGTTCCTGACCTGAAAGCGTTCAATTTGACACTTACGCACTTCGGCAGTTTCATTGCGTACGTGTCACAAGTAAGGTTTAAATAATATTTACAACTGGCTGCGCCCTGCTGTTTTACCCGCGTAAATGTCGATCCCGTGGGAATATCGGGATAAAAAGTAGCCTATATGTTAATCCAGGCTGTGGGCTACCTCCATACAAAATTTTATCAAAATTGGTCCAGCTGTTTGAGCGTGAAGAAGTATAAAACATATGTATAAACACACACACTTACTCACAAACTTTCGCCTTTATAATATTAGTGTGATGAAATACAGCGTTTGGCGTCTGAAGTGTTAGAATAATATTGACGCGGCAAGATTCATATTTTACCAATGAAGCGATAGGGTCAGCATTTAGTGGGTGAAAGATACCTGTCCTTTACAGAAGTATGTGTGTGCAAGGCTAGAGGTGAGCAACAAAACAAAAACATATATAATTAACCAGCACACCGTTATTACAGACAACCCTTACATATTTTCTTCCCCGCATTTATCAAGTACACTCAAGTTCCAGCACACATTTTCACCTCGACCCTCGTACACCACAATCTCACAGAATAATGACATGATGAATAAAAGATACGATAGCTGACGTCACTCGCCATGACGCTCCGTCGGGCTGCTGATTGATTTCATTTCCGTTCTCTAGTCTTTGTGCTTCTTCCTTAATGCCTATAGACAACCACTGAGATGCTTTTAGAGCTGAAGATTCTGCCTTACGATGTATCTTGTAATAGGTTTAAAGTGACGAGGACTGGTGGAAGATTGTGTTTGAAGGAATTTTGGTCCTTTGTGAAAGGCACGGTAGGACCAAACTGACAATAGCGACTTGTAATTTTTGAAGGACATGAGACGAATGGAACTCTCTAATGAAATATGTAATATATGTTTTAGACTATGATTTAAACGATCTGATATGATATCAAAATGTGTGATTATGTATGATAGCACCCCAAAATAGGACATTGTTGATTTGGTCTGGTTATTGATTCTTTAGCACCAGCAGCATGCGGTAATAATATTTACAGGTAGTATAGCAACCCTATTTTAATTTAATTACAACGAATTCCTGAAGTTGTAACCAGCCTCCATAATATCAATTCATCTAAACACTCCATATAACTTTCCTTTTTATCATAAAACACGTTCATCACAATAACGCGTATATGTAAGTAAGTATTGCAGACGCGAATAACATTGTAATTTGTACGAAAGTGTCGACTGAATAGAATACCTCTCTTCACTCACGATGCTTTGTCGGATTCCTGCCTAACATTTTTGGAACATTTTCATCTTTTCAGCACTTTTTGGTAAAGTAATTGTATAAGAAGTACCTACTAACTCTAAGGTGTATGTAGATACCTACCGTCGAGTTTTTTTTTGCTTATTTACGCGCTGATTTCAGGTTCAGTTGGTCTTAATCTGATCAATATATCAAATTTTGAAGCTTCCTTAACCGGTCAAGCCCCGCACGTACTACATACATGTGACACGATACAATAGAAAATCAATTGTGTATCATTAGCGGAACATGAGAGGTCATGAAAGTTCCATTAAACTCCTAGCTAATGAGTGTATGATAGGTACTCTACCTATTTGTTTGGTATATGATCTTGGAAGTTCTTTGTTAAATTTATGTAAATGATTTGGTATTTTTGGATTTGTATAAAAAGATGTACTCTCCAATTTTAATCCAGATCATTTAAAAATCATTTCCCAAGAAAAACCATCGTGTATCCGGAATGGTCGCTACAAGTACCTCTTCCAAAATTTTCTTTTTGTTCTAAATTTATTCCCCTTCACGAACCTTGGATTCGTTTAAGAGATATTTGATTTATGAAAACATCGAATTTATTTGTTGGCCCTTAGTTAAAGAAGACTGAAGCGACTGTCGAACCGGACTTTACGATATGAATTACTTCTATCGGAAAAATGGAAGTTGAAATCTGAGTCTGCGCGATCAGGTTTCTCGATTTCAGAATAAACTCGCAAGATTTATGATAATATTGGCGAAGAAATGAATAGCACTTCTTGGAAAAAAAAAATTAATATTTTCAATTTCTTGCGTGATTTGGTCCTTCAGTACGCAAAGAGATATGTTTTGATATCATTATGTTTTACAATATTTTGCCAAGGTTCTTAGCTAGTTAATTAATAATTTCTGTGCATGATTTTCACCAAACGTACTGCTTGCTAGAAATCTAAAAGAAGTGCACAAATCTGGACCAAATTGAGTTTTAACTATTGTTTAAAAATCCCTTCAAAGTTCGAGTCTGTTTACATTGACCCGTTTGTCACGGCGGCGGGAAGCTGGTCCGATGACGGGCAGCAATTGGATTGATTGGACATCCGCTGGGGGACGGACACTTCACACGACTCCGTTGATAAAATCTTCGACTGGTAATTTCTCATACTCTCCGGATTTCTAGGTACGAATGAGGCTCAAGTTTTTCCAGGTACAATATTGTTCGACAAAGATCTGCGTAGCTTCAGGTAGCTGAGGTTATATTTATTGCATTTTTGTAGGGCCAGTATACCGTAGGAAGTCAGTTTTTGTTAACCTAATTTGAGTATCGATCATAAATAAATAAATAAATAAAAGTTATCACAAGTCAAGGATCATAAGTTCGACACTTCCGTCTCCAGAGGACCACAAATTCAAAGTAAACGCTTCATTATTCCTGGCAGGATCAATTCGAAGGTAAAACATTTCTAGGAAAATATTTATTTCTCGTAGTGGCTTTTTAGGTTAAATACGATTTCTGCAAACATCTCAGTTCTTAGTTCGAATGGAATATTTTATAAATTGTATAATTTTGCCTGAATGTTGCATCAATATACATTTCAATCGGAAATAAATCAAATCAATAACTTCTTGATTTGTACGTAGCATTCGATTGATACTATGGTATATTATATGTATCGTTATGCACGACGAGTGATGTTGATGAGATGATTTCAGTACCTATAGATAATCTGACTTCTCATTGAACGAAATACATATTATTATACAATGCGAGGGCAGCACAAAATGGACATGTGTAGCTTAATGTGTCGTGTACCTACACCAATTTCTATAAATATCTGTCATTAAGACACTGATCGCTTGAAAACTTGGTATCAAGCGTCCATTAAACATATAGGTACCTACATACTAACAAGCAAAATCAAGGTGGATATAAGACCCTTGAACCAAGATCTTCGATAACCTTCTCACGTTAGATATTTATCACTGACAAGCGACCCCGCGGTTTACGCCTAGCATTTCATATGGAAATTAACGTGCTTATAAATCACTCGGGTTGGCAGGTTTTTCATTTGGCGTCTTCACGTAATCATGTGTTATCAGCCGAGAATTATGAGTGCGCGATCATTTTCAACGTGAAGTTATGAAATTTGGAATTTTGGCTCCAATCTGTCATGGGATTTTTATTGGTTTTAGTATAGTATCTTGTATGTGTTGTAGAGGATTTTTTTATTAGTAGGGGTTTCCTGCTATTTGGCCTTAATTCAAATTTAGTAATGACATGACGTGCAGTGCTGGATAAAGTTTTAAAAATTCGAAAGTTTACAGGCCATGATTGTACCCAATTTTAACCGAGAGTGTTTTACAAATAAAGGGAAAGAAAGAATGAAAATACGTTAAAGGTTTTTTTCTGAAAGTAGGGTCAGCAAAAATGGAGTAAGTATCCTCTTCAAATAGACGCACCCAGATCAAGTTCCCCAAAACACATTGAACGCCAAAATAGACATCCTAATAAATTTATCACCATACAAGTGTTAAGTAGATACCAAACAATCCCGTATCATTGCGGCGTGTTGTCAATTTGTCACGCGCAGACACATTACTCATGGCGCAATGTGGAGGCTCACTTTAGCAAACAATACTAACTATTGTGCGAAGATATTTGTTATACGACTTGCTGAGACGCTTATGGCCATTATTTTGTATTATAAATGGAGTTAATGTAATGCATGTGATTGTTATTGTGTCATATTAATGTTGTAAGATTTCGTTGATATGTGTACGGACAACGACGGTGCCTAAATGATTTATAGATAATATTCCGACTCTAAGGCTGGGTTTAGTGTTACGCTGACGTCTGTCGGTCGCGTACTGTCAGTCAAGCGTACAAGTCGCTGACGATAAATGAACGTGTAACAGCAATCCGCGAGCGCGAGTTCATTTAAATCAGTACGCGATCGATGTCAGCGCTGTCCGCTGGTCGAGCACTAAATCCGGCCTAAGGACATATTTGTAACCTCCTCATTCTTCAAGTCCATAGTGTTGAGGATAATGGTATCCTAGGCTGCTAGAGCAAATACTTTTCTAAATTTCTTCAATATTTTAGTCCAATATCTTAGCCCATCTTCATACTAGGAGCACTTACAGTTCCAAACTCGAACCCGTTTCATCTACGCCCTCACAGGGTACAGCTAAAGCGTAGCCAACGTCTCCCATCGTGTACATACCCATAACACTTACACCAGTCAGCTAAACATATTAATACGACGCAAGCAAATGGCGCGTGCACATCGCTGGCTATAAACCTCGTTTCCAGCCATCCCTGGGCGTCTAAACCGCAATAGATGACGATCAGCAGTATCTTCGTCGCCCAGCTCTCAGATGCATCCTCCTTGATAACTGCAAGCAATTATCGTTTGCTTGTTTCCGAGACCTGATCATTTTAGTGTTATTACTTAGGGAATGGAGTACTGTTTCTTGTGGTTATGTCTTGTATGGGGCAGTTAATTAGTTTGAATTTTCTTGGAGAGTAGAGCGAAAATGTTTGTGGTACCTGCCTCGAGGGTTTAGCGAAGTTGGGCTGGGGAGTACTATTGACATTCAAATAATAACACAGAAGTCAGATATTTTTAACGGTTAAATGTACATTGAAAATAAATAATTGTTTCTTTCAAAAACTGGATAAAAATTAACCAGGCAGTTTTTGAGCAGCCTTTGCAATTTCAACCGAAAGAACACTTAAACAAACCATTAGGAAGTCAGAAGTAGCCTGTAATATCAAACCTCAGCGAAATAATTTCTTACTTTCAACCTGTAAAAGCACTGTTAAACAGCTGAACTGACAATTTGAAGGCTAGTTAGTTCCGAGCAAACAGTCCATTTAATTAAGACGGTAGGACAGGCCGCGCCGGGTTATTTAGCAAGCTATTGAAGTGAGCTTCGTCATGTGATTGAGACGCAAATGTTAGTACAATTAGATTGCAGTATTAAATTTTATTTTTTTTCTCTGTGGTAATCTGCTATCAGTTTTATACTTTTAGCGGATTAGTTCGGGGTGAACATTGGCGGGAAGAACGTGACTCCATCGAGCCATCTACTCGTACGTATTCATGCTTAGGCCCTCTCAGGTGTGGGTGGACAACACGTCTTTCCTTTTTTAAGTCTTTTCCTGTAACTTCTTGTTTTCAGTGCGGCAGCCAGATAAGACAATCATTTATTTGCTCAAACATGAGTACAATACATACAACACAAATTGTCAGCATGCAAGAGATGTTAAAAGTAGGGATAACACAGATCATCACGTTTGCCTTAAAAATTGGCATGCAAATATTAATAAAATAAAGTATAATGTCACTCAAAATAAATTTCATGTTAATAATGAGAACACTAAAAATACTAAAGATATAAATGATTAGGTAAGCATGGTCAAAATCTCTCATCGAAAAATTCATTTAAATTATAATAGGCTTTATCTACTAGGAAATTTCTAACTTTCTTTTTGAACGCTACGTCAGTTAACTGCTTCCAGATTATAGGTAGCTTGTTATATATTTTTGGAGCCATGCAAGAGACGCTCTTCCGCATAAGAGCCGTTCTATATTGATGTAGGCTGACTGTTGTCACGTCTATTACTTTATTTAGATCGTTGGGAAGCCTTTATTAAAATTAGTAAGTACTAAAATTGTAGTGGAAAGTGAAAAATTAAGTTTTGGGTTGTCGCAAACGACTGACCGACTGCGGGCTTTGATTATAATAATTGGTTTTTCTTTGTTTGTCCTACTGACAATTTCCTTTCTTCCTGCTGGTTTTGATTCCGTAGTGGTCGTTGAGTAGCCTTTTTTTGGCACTTTATAAGCTTTAGCTTTCGAATAGCTTCGAACTACGCCCTGCTACCTACCACCACCTCTTACAGCAGTATTATTTTAATCTTACTTCATTCTGGGAGAGCATTGGAGCTGTGCAGGACGTGCAGCTCCGCGAAATAAGGCTGCTGTGAGAAAAAAAATAATAATAACAAATTGGGTTATTATCAGCTTTAGGAATTATTAGAGTTACAACTAACGATTGCAAGTGCGTTGTTAAATTCACACAGCAGGATGCCATTTTCCATCCGGGCTATAAAAACCAATCAATCATTAGTTCTATTAAATTCTGTAATAGCGTTTCAGCAACAAAGTTAATAGGAACGTGGTTGACACAACATCTATTAAATATTAAATTGTTGATGTATTTGATGAAACATGTCAATTAATTACCTTGTTGAATTATTTATCAGTTGGTATTGTGGCTTGCTTTGGTTGGCTTGAGGACAGGGGCTTGTTTGCCCGTGGTGGGGCTTGTAAATACATGGGGTTACGGTTCAAGTGAATATGAAAAACATATGATTGGGAAATAAATCGGGACAAGAGCAAGAGAATGACGATGCTGTTTGGCTGCCAGTGTGAGTTAGGTATAAAGACTGTTTTTTGTTTTATTTTATGATAGACGTCATTTGAAATAAGGTTTTCCCAATCGAATTTTGATTCTTGTAACCTTTTTGGTTTTCTAAGCGTCGGTTGACGTCAATATTGCAAGAAAATTAAAACACATTTTCCTCAGTCCTGAAATATTCCTGCAATAACAACGGTGACAAAAATGTTAATCTACCAAAAGAGGAAATGTAAACAAAACTTATAATAAAATTTCAGTAGGTATTTACCGAAAAACTCGGGACAAACACGAGTTTTTCGGTAATATACTACATACGTCCCACTCTCATTTAGAAACACAAAAAAGTAGCGTCAACAAAAACTAGCTAAGGTTGAAATCGCGGAAAAACGACAATTAAACGCGCTATTAACTTTTTGTGCAGACCGTACCGCTGTCGCCACTTTTTGTTGAGCCGCCACCGCGGCACCGGTTCGTACGTACGCGGTAGTCCTATTTACAACGAGCTAATTGATAATTTTACGCACATCACTTGACCATTCAGTCTTTTGTTTTATATGAGGAGGAAAACTCGAGGACAAGGAGTTTGTATTATAAGCTTTATTGTTTATGAGGAAACATGAAAATGAAAATTGCGTCATTAGGTTGATAATTGGCAGCTAAAAATGATTTTCTTAATTCTTACTTGCAATAATATTCACTTGTTTGAAAATATCATATTCTGCAGATAGCGTTGTTTGGTGGTCGAACACTCGTCAATTTTATTTGTTGGTCAACTGTCACAGTTGGTGTAATTCTTGGTTTACTTACTGACTAACTAAACTAGTTGAGAATTTGAAATGAAATACAGACCTACCTCTCAGTACATTGTGTTGTGTGGTAACCAACTTCCTTAATTTTTTTTTCTAACCTTACTTAAGTTTTCCTTTTAAACGGGAAGTTACGAGACTCATGCATTTCCTTCCTTTCGATTTTTCCTACATTACTGTCGAGCTGTTATAAACGTTATTAATTGCATTAGTTGGTCAGATGGGTAGTCGGTTCATGTAAAATACTGGTATTCAGCTGCATCCGGATAGACTGAAAGCCTACCCCAACATAGTTGGGAAAACGGAGAGGGTAGGCAGATTTATCGATTTGATTAAAGTGCCTTAGGTTCTTCCTCACTGCAGTAACGATACAACATTGGTCCCGACACGCTAACCCCAACACACACGCCTCATAACTTTGTTCTACTCACAAATAGTTTTAAATTGCAAATGCAATTATTCGAACTGACCGCGCCGCGGCAATGCTATCCAAGTTTTAATTACCAACGCCTGCATAATTGCACGAATCGGAATGAAGTGCTCGTCTCGATGTGGACGTGCTATACGGGAGCGTGTTTATAGGGTAAGGGTGGATTTATTAATTATTGTGTTCCTATGTTTAATGTAAGTAGAAATAAATAAATAAATGTTTTGAATAAGGGGTATTGTGTCTAGGGACGTCGGGTTGGGGTTGGGAGGCATCAGCGAGCCTCTATAAGTATAACTTAGCCATGCATGTAGTTTCTCGTGACTTGGTTCGCTTGAATTAACTTTCAACTTTGATCCTATCAAATTCTTCCACCTTTTAGCTTCAGAACCTTCCTATTGATTGACCAATTGCACACCTCCTCAGAATATCAGCTGTTATTCGCATATAACGAGCACATCCGATGCACTACCTATAAAAGTAACATCGTTAGACAGAGATGCAAGCATCTAGGCTTCACGAAGTGTAAAAGAGATGTAAGACAGGGTTTTCAAAGCTCAAATTGCGGTGTTCCCATTGACATTACGAGACGGTGAAGCCGTTGGTTTTTATGTAATGAAAATTAGCTTGTAACATGAAATTTAATGAGGAATTATAATTTCACACTTTATTTGGGATGATGAGTCCGATGTGCGACGAAAGTAAAATCGAAAACTAACTCTTGGTAACGGTTTATTTTGTACTAGCAGCGCCCCGCGGTTTCACCCGCGTAAGTTTCGATCCCGTGGGATTATCGGGATAAAAAGTATCCTATGTGTTAATCCAGGACATGGTCTATCTACGTGCCAATTTCCATCCAAATCTGTTCAACGGTAAAAGCGTGATTGAGTAACAAACATCCAAACATCTTCACAAACTTTCACATTTATAATATTAGTAGGATTTGTAAAGTATGTGGTGTTGGCGCTAGTCACGTAGCCTGGTGGGAGGATATGTCAGCAGTGGATTGTTTATTCTTAATTGAATCCACGGAATCCTAAAATATGTTTATGGAACCTATGTCTTATCGGCTGACAATTTGTGATGTTTCAAGTCAAACCAAAAAGTATTATAGCTAATATTTTACCTTTTTCATATCTTGTAGGTACCTATATTTATTTAATTTATTCCGCTCTGATCCCCTGACCCCCCCACCTCCCCCCTCCCTCCTCGATCCTGGTAAGTATTAATAAAAATAATGTAACGTGCAATACCGTTTCGTTAATACAGTGGAATTAAGGAAGTAGCAAGAAGTTCCTTCAGAAGGTTAATTTAATTAAAAACGCAGCCGACCGTCGCATGGCGCGAGTTTTCGGCAACTTTTCCTGTAACTTGCACGGTTCACGGCTGTTGCTTTTATTTTAGTCAAAAATCGGTTTGAACAAAAAATGGAAAATACTTTCAAGGTTTATCGGTTGGTTTTTAGGTTTATTACCTTGAAAGTGACAGTGGACAGACTTCTTCTGAGTACGCTCTTTCCATCTTCAAATTCAAGGTCTTAAAGCCTTAGTAGTCATACACGGACGCTCAACAACGGCAGCGGTCACTGCGGCCACTGACGCGCGGCGGCTGCAATTGCCTCTACCGTTGACACGTGCCGCTTGTGTGTGAGCACTTACTTACACAAGCCGGTTGTTAGCCCTTTCTTAACATGTTCATTTCCTATAAGACAAACATAAGCCTGTCGGGGCCTACTCACCTCGCCACGTGACACGAGACGTGATGGATCCGATACGACGGAGATTAGTGACGGACGTGATGTTAGTAAATAACAACATTGGTTAGCCTCCTGCATGGACTGTGTAGCATGTAAACTGTTTCTTGATGAAAATGTTTATAATGCTGGTTTTCAATATCATCACCCGCAGTCTTTTTCGTCCTGCTGCTGATCATAAGACACCCCCATAATACACCAGTATTACCTCCTTCTTGTGCCAAATCGGTAGTTAAATCTGGCATCGGTAGTGCTAATTTTTAACAAACACACACCCTCACAGAGTGTGTGTTTGTGTGTGTGCCTTTATGATAGTGGAACTATTTCTCATATAGGCCATCTCATATTAACACCATGCTTGATTTTAAATGGTGATGTAGAGACAGAATGTAGAAACGGCTTCAATGGCGATGTCATCTGATTTATCGAACTGACTTTTGTTTGGTTAGCTTTACTTCTGAATGTTTTACATATGTGTACTTGAATTGATTTATCCAACACTCTTGGTGTTAATTGGGGAACTGTAAAACAAATGTTTTGTTATTTAAGTGCAAAGTTATAATTATGAACACAAATAGGAAATTACTAGGATCTATGTAGTTTTGAGTGTACCAACAATGAAAATAAAGTTAACATTTTCAATGCTTTATTCTAATAAATGAGTTAATAAAAATATATACCTGAACAACCAGATTCAATTTCTTCAGGGCTTGATTGTTCTGTAACTATACTTTTTTTTTTAATTGCTTTTCACACTCTTCAAGAACCATCATCTTTCGTTTCTTAGCAATATAGGGTCTCTGTTGTGTCAGATGTTTGTGTATCCATAACTGGTTGGCAAATAAAATTTTTGGCCATACATCCTGGTTTCACACGTACTTGTGATAGGTACTGCATATAATTTTCCATAAAATTTGGCAACTGAAAAAAGAAAAGTAAACAATTAAAATTGATAAAAAGAACGATAACCAAAACAAACATAACCTCAATAAATTAGTTATTTCATAGCCTCAATATTTCAACTATTTCACGTCAAACGAACATTTTAAGTTTAAAACCTATCAATATATAAATAACATACTCACATCACAATGGTCTTCACAGAAATAAAGTGGCGCATTAGTGACTACATCGTTCGGGTTTCGCCGTGCGAGCTTTAACCATTGATCTCATTATTTTCTTGTTTGGGACATATAAACACCTTGTTGGGTGTGGTTATTGATGTGTTTTCACACTGAGGCACTGCACACCACTTATAAGCTTTGGAATTAATTTTAATCACACGAAATATGCAATGTTTATTAGCTTTCTTCTGACTGCGTGTAGACACATTTGATGTTTACCTAGGCGTGACGTCAGACCCGACGCTATGACACTGCGAGATGTTTTCGCGCACTATTGAAAAAATATTAGAAAAATAGCTTTAAACTTCGTTAAACTTTAGTTTATTACCGTATTAAGGTTTTTTCGTAAATAGTAAATGTGTATGTACATTACGGAAGAGGATTTCAAAATCTTTCGTCATCCCTATTGTCATGGGATTCATTGTGGCTATAAATGCCGTAACTTTACATAATTAACCGACTTCAAAAAGAAAAAGGACAAAAAAAATACATTCGAATTGAGAACCTCCTGTTCTCAATTCGAATGTATTTTTTTTGTATTTATGTTACGCGATATCTCCGGCAATTGTAAGTCGATTTAAAAAATTCTTTGGTAGTTTTGAGTTAGCTTCATTTTGTGTGGGGTAAGTACAACTTAAAAGTGAAAAAAAAACTTCCTAAAAAGACACCACAAAATGAAAGATAACTTTAATTTCGGAAGTCGGTGGCAAACAATGAAAATGCGAATCCAACGATACCGACTTCTGAAATTAAAGTTATTTTTCACTTTGTAGTGTCTTTTTTGGAAGTCGGTTGTTTTTTTTTTTGTAAAACAGTTTTATCAGAAACATGTACACACTCGAATTTCCTACGTTAGTAGGTACTATTAGTTATTCTGTGCCATCACGCTAATGTCTTTCCCCATCACTCCCTCCATCAATACAACATTGCCCTAAAATGCAAAGTCTGTCCAGAAATAATATCCGAATAGCCTCGTAATATTGTGGAGAGGAACGTAGTCGAATAATTCTTTTATGTTCATACAAGATCATTACTGTTGTCAATGGGTCACATAATTTACTTTTCGCCTCTTCACGAGCGCGCAACACTGACAAAGAGGCTGTGAAAGAGCCCCCAGGGGTGGTGCAAGGCTATGAACGGAGTTTTTAGAACCGGAAGTTGTTTGATGAAATTGGGGAGAAAACTAGGATTAGATATATTATGTAATTATAAAATTGCAGCGAAGACGTCAGGTTCAGTCTGAAGAAACTGAATTTATTTATTTGTTACACTTTTACGCAAGTGCATGATATTGTTTCTAACATTGTTGTAGAGGTACAACAATGATTAAAAACAATATCATGCACTTGATCTGATGTTCTCTCTACATTCCCGTGTACACGGGAATGTAGAGAGAACATCAGATCAGATCAATGTTTTCAATCAAGAAGTTCATTTTCTATAATATGCGTTAGGTAGCGTAGGCCCTTAATTATCATTTCAGATTCCCGCTGTCGCCTATCACTTAGCCAGATCCCTGGTAGCATAAGAGGGCGGAATTAAGTCCCATTGAGCGTAGGCCTCGCAGCACCCGCTCAGTGAGCTCACTGCATCCTTTATATCTTATCTACTTCCGCTCACACTTGCCATTTTAACAAAATCATATCAGAGGTTCAAGAGGTTTCACTTTAAATATGCCTACCTATTCTATTATAAAGGATCTTTAGCAATTAATATTTTGACTCTTTCTACAAGCTTTACAACACCAAGGACAATCAAGTAGGACTCGAAGGACCAAAAATAAAACTTATGTCCTCAACACTGCCAGGCTTGTAGCGGTATCTACAACGCCACATGCGAACAACGTGTCATACTGAAGTCACGCAAAATCCTGCATCTCGCAAGTAGATTTTACCGCGCAACTAGCATAGATACAACGGCCCCATCATGAATCATTGGGCAGTTGCCCGCCAGACACAACACCCGTCTGGTCGGAGGATCGTCCCTTTTCCTTAGAGTATGAGGAGTATGAGTGAACTTTACACCCTATTCCTCATACTTCTACTATAGGCTTAAAAAATAATTTATATTGTAGTAACGAATGAGCTTTTTAACCGTATAAGATTGTATTAATCAAGTTTTTACAGGATAATCAATCCGTTTTTATATTTATCTTTAACAAAGCCTTAAAGATTACCATGAACCCTAGGACCATTAACAATCCCATACATCCCATTTAGTTCGTCTTTTCTTCCATCAACAGTAAATGGTCCTTAGGGTTCTTAATACCATAGCTTTGTTGGAGTATAGCAAAAACAAATCTATCCTACTTCAACACTATCGTCTTTCTCATTCTAACTCATAAATATTATTTATTGTATCCGTGCCCACCCTGAACCACTTGACCGAAATCCTTACTTTCGCATAGCGACTGTACTGCTCTATTAGCCTTGTGTGGGATCACACGTCTCACGTAATATTAGTAAACACACCTTCCAATATATAAATAAAAGGATTAATAAACGTATTATTGAAATCCTTAGAACGGTCTTTCCTTTGGTGTCCAACCATATACCCTAACAGGTTATGGGCCCAGAGCGCTAAGCCAGAGTGCGAATAAATAATATAAAGTGAAAGTGATTGGACACTAAATAATTCATAAAATGTTATTTTAGTGCGAGTGTTTAAAAATGGATTCTAGATCTAATAGAAACATCAAACAATTTGATGGTGAAAAGTATAGTGTGTGTGGAAATTTCGAATTTGCAATCTATTAAGTGAATTTGGAGTTCTGAACATTATCGACGATGAATCTCCGACAGGGAGAAGTGCTGAGTGACTTAAAAATAATGCATCAGCTAAGCATACGATAATAGAATGTTTGTCAGACTCATTACTTGGCCTGACTACAGAACAAGACACCGCAAAACAAATTTTCGCGAAGCTTGATTCTATCTTTGAAAGAAAAGGCGTGGCGACGCAGCTGTCAATATAAGCAAAAGTGCAAAAGTCAATAAAACCGTTCACGAATAATTTTAAACACAAGAAATGTCATCACTGTGGCAAAAAGGGACATTTGAAAAGGTGTTGTTTTTCTTACAAAAGAGCTATTGAAAACAAAAGAATAAACAACGGTCCAGATGGTGGTTCAAAACTACAAAATTCTGATTTGCTTTTATGACGGACAGTGATACAAATTACAGTAATGACGGGCAAAATAATATTACTTTTGTGTTGGATTCTGGAGCCTCAGATTATTTGATAAATCCAGAAGACTTGGCTCGAACTTCACTGAGCTTGAAAAACGAATGAACATTTCTGTAGCGAAAAATGGCATGTTCATAAAAGCGACAAAGAAATGTGGTCTCCCCGTTACCAGCAAGATGGGCGTACCAGGTATACTACAGGATGTACTTTTCTGTTCTGATATTCCCTACAACCTGTTATCGGTTAAGAAAATGCAGAATGCGGGAATGACTGTCGCTTTTGATAAAAACGGTAGTGTTGTTGTGTACAACTATGGTAAGCCGGTAATAAAGGGTGAGTCTTTGAACAATCTAATAAGCATTAACTGTATGCTTTCTAAACATGCTTTAAATAGCGAATGCACATTAGATAGAGTCGTAAATAATAATTATGAATTGTGGCATTAGAGGTTAGACCATAAAGGCAAATCAAAATGTATGGAAATAAAATGAAAGAAATTATTTTCTGATATTGATAATATTATGCCAAATGATAAAGTGTGTGAGCCTTGTATTTATGGTAAACAAGCATGCCTGCCATTTAACAAATCGAAAACAAAAGATTTGAAACGACCTCTATTTAAAGTGCACACAGATGTTTGCGGTCCTATTACTCCTTCGTCTATTGATGGCAAAAATTATTTTGTGATTTTTGTGGTTGAATACACTCATTATTGTGCTACCTACTTGTTAGCTCGTAAATCAGATGTTTTTGTTACGTTTCGGGATTATGTAGCAAAAGGTGAAGCACGTTTTTGTTTGAGAATCGTTAACTTGTATTGTGATAATGAAGGGGAATTTGTCCAATGAAATAAAAGAGTTCTGTGCGTGGAAAGGTATTAGCTACCACTTAACAGTGCCACATACTCCGGCTTTGAATGGTATTGCCGAACGTATGATAAGAACAATAACAGAACGGAGTCGTACAATGGTACAAGGGTCTAAATTAAATCAATCGTTCTGGGGTGAGGCTGTGTTAATCGCTACTTATTTAATAAATATCAGCCCCACGAAAGCACTGTGGTTGGATAAAACACCTTATGAGTTATGGCATAATACTAAGCCGCAACTGAAGTATTTAAAAGTTTTTGGTTCAACTGTTTATTTTGTTAATAAAAGTAGAAAAACGAAATTTGACAGGAAATCATCAAAGGGAATTTTCGTTAGTTATGAACCAAATGGTTATAAGGTGTGGGATGTGGTAAATGAAAAGTTTGTGAGAGTCAGAGATGTGGTAATGGATGAGATTAATTTCTTATCAAATAGGCCAGTGCAATCTGAGCCCGAACGGATTATGGCTAGAAATAGCAATAACTCTGTTGTTGAAAACTCTGTAAGAGATGTGGAAATGGATGAGATTAATTTCTTATCAAATAGGCCAGTGCAATCTGAGCCCGAACGGATTATGGCTAGAAATAGCAATAACTCTGTTGTTGACTACTCTGTCAGAGATGTAATGGATGAGATTAATTTCTTATCAAATAGGCCAGTGCAATCTGAGCCCGAACGGATTATGGCTAGCAATAGCAATAACTCTGTTGTTGACTACTCTATCAGAGATGTCGTAAAGGATGAGATTAATTTCTTATCAAATAGGCCAGTGCAATCTGAGCCCGAACGGATTATGGCTAGAAATAGCAATAACTCTGTTGTTGACTACTCTGTCAGAGATGTGGAAATGGATGAGATTAATTTCTTATCAAATAGGCCAGTGAAACCTGAGCCCGAACGGATTATAGCTAGAAATAGCAATAACTCTGTTGTTGACAACTCTGACTCTGTACACCCTTTTCAAAAGAGGTGTGAATCTCATAAGGATCAATCAGATTGTATGAGTAAACAAACGGATAGGATACCTGCTAATAATAAATCTGTCAATGAAACAGGGGAGCGCCTAAACCGGTCTTCATATCACAATGAAAATGAGTTAACTTTATCTAAAAACAATGATACATCACATAATTTGAGACGAAGTAATAGGGTCCAAAACATGCCAACTATTTCTTATAATGAAAATGATGAGGACAGTATTTATGACAACTACTTGTTGTGTGCAGAATCTTTGATATTTCAAATTCCTCAATCATATACAGAAATTAAAACCAGGGATGATAAGCATCTATGGGAAAATGCTATCAAAGAAGAAATCAATTCACTTATTGAAAATGATACCTGGACTTTAGTACCAAAGCCAGATAATAGAAATATTACCGATTGTAAGTGGGTATTTACAGTTTAAAAATGATGAGTTTGGAAAACCCTTGAAGTATAAAGAGAGATTAGTGGCTCGTGGTTTTAGTCAAAAATATTTGATTGATGGACGAGACATTTGCACCTGTTGCAAGGTTTGCAAGTTTTAGACTAATATTAAGCTTTAGCGAATCAATTTAATTTGCTGGTTCACCATATGGCTGTAAAGACAGCATTTTTGAATGGGAAACTGAATGAGGAAATCTATATGAAAATTCCCGAGGGTATCCCGGCTAGAAGTAATATGGTTTGCAAATTAAATAAGTCATTATATGGATTGAAACAGTCTGCACGCTGTTGGTTCCAAATGTTTGAGCAAGCTTTGATAAAAAGGGGTTTTCAATACTCATCAGCGGACCGGTGCATTTACATTTTTAATGCAGGTCATGTTTTAAAGAATATTTATATTTTACTTTATGTGGACGATCTTGTGATTTCAACCGCAGATATAAATACTATGAATAGTTTTAAAACATACTTAATGAACACTTTTAAAATGGTAGACTTAAAAGAGATCAAATGTTTTCTGGGAATCAAAATAACCAAGTCAGAAAACAAAGTTACTTTGGATCAGGAAATGTACATAAAAACAGTTCTTGAGAAGTTTAACATGAGTAACTGTAATTCTGTCACTACACCCCTTGAAAGTAAACTAGATTACGAAGCATTAAATTCGTGTGAAATAACAAGTGCCCCTTGTAGAAATATTATCAGGTGTTTGATGTATATCATGCTGTGCACTCGACCTGACCTAAGTTTTTTCTGTTAACATCTTGAGTCGATATGCAAGCAAAAACAACCATTCATTATGGTCACACTTAAAAAGGGTCTTGCGTTATTTAAAGGACACTATAAATCTCAAGTTAACATTTACACGAAATGATTACAAAAATATTCTAAGTGGCTTTGTTGATTCTGACTGGGGTAGTAATACAATAGATAGAAAAAGTACTACGGGTTATTTGTTTAAAGTATTTGATCAATGCACAATATGCTGGCAAACAAAGAGGCAGCAGACAGTGGCGACATTATCCACTGAAGCAGAGTACATGGCTCTATATAAAGCAGTAAAAGAAACTCTGTGGTTAAAGTCATTAGTAACAAGTATTGGCATTGCGATACCAGATTCTATTTGTATTTATGAGGATAATAATGGATGCATAAGCATCGCGGACAATCCTACTAGTCACAAAAGATCTAAACACATTGATATTAAGTATCATTTTTCTAGAGAACAGGTTGAGAAAAATGTGATTAAAATGGTTTATGTTTCTACAGATAACCAGCTGGCTGATATCCTGACAAAATCATTACCCGCGGTGCGTTTCACCGAGATGAGAATGATACTCTGGGTGTCGTTGTAATTATATTCAACGTGGATGAATAAAATGATATGGATATGTTAATTATAAGAGCTTGGTTATAATATGTAGATGAATAACATTAATAGTATCCAGTTATAATGGATAAATTGATTGATAATGGTTTGATTAGGTTTTTCTGGGTTTTCCCTAATCCTGCGCAACAAATGTTGGACCATGATGATTGTATTCCCAGAGAGAGAGATAAATTGGAGGTGTGTGATTTTGTAATTGTATAAAGATATTTGATATCTTATATCGTAATTAAAAAGAAAAGGATTTATTTTTGAGGGGGCGTGTTGGAGTATAGCAAAAACAAATCTATCCTACTTCAACACTATCGTCTTTCTCATTCTAACTCATAAATATTATTTATTGTATCCGTGCCCACCCTGAACCACTTGACCGAAATCCTTACTTTCGCATAGCGACTGTACTGCTCTATTAGCCTTGTGTGGGATCACACGTCTCACGTAATATTAGTAAACACACCTTCCAATATATAAATAAAAGGATTAATAAACGTATTATTGAAATCCTTAGAACGGTCTTTCCTTTGGTGTCCAACCATATACCCTAACAAGCTTGCTATCTAATGTTCCGGAAATCTTTTCATAAGCGATACACGTTCCTTTCAACATGTTTATGGGTCCCATAAGGTGGATCTTCTAAAGAGCGGTAAGATTAAAGTATTACGAAGTGCAGGAATCAAGGGTTATGTTCCTAGATTTGCTTGGTGATAAATGTTATGTCATGATTATGGGGTTTTAAGAATTTATTTGATAGAATTGTGCTTCTGTAGTTTGATTGATTGCATTGGTTAGGATAATAGAAGTGGTTTTTTAGTTACTACTAATAATTTAAAAAAAAAAATGTTTCGAGTCTCTCGAACGTTTGACCTATAGCACATAGGCTACAACTTGCATTGCGACTGAACTATTAAGGTATAGTAATCTTAAACTATTGTGTAATCATAGTAATTATTCTATTTTTACCATAGATCACACTATCCATAAGTAACTTATGGATATGTCTACTAGTTCCATTTTAATACCATTTGCGGTGACAGCAATTACCTATAACTCCATTTAATCGCCTGATTTGGCATCGTTAACCAAGGACAAACGAGTGCTTATTACATACTAACGTAACATATAAAAGCTTAATGATACGTAGTCGAAGACTCTACACAATCCCTTTACTAAACGAAAGGCAAAAGACCAATTTCCCACGAGCCGGCGCGTACGCACGGGTCAACGACCTCGCACCTCTGTAACCTAGCAACGGTATCCGAGCCTTCACCTCCTTGAACTATATTGCACACACAAAAACAGGATCTAATCTCTTTCCAACAACGTTCAATTTTCTTCGCATTAGGACTGGGCATATCATGCGTAACCAAACCACCTGTGTTGATTTCTAGGACTTTATGCTCATTGGAACAAAGGTGATATTTGCTTGTGTTTATATAGAGACCACTCCATTGAGCAAATGCGTGATTGACAGATATTATGTATTATATGTATAGTTTATGGTTTCACTTTATTGTTTTAAAGATGGATTGCGTTCGTGTTTCACGTACTCATTCATACAAGAATGGTCGTATAGTGTGTCATTTAATACGGTAAATGATCTGGAAGCAATTTAAGACAACTTTCCATCAGGGAATGAGAAATAAAAAATAGTCTTGCTAAACTAGTTAAGTACTAAGTATTAGGGCCCTATCTCACTAGGACACCAATGGCGGCGCAACCATGGTCGCGTTGCCAAAAAATGTATGGTTGGTTGCGCATCTGATTGGACGCCTGGTGAGATACCCAACATAAAGCTGTATATATTTTGCTGGCAGGGCAACCATGGTTGAGACACCGTGTGTGTGTCCCAGTGAGATATAAGCCTTAGGATTATCAGCTTTCCCACTGTTCTGGCTCTAGCCTATTGTACCAAGTAGCCCTTTACTAAACTATTTTCTAACAAAGCTTGGCTTAAGTGTCTTCGGAGAATGTAGCTATAATAAAGCTTGGATTGAGCTCCAATCGGCCGATACATCTTGTGAAACTCTGTAGCATGGTTTATGGCAATCTCTACCTTAAGACCAGTTTTAGTTGCAAACTCCGTTGTGGAATCATCCCTACCTACCTAATGTGTATTACTTGAACGGCATATATTTTTATACTCATAAAATTCCGGTATCGAAGGCCTTGTTCAGATCGTCAAGGAGACAAACTTGGCCACCTACTGGGCTCAAACAATATAATATTGGTGTACCGTCGCGTCGTCGATACGAAAAGAAGAAAACTGATAAAGTGACTTTGTTTTCGACGCATTATCATAAATAGGTGTTGCTTATTGCATGCCACTGAACTCAATAGTTGAAGTAAGTATCAAATTCGCTATTTTCTTTAAAATAATAGTTTTTATAGTGTTTAGGGTTCCGTACCCAATCTGTGAAATTTTCAATATTTTAACAACAAATAATTAAAAATAAAATAATAGCTTAATAAAGCATAATAAGCCTATAACGTACCGCCTGCTGGGACACAGGCCTCCTCTCGGTGAGAGGGAGTGGGTGGGGTAAGTAATCCACCACGCGGGCCCAGTTGGAGTTGGCGGATGTCACATGTCTTTAAATTTTTGGTTCTGGGACATGTCGGTTTTCTCACGACATTTTCCTTCATCGTTTTGAGATCAGTGGTGATGAAATAATTTACACAAAGTAAAGCGCTTTTCTGGTTTTCTGGGTTCAAAAATACCACCTAAAACTCGTAAGTAGCGGCAAAAATAAAATAAAGTTAAAAATTTAAGAAGGTCTCTCTATGCAGATACCTACCATTGTTAGCCTTGGGTACGGAACTCAGTCTAACTCATACCTGGCCGGTGTTCTTAATATTTGCCACTATGGGTTACATCCTCACTTCTACCTTTCAGTTCCCGGCTCATAATTACCATGTTTCATTTGCATGTAATGAGTTGATGACGTCATAACTCACGTGGATCTGAATATTATCATAAACGTGTTAACGTCAGCTCCGCGATTCATTAGCCACTTTAGTGGGCTAAGAGAGCACGCACACTGGACAAATTAATGAACAAACGTTTTTAACCCACATTTTCACCATCATTTTCACTTTTTTTTTGAAGGTCCTCTTGTGCAAAATTTCATGCTTCTAAACCCAGCGGTTTAGGCTGTGTGTTTTCTGCGAATTTAAAATTTTGTAGATCGTTTAATACATCTAAATACTTTTAGAGACAGTTTTTCGTTGGCACTGGCAGACATTACTAAAGTGGTTGACTAATGGCGATTTTGAACGAAATGAGTTAGAGAGGGACTCTTTAGGTTGCCTTGCAACTTTACGAGGTTAATGCAGAAGTAGGGTCATGTGGAAGATACTCATAAGTAACTTGGCAATAAATTCAAAGTACCTGCTTAACATTAAATACTAAGTACAGTACCCGGCGATAAATATTGCACATCGACCTTTACCTTTTTTTTCATTTTATACAAAGAATAAAATTATCAAAAGAATAAAAATAATTATCAAAAGAAGCCAATCATAATTGTTTTAACAGCTCCTAATAGATACCGGACTGTTTGTATTTCGTGCGACAGAGATAACGCTCTACGAAGCCGATATTAGTCGATTGTCTCTTTCCAAAGGTCGATGTGCAATATTTATCGCTGGGTACTGTACTGTTTATTTTATTTTATTTTTTACGATTTTGTTTAGTACGAATAATTTAAACGGACTTGGTTTCCTTACGTCCTTTTCGGGTAACCAATGAAAATCAGCGCCGTGCTGTGGGTATAGCGTCATGCTGAGTGGAAGCCTTCTTGTCACAGTCATGACGTGCTGCTGTCGACTATTTCAGTTTTGTGCTCGTGATTATAGATCTAATTTGTTTTTATCTTTCTTTAAGTAGGTATTATATTTTTGTATGCGCGTGTTTTTGTGACAAATAAACCTTTAATTCTCTCTTTCTAAATTGCTTCAACTAAACATTGCGTATGTTACTTATGCAACGTATGTAAGTAAATATTTTTGACTCCTTGTAACATGTCAAATAGATTTAGGCGCATAATGCCCACTTCTCAAAATGGCAACTGAGTCGCTAATGGACTAATTCTCAAAATGGCTAATTCTATAAATGACTAATTCTCAAAATGCCTAATTCTATAAATGACTAATTCTCAAAATGCCTAATTCTATAAATGACTAATTCTCAAAATGCCTAATTCTATAAAGGACTAATTCGCAAAACGGCCACTTCTATAAATACTTAATTCTCAAAAGGGCAATTATTGAAAATTGTATCGCAAAAAATGTGTTATATTTAATATTAGTCATTTAACATTCCCAGCATATATTATTATAAAATATTGTTTTAAGTTAACAATTTGATACGCGTGCCGATGTCAGGGTGAACAATACAGTTCTGCGTATTATCCGCCAATTTCTTTTGTTTTGCTCGTGTAATTGACAGCTCGCAAATACTTGTGGAGTTTAATGAAGTGTTGATGTCATGGCTAAGTTCGGATTTACACCAGTTCATGATTGTATGAAAAGACTTGTTTTTTCCCAATGCCAATATTAAATGATAACTCTACTCTGTTAAAGGAAAACATGTCATCATTTACCTCTTCATCTTCAAGCACCGTACTTCGCGGGTGGTTCTTCGCTTTCAGGTCTTAGCATGAGTACAAGGCCTTACGCAGTCTACACAACTAATGTCTTCACACCTCACACCTCTGTTTATCTTAGTTATATCACAATAAAGAACGTTCATTCGGTTTTTCTCAGTTTGTATCTTTAATTCATAAAGCCTATCGTCTTAAGCCAGGGATACACTAGGGGATAAATGTCCCACAACATGTCAAGCGAAGCCGGGCGATTTTGCTTGACATATCTGACAACCTCGCGCGACTTATGTCCGTAGCGACGTCAGGCGAAGTTGTACGACTTCGTTCGACTGGAATAGTTCTATTAGTTTCAGCACTACATCGTTAATCCACATTGTTGACAAAGTGGTTGCACACTGGTTCCACAACTGAATACGTCTGTCATATCGAGCGAAGTCTGGCAACGTCGCGCCACACTAGACGTCGTTGGCGACACGTATCGCGCGATGTTGCCAGACATGTCGAGCGAAGTCTGGCAACGTCGCACCACTCTACCCGACGTCGCTGGCGACACGTGTCGCAGGACGAAATCAAAATCAAAAGTCATTTATTCAAACTAGTCTGAGAATCAGCACTTTTCGACGTCAAAATTACAAAAGACAGTCCCCCCAAAACGCCCGCCCTTCACCACCTCCTAGACATTTGACCCTAGTGTATCCCTAGCTTTAAAACATTATTATTAAAAGCCTGTGATGTCCAACTGCAGGGAAAAGGCCTCCTACTCTCTTTCCACTTCTCTCTCTTCTTAAAACACGCTCATATCTAAATACTTTAACTTTGAATTTCTTGTCACAGAAGATCCAGTTTTTATAATTTGCTTAATATTCTCAATTTCCAAAGTTTGTCCCTCAGCCAGTGTGTAATCAACACAACAGTGACGACAATTAGTGCGGCGTACATTAGTTGTCGCGATGTCGCGTTGACGCGGCGACGTGTTCACGACATAATTCACATCGCTCAGTTGTGGATAGCCGTACTACACTCCTACGAAGTATGGAGTAGTCATCAGAAACAATTGAGTATCAATCATTGGGGTAAATGCTTCAGTATCATTGATTATAACGAAGAGGGAACACGTCGGTGTTCCCTCAGAATGATCTGAATTGGAAAATAATTGTTTACTTACTCATGAACCGTGTTTCTGTTTGTAACGATGGTGAATGCAGAATGGCAACAAAGCATACGTTGAATCGATTAAAAAACTACAAATTCATTGATGATCTTCTACCGACAACGACTTCTTGTTCAATCACATTTGTGTGTTGTTTCATAAGTTTGTTGCGAATTGTTTGTTATCTGGCCGTCGTCAAGGAAGAAGACTTCTGGCCGCAGGATGTGGTGTTCCGTCGCTTTCGTGGACAAGTACCACAGAACAGTACTTGTCCGCGGAAGAACTAATCGTCACACAATAACTAATAGTAATAATACTAACCCCACCGCCGTATCTCTACGTTGACGTCGTGGTGGGGCTTGCGCGCTCCGAACTTTAGGTCTGTGCCGGAAGAGTTTACTTTGCCGGAACAGGTCTAGAGTTAGGAGTTATACATAAACCCGCAGGGCAGCATGTGGCGAGCTGTTGGGCAGTAGCGACCCCACGGACCCTATCTCCAGGGAGAAGTTCATCACCTCTGGCTTGCCTTTATTGGCCGGTTTGAGTGGAGATTCGCAAGAGCAAACGTGCTCGGAGGAAGGAAGTATTCCAGTAAGATGCTGGTAGGGATCTTGACTGTACTTCCGGGATTGTCCTGATAGCCTTGGAATACCTCTCCACTCCTCATAAGCGCCTCAGGACCTGTTGCCCCCTTGTCGCTACGACACTATGTGCTAGCGACCGTTTTCGGGGGCCCATTATTGAGTGTGCAAGCCACCCCGTGCCCTTGTATCTGTGTAATTTATATAGAACATCGGTCAGGCAAGGGCTATAGTTTTTCTATAGTCCTAGATAACCAGTTCACTTTAGCCACCAAAACCCATGATCCAATATTTTTGTTTCCATGTTTTGCAATAGTCCTACACGAACCGGGGGTTATCCTTGGGTGCACTTGCATAGTGCGAACAGGGATAAACGTCGGTTGATGCCTCATTTCATTGAAAACGTCTAACGGGCCTCTGCGAGTTGGCTTCGGCCCCTCGTACGCCTTCCAAAGGACCGGGACCCCATGATCCCGAGATATGTTAAAACATAAAAATAAATAATACTAATAGTACCGTACGCAAAATACGTGCATTGACGTGGAGTTGCGGACACCAGCCATTGGGTTATCTAGCACTTTTTTCCAGGGGGGACCTGGCCCCTAACAATTCTTTTTTTTTTTTGTTGTGAAATCCTCATGGTAACTTTCCGTCTGGGATGAACGGAACCCACTGTTTCTTATACTACCATTAGTCGGGGGCCCGAGAGCCCCGAGAGATACTTGTATATTCGCCGCACCTTTGACTGATATCAGCCCGCCGTGCCTAGCGGGCCCCATCCCCAAGTGCGGGCGGTCCCAAGACCGATCCTTTTCTTTTAGCACGTTTTTCACGGCCCACCCAGACCCTCCCACCCCCATATACGCCTATGACACCAGCCCGTATTACCTAACTAATAGTACCCCATAATGTCCATTCCCAAATGGCCACAACATCCGCTTATCCGCCATTCAAAACAAATTCATATCAAACACCTAAAATCAAATAAACGCAGTTTAAAATCAATATAGGTATCTATCTGTATTTAAATGTAAATGCTGCTAATATTGATCTCGATTTATTCAAGATTATGGTAAACGAGACGTGTTATGGTGGCATTAGCATAGCAGCCTGTGGGCCTTGGACCATTCGTGCTCGCCAGCGCTTATCACGAACACCATGCTTAGGAAAGTATTATGTATTGGGTTGATATATCAGATATTTAAGTTAGTAATCTATGGAATTATCGTAGAATTAATTAGGTATGCTTACGTACTCTATGATCATATTTATTTTTATTTTGTTAGCAAACTGGTCTTTATGTACAGAAAGGACCAAGAAAATATGTTTATAAATATGAATAACTTCAGTCATAGACTTCAGCATCAAGTTTAGACCAGTTTACAACACTATAAAACCTTAATAAAAAATATTTAAAAAAATACCTGCACGTTCCATCCACTATAAGTTATTACCAAAATAAAATAATCAAACCAGGTTTTTACAACTTGATATCTAAGCACAAGGAAAATGTAGCAATATTCATTTAATTTTCCTTGGTCCTTGATTTTTGACTATTGCCTAAAAATGCAAATAATAATTTGAAATTTTGAACTGCTTATTAATATTTCAAGATATTATGACTCGGTAACCTCCAGAGGTTGCACAACAAAGCGAGATCTCTCACAATAATTAGTCTGGTCTTTTTGCCGACTGTTCTTGTTATATACATAGTTGTAATAAGTGTTGATTCTCATGCCAATGTTATACTTGATGTAGCTGAAACATTTGAATAAATTATTACGATATTTTGTGTAATAAATTATAAGCAATTTAAGCACATAATCTAATAAGCCGATAAGTCCTTAAAATTTTATCGAAAAACGAAAGTGTCTTCTGAAGGGTTTTGGTATCAATTTTTTTGCTCTAAAATTATCACTCTCGAGAAAATTTTGCATTCGTACCTATCTACGGTAAAAACTAAACTAAGCTAAAACGGTACAAAGGTACGTTTGTACTAATTTACATATAAAATTATACTTACCTCAAAATTTTTTTTGGACTTTGTCGTCAAAGCTTTCTGTGGTCTGAAATATACAATTACGAGAGTTTTTTTGTCAATCATAGGTAATTAAAATGTACTTGGAGGATGTTTCGTTAGTGCCATAAGTTCTCGACAATTTTGCTTTGGTCCTTCAGTACTTAAGTATGTAGATACATCTTCCATCCAAGTTACTAAAATAGCTGAATACAAAATTTTGAATGACTTGTTTCTGATCTACGCATTTATATTTATAAACTTTAACCTTTAACAAATAGCACAAAACGAAATCCATGTTTAGATCAATCATTGCTGTCACAATAGTAATGCTTGTCCTGTCACAGGTAAACTCTTGCGCAGGCACGCACACTAGTACCGTTAGTTCACACTTGCACGTTAATTCAATAACTGTGACACCTGAGTATAGAAGTGACACCATTCCTTATCACACCAAAACCAACTTTAATAGAACAGTTACAAAGTTGAATGTCGAACGAAATAGCACTGAGTTTAAGGTGTGTGAGTGTGAATCTTATGTAAACCCGTCTCATGGTCATTCCTTTTTAGATCTTATCACACCAATTTTAAAGTTCATTTTCACTGTACCAACACATGTCAATTCAAGTGCTGATTTAGATAGGTCGCAAAAGATTTCCAACTTTATTTAATGTGTGGTAGGATTTGTTTTCGGTCGTGCAGTGATGTTACCGGTCCGTACCACTCGGTGCCAGGCGTCGTCGTAAGAATGCGTTCGAACACCGAGTAGGTACAGTTACCTATCGTTCGTCTGTTTATAACAACTTGTTTGTCTAATTTTTTTTAGTTAATTTTCGACCTTGGGGGATTCACTATAACTTAGTACCTACTTATATCTCGATGACTATAACTAATTTTTCTATCTGAACATTAGATGTTTCTGGGAACCGGTTTTTTATTGGTTTGTCACTATTCATAGTTTTATACCTTGGTACCTACTAGATACACATTTTATTAGATAAGCAACCGACATCAAACAAAGTGAACTTAGCTGATTCTCTAAGCGATTCAAAAAACATAAAAGGCAGTTCTTCCTTTATTGACGTCGTTTCCATTCGAGGGTCTCTTCGGTATTTTTATCGCCAATTCTTGGGTCTTTATTTTTATCGGGCAAATTTAAATTGGGTTTGACATTCAAAAACCCTGAATATTGAGTTTCGGGTCTCCCCGCGGCCCCGGTCAGTCGGTCATGTCCCACATTAGGCTGTGGACACACCTCAGAATCGATGGGCTCTTTGAGCACGGTTAGGTATTTAATAAAGGTGACAGCTACATCCTACTTCCTTTAGGCTTTTCGCAGCGATTAAATTAGAATGTATCGGTGTATTTGAATTTGAGCGTCGCCGTCAACTTTATATTAAGTTATGATCTCTCAAAGTATTGTTTATGTCCTATTGGGACAATGCACCTTATTTAATTGCTATCGTTTCATCTTCTAGAACAAAAGCAGTTGCATCACCAATGAATCTATTAACCATCTTAACAATTTTTCCACTATTATCGTAATCATTCCACAAACAGCCATTTTTCTTCTTTTAACGCGTACGTCTTTTTTACCTACATCATTCTCACATCCATACTAATATGTATTATAAATTCGAAAGTAACTCTGTCTGTCTGTCTGTATGTAACCTTTTCACGCCTAAACCACTGAACGGGCTAAGGAAGGAACACGGGTGGGTTTTAGTCAGTAAGAGTCTGACACTCCCGCTCCACCCAGAGCGGGAGGGGTCATTTATGATTGAAAATGGATTGAAAAAAAAAAAACCGCTGAACGGATTTCGATATTTGGCAGAGAGATAGATTGCATCCTGGGGAAGGACATAGGATAGTTTTTATCCCGATATTCCCACGGGATCGACACATATGCGGGTGAAACCGCGGGGTGCTGCTAGTATAATTATAAATTTAACATTAATGCTGTAACTAATATTTTTGTAAAAATATAATTTATAAGAGTGTCCATAGAGGTTCTTGCCCGTTCGTCTGCATAGGTACCTACGCTTTAAAATGGGCAACTAGCTACATATTTTCTGACTGACAATTCAAAAGTGCTTGTAAATGGTTTAATAGAAATAAATGCTTTGAGTTTGAGTCTTTACATTCCTTTTTTTCCCCTTCCCTTTCCCTCCTGCCTTTTTAAACCCCGACAGAAACAGAGGGGTGTTATAAATTTAACGTTTGTATCCGTGTGTCTGTCTGTGCCATCGTAGCTCGCAAACGGCTGAACCGATTTAGATGATTTTTTTTGTTTGAAAGGTGACTTGATCGAGAGTGTTCTTAGCTATTTAAGAAGAAGAAGATTTAAGAAAATCGGTTCTGCCGTTTGAAGATTATCAGCTCTTTTCTAGTTGATTAATAATTGATGTGAGCATCTTCCACAGGTCGGAAATTTGGTATTTCGTTACTTCAATGATATTAAAAAAACATAGTAACTTTGAACTGCTGCTGCAGCTTCACCTGGACTTTGCAGAATATCCAACTCCCTTTACATACAACAGAGGTATCGAATTTGGGCTCCTTGGAATATGGTCTCAATGAATAGGTTATAGATAGATGGTGAGCAGGGGGAGGGGCTGATGATGAAGTAGGAAAGAGAAATGGGAGGACCGGACAAAATGATCCCCATGGCCAATAACAATCAAACATACATTACATACATCATTAGATAGGCATTTTAATATAGAGCAGTAACTACTATGGCGGTTCATTTCAAATCGCTTGTGTGAAAAAAGTTATGGCGATGTTCCGTAGGACGTATCTGGACGGTAAATAACGGAGTAGGTACTTGAATAGTAAATCACTTCTAGTGGTCGTAATTTGTTCTTAGTCTAGTGTTTTCTAGTGGTCTTAATATTCACAAATATGGTACCGTCGTCTGGTCAGATGATAGACCTGGGCGCTAGATAACGGAACTCTTTAATAACTGCTGGTAAACCCATCGAGCGTGGGCTCACTAATCTCATCCAGTCCCAGTATCTCAACCAGTTCTGTTCGTTTCACCTGATGACTGACCAGGGTGCTGCATCATGAAACTCTTAATTAACTGCTAGTAAACCGATCGAGTGTGGGCTCGTATGATGATGAGATGTGTCCTAACGAGTTCAACAAAATATGTCTAAAATTAAATAAAAACAATTAGAATAGATAAACACTTGTATACCTATCTTCCACTGTTGTGTGCCATGTTTTGGTTTTTTGCGGAATTATATTCATTGTAGAAAAAAATATATAAAATTACCTAATCCAAAGTATTTGGACTAGTATCATTATCCAGGGAGAAAGCAGAGGAATACGTTAGTATGGAATGAATGCCAACGACCACTAGTAACTATGTAGCTTCACCGTGGTAAAAATACGTACAGCTGCGTAGATTTCGGCGAGTCACGTGTCGATCGTAGCATGTTTACTAGTTATATAATATTACAAAGTTTAAAAAGCAAGAAATAAAAGTTAAATTATCAATTTAAAAAACCCCGACTCAAAGAATACCCTCTAAAAACTAAAATAATAATGATCCAAGCATCCTCGCGTCGGGGGACGGCTAATGACGCCAGACAGATGAGGCTTACGTGCTTATCCCCAGGAATAGTGAATATGCTATTGTAGAAAACATAGCTGCTGTTCACTTCCAATGTTCATTAGCCGTCCGCCGACGCGAGGACGCTTGGATCAAAATATTTCCTACAACTTATATTAAAATCTTCGCACGCGACTTTGCCGATAGCTATCACTCAGTAGTCTGCCCTAACTCGAAGACGTAACATAGGTATTTACATATTCCGAAACTTGATTTCAATTAGTTGTGAGTACCATACTGTTTCTGAACGAACATCAAGTAGATTTAATTAACTGGAGAGAATAATTTATGCGAGTTTCGGAACCTCAACCCAGGGAGAACCCAGGGAGCGCCCTGGGGGACTCCACCGGAAGATTGACGTCGATACTTGCCTAAGAGTTATTGTTGATAGTCTAATCTAATGATCCTATGTGTAAAGTATATTGTGATGTGGTACTAGCAGGAAGTATTTTATTAAGATTATGAGACGCAATAGTCAATAATAAACCGACACTTATAGTTATAACAGACTCGCTGTTTGCTTCATAGACGGTAAAAAAAGTTCACATCTTCAATAAATATAATCTACTAAGGAAATAAACTAGCTTGAAACATATGTATATTATCCGCAACTAACAATATACACTTGTTCTAAATATAAAAGGGACTCGATATAACACACTCACAAATCAAAATCAGTGCACACTTCATCAACTAAAAAACAATGTTACACTACAAGACTGAATACAGTCTGCATCTACACCAATGTATTCAGAATATTAATGCAGACTGGCACTCCAAACGAAGCAGGAATTAGTCCTCTTCTAACCCTCGCCTCCGTGCTAATTGGACGGACAGACTTGTCCTAACTGACTCCCTCCAGCCCGTCAAAGCCTGTTTGATACTGTATAGCCTTGATAGAATATTTCCTAGTCGAGATAAGGTTGCAGGCTTCAGTAAAGTTTATGTATTTTGGTACTGCTTTTTTCATCGTTATCAACATCAAAGAATGTTTTATTTTATGCTACAAGGACGTTTTGTGTCAATCTTCATTTTCTGGCTGTTGCCATTTACGTAATTTATGTACATAGTTTTTCTTCAGAGAATGCCACAATTCTACAGTGAGTAATGTAATTTTCGCATTGTCGAGAACAATTTTTGTCATTTTCAATTGCAGACGCCAGATTTATAAACAAGATTTTATATATCCCAACTTGGTTTGAATATCACCTTCTAATGAGGTATATAGAAATCATCGAAAGTGTTGTCATGAACACCACGTTATCGCCTCTAATAATAAGTAGTAAAGGAAGTATGTATTATAATCCTAGTGCTAACACTAATTAATTTACTAGTTCAACGATGACTAATGAATGAGAACCAAACCTGTTATTGTTATTAACATTTGTGGTCCAATGACCTGTTACCTGCATTACTTACAGTTATTATTATTTCTAATGCAATTTCTACATTTCACGCCTATAGAAATCGCACTGAAAAGTGTTATACAAATGATTGATACAAGAGTTATAAAATTCTTTGTGTGGACTAATTGAATTTTTAAATTAATTACCTAATTTATGTACTTTAGAAGCAGTGATATGTTTAATTGATAAATGATTGTGTTTGTACTTGAATCACGTTTACACGTCAATCATATTTTAAAAAATTGGTGAGGTTTAGTAGGGCTAAGTTTTTCACTTGTATTTGAGCTGTCTTAAGAAATGCTGCTTTTTCAACTCTTGATTTTTTTAGGATCAACATACTTTTGATCTTGGTTCAATTATTTGTTCATGTTAAAGAACCCATGATTGGTACAGGGGAAGTCCGTGTAGAGCAAAATTTCGCGTCTTCCCAGAAACAGGGTACCTATTCGCAGTTTTTGGTCAATAAAATGTGCATTCAATAACTATTTTTTTTTGGTGATCACCACTTGACATCTAGTGAATAACTTATTTTTAACTAAAATAAAACCTACACAAGCATTTTCATGTTAACTAATATTATATTTTTCCTTTTTCCAGGTACGTACCAAGCGACCAAAATTCAAGCATCCATCGGACGTCAAGTTGGGTATCATAATGATTGTTTATTTTATTAATCGACTCGTATATGTAAACGATTGCTCAAGTAATCGTTTTTACTATACCTATCAAAAATACTGCTCAAGGTTTACCTTGTAAGTTGCATCTGCGGACCTGTCGGGGCCAGGTACTGGTATTAATTAAATACTAATTAAGCTTAGCAAGACTTACTTATTACTAATTTGCATAAACCAAGGAATGAAATATCTTACGAGATTTACGCAATAAGTTGATCCTACCATAGTATTGAACATTCTGCTTTACAGGCAAAGTGAAGAGTCCATTTGTGTTTCCCAATAGCAACACATTGCTAAGCAATACGTAATGGCCAACAGACGTTTGTTTGTAAGCTTAGAATGAAAAAACAAGATGGCCCGCTTTCTGCGTACCTCGTAAAAGGCAACTAAAAGACTTATTGTTAGAATTAAGTATACGTCGAGCGAATATAAAGCAACGTCAAACTGTCTGCTTATACTACCTACCCGTCTATAAAGCGTGATGATTATAGCAGTTTCATTTACTTTTAGTAAGTTTATTTTGAGATCCTTTTATATTAGATGAATAAAGTAACGAGCAATCAAATAACACGTTTTCCTCTTTTACACAGGGGAGAAACCAACAGCATCAGTTAATCTAAAAGGTAAAAATAAACAATTATTTATTGTAGATTTGAGTATTTTCCGAGCAATTTTCCTGTTAAAAAGTCCCCCGGATAAAAAGACCAAAGACCACACGGTCCTCATAAAGAACCTGGTCTTTTGAAATTACTGTTAAGCGTAATTTAAAAATAACCTACGAAGGGATAGAAAGGGGTGTCCTATGTCAAGCCATGATCCGAAGACTTAGGTATGCCTGTTTTCGCTAACACTAGGCAACATCTAATTGTAATCCCTAAATATTATTGTACTCTCGGCGCTAAACCGAGCGTTTAAAATAGAACAGTGCGCTTTAGGCATTTTTTTATTTAGGCATAAGTCTTCAATATTGCTGAAGACATGAAAGTGCCACATTAACAGACCACGAGTGGTAAGATATAGTAATCAGGTTCGAATAATCATTCGAACCCAACCGCGAATGCCATGGCATTCGCTCGGCAGTTCAAGGTCACGTTACAGTGTGAAGGTTGCTGGAATATTTGCTAACTGGACGTCGATGTCGAAGCGACCGAAAACTGCGTAAATTGATTCGACTAATGGCTTGTTTGCGTTTGGAAAACATGGTTATATAATTAAACTAGCTGCGCCCCGCGGTTTCACCCGCGTAAATGTCGATCCCGTGGGCATATCGGGATAAAAATTAGCCTAAATGTTAATCAAGGGTGTCAGCTACCTCCATACAAAATTTTATCAAAATTTGTCCAACCGTTTGAGCGTGAAGAAGTAACAAACATATAAACACACACACACACACACTCACAAACTTCGCCTTTATAATATTAGTGTGATATAGTGTGATTCTAATGATGTATGTATTATTTGTCGAGGATAGTTTAAAAATAAGAAGCATCATATACCTACCTACCTACTTACCTAAGTACCCAAGTCTGGGTGTCGTAAAATACGGATCTATAGGAAGAAGAGTTTTGAGAACAGACAGAAGTGACTGGAAGCCGCCCCGAGCGCCGTCATAGTTGGGAACGATGAGACAGGAGTGCCTTCCTAAAAACCACTAACTGCGAGTGAGAACATAGTTCTGCCAATAACTATACCTACTGATTTTATGATAGTTTCGTCCGAGTCCGTTTATTGTGGTTTTTGGCTTAAACAAATCTCAAATCATCGTTAGAATTATTCAGACCTTATTACTTTAGTTTGTTGGTAAACACGACAACGCGTAAACAATTACTATAAATTATGTAATTTTCATTGTTATGAATTTCCTCTCCCAAAATTCCAAATAGGTTTTCCAACAATAACTACCTAGTTAATTGATTATTTTGCCGGCGTACATAATTTATGTAAAACTTAGTGTATTATGTGAATGTCAACAGTTCGCGACCTTGCTCTTGACAACGACAATGACTGCTGGAACTAATTCTGTTTGAGCACTGTCTTCAACAGTGACTAATCGCGAATATTCTTTGCAACGCCATCTGTTGGTAGGTGACAGAATAAGGAATAGCAGATTGTTAAACAAGGGTCGAAAGGAATCAATTCCCATACGAGGTATTTAGACTATAGTATTTAGGCTATAGTCCGAGTAGGAATTCATGACTTTCACCCGAGCTAAACACTCTACTTTTTATTTCGAATAAAAGGAAAGTAATATCTAGTAGTTTTAAAAAGATATTTTTATTGATAAGTACATGAATAGTACCTATTTAAAATTAATTGAGAAGTTGGAGCATTTTTAGTCTTTTTTTAATTTTAAGTACCACTTAAGGGGCTTACATGACCTAAAGCGCGGTCACTGTCGGACTGCATAGAAAAGAAAGAGAAGCGCGATGACACAACCCTGGTAATTTATTGCAAAATATGAAGCAATTATTTAATTACAAAAAATCTATTGTTTGGACTAAAAAATTAAAGCACTAGTATTTTAGTAGGTATATTGCTTGTTGAATAATCTGACAAAAAATCAAAATGATTGCATGTATACAAAGTATGGTTTTTATTATAAAAAGAAAGTTTTTAGAGGTATCTTCATGATTTTTTCTATCGTATCAAATTAGTTGTATTATGTTTTCAACACACTATTTACCTAGCATATATCCTGAAGAATATCATATATATTTTCTGATTTTGTTTACTGTAATCGATCATATACTTTTTTGTTTCTAAAACTTGCGTTTTTTGCGTTTAGGTCCTGTAAGCCCCTTAAGGTGCCACTAGTCGATATTTTTTCCATACAAATTTCGGGAGAGTATTACTTCACTGTTTGACATTGTGCATCCAAAGTTAAACATGATATCGTTTTGACTTATTATTACTTTTGTCTGTACGGAAACATAATAGTAAAATAAAAAGCCATTAAAAAGTTATGAGCCAACAATGATTCTTTTTTCTTGCTATTTTTAACGTAACTTTGGGTGTAAATAAGTAATAAAAGAACTATAAACTCTTCAAAACCAAGCCCGTATCGACAAAGCTCAGTTATCGAAGAGTTCAATAAGCTTTATTTGTAATTGATTTATGCAGGGGTTTTTTTATAAAACTCGATTTTCCGAAGATCTTTTCGAATCTTTTTACGCATCTATCAGTTTGGAACGGTGTTTTTGTGCGTGAGAACTAAATAGACGTTGTTCGTGGAGTATAGCGTCTAATTGCTCATCACTGATACTAGCTCTGTTGGACACGAAGCCAGGTGAGACAGCCTGCTTTTTGGCCATGACCACCATTGAGTTCGAGCTTGCGACTAGTTTACTCTTAATAGGTATTTTTTTAAATTCACACTCATTCACAAGACCGCAACATTTTTCCTAGTTTGAAACCTAGTTCTATTTTTAAAATTGATTCCCGCCCTAGAGAGGGAAGCAATTACTATGAGTCTTTACCACCCAAAGGTGGGAAGCAGCGTCTTCCACCAGATATTCGGATCAAACAAACACTAGATACTTTCCGAGTATGAGAAATGAAAAATATTTTTTACCGTCTTGTCATTGTTACTTCCAAAGATATCGGCAGAAAATGCTTCTGGTACTTTACACCTATCAAAATGGATAGTTATCTTGACAGTAAAAGACAGCTTTTCACAATTTTTTCTAAGAGGCAAGCGTAAATTATTAGTTAAGTTTGGGGTAATTCTTTAGGTGGTTTCAGTATAGGTTAGTATGTAATAGGACAATACAGTCTTTCATACAAAATAGACTTTTACAATCACTAGGTACTTAAGAGGAATATCCGTGATAAACAGATAACTTTGCCGGAAATCACGTAGGTATTCTACTAAACGGAATATAAGCATCAATATTTATTCGAAAAGTTTAAGACTCACCTTCTTAACCCTCCACGTATTATTAGTCCCACGATTATCTACAAAACCACCATTTCCACCAATGCAACATCAACATTACAAGGACAATCACTTTTACACCTCTGATTTTCCGATCACGACTGTAACCTCTGCCGACCTCTAATTTCCTGTAACGATGCTCGATATATCTCCGAGACCTTTATGGGATCCATTAGGACCTTCAGGGTCAACAGGTAGACCCCAATTTGTGGACGTAATGACGTGTTCCGGAGAGATGCTTCGTCGGTTTGATTCCTGAGTAGTGAAATTTATTTTAATGAGAAAGGTTGAGGTGAATATTTTTGACCTTTCGAAGGATTTAAATGAATAGCAATGGTTTGTGAGATCTCTTTTGTAAATACCTACGTTGGTTTCAATGCTTATCGTTATTTCCGCTTATCAAGGTTTTGCAATAAATCAAATTAGGTTTCACTTGTCAAATCAGCTCCAACCAATAAGTGAAGCTAGCGAATATTTAACAATGCTGTTATTAATCTGTTAGAGTACATTGCTTGTACCATTGATCGCATTCTTTCTAAATGTTGTGAGACTCAAAATTTGTTTAAATTATTTGTTAAACAGATCGTGAACAGGTGTCTATTGTAGTAATCAAATTAATAATAGTATAAAGAGAAAGGAGGAGGGAGTAGAGGGAGGCCTTTGCCCAGGAGTGAGACAGTGAAGGCTAGAAAAAAAAAGAGAAATGATTAGATTTTAGCGTGAAGGCGTAACAAACAATGTTACGCCTTCACGCTAAGACGGCTGAACAGATTTCGATGAAATTTGGCACATGGGTAGACCATGACCTAGTATAGAAGAAGATACTTTTATCCCGATATTCCCACGAGATTGAGACTTATGCGGGCGAAACCGCGAGGCGCATCTAGCTAGGATTTTTTACATTCTTAACTAATCTTTTCAAAGCACATTGCATGACAATAGATAAAAAGGTCACAATTATGTCACACACCACACACAGGTCACAAAAGTGTGTACACCTTTCGTGCATAATAGTAGCGTCCAATTCAATTATTCCTATTGTAGTTTTCAAAGATTTTTTCGTCACAAAGGTTCGTCGCGATGAAAGTTTCTCTATTTAATTAACTGTATACATTCCCACACTGAACTGCTTCAAGAATCGACTGGACAGACTAAATACCTCCAACATATTATACGATACACACGCATCAGCTAATTAGCTGCTAGTGTGTCTAACCAAATAATAATAATAATATTTCATTAAGGGACCTCTGCGAGTTGGTTTCGGCCCCTCATACGCCTTCCAAAGGACCGGGGGGACCCCATGGTCCCGAGATATGTAAAATATAAAATAAAAATTCCTATTAAGAATCGTAGATATTATGATTTTTAAGATAATTCTAGGTTCTTGGTCCTTTGAGATCATTTCTACTGCATAACATTAACTTGTAAGAGGCTGTCAAAATATTGTCTTTTGTTAAATGGCTCCTATTTATTCTGAGCTTAGTTTAAAATGAATACAATTAATCTTTATGCGTAATTTTCTTAAAGATTTTTGGGTATCGAACTAAAATGTTTAATGTTTACAAATGTAGCAGTTATAAATGTTTTTCAAAATTTATTTAAATATTATTTGGCCACCGTTTTTTCTCATACGAAAATCTACTGTCTATTTTAATAATTTTTAATATCACAAACAAGATCTCTGGGATCAAAAGAAAATGTAGATACTTAATTCATAAATGAAAGAGTAACTAAACTACAGAAATATATTTGTTTGCCCTTTAAGTTGCTAGCAAGTTATCTGTACTAGGATCCACTTTGACTCCCAAGACCACGTCATTCATTTTCAAATCCCATTCAATCAAAATTCAAGCTTCATTCATTCCATCTTCCAATTATCTGGCGCCATCTTACTTGGTCCGTCTCGGAGATAATTCAGGCTGTGCCGGAGATGACGTGGTCCCGGCAGTCCATTCCTCTAGGGATGCTAACTAGCTGCTACAGATCTCATATGCGATTAACACGCTCGGTGATAGCGTTTTGGCATTTCGTATTAGGAGTTTGGTTCAGTTCATTAGTCTGTTAATTCTTGATATGTTGTATGTCTAGTGTTGATAATTTAAGTGGCGTGTTTCAATAGTTTAGTTATATTGCTTGCCCTTATATCTAGTCATCAATAAAGAGTCATGAAGCAAAATTGATATCCCAGAGCTGCTCAAGCTCAAAACATAGTTTCCAATAACTACGTAATGAGTTCTCTGTTCCGAAATAGCTTTAACAATCATTCAAAAATAAATCTACAGTTGCCCATTAAAAACTGCACTTGAAATTATTATTGAAAACAGACCAATACGCGAGTATAGTAGGTACGCTGCGATGCGACAGTTGGAATGGCGGCGGCCGTCAGTACCTATATTATTCTGCGTACAAAAAGCAATATTTCAGTCCGTCGGCACTCTGTAGATATCAGCATGGTATTGCCGAATGACAATAACTCAACTGCAGCGATGTGGCAGCGATGCTGTCCGATACAACATGCTGCTAGCCGCTGCACCGTGCTCTAGAGACTATGGAAGGAATAAATGGGAGGGCCAAACATTTTTAGTTGAAGAATTTTTGGTCTGATTCCTAAACTATACAATAAGGATTTTCTGACTGCCACCAAACTATTCAATACCTAGCACACATAAATCAATATCTGTGTACTTTGAGACCATAAAAATGCTTTTAAATCTTTAAGAGTTTATAGTTTTCCATTTGTTTGTTGATATCGTTGTTTAATAAACCGTGGACATGTACGAGATTGCTTTCCTATCGCCGTCTCAAGTAACTCCTACTGGGAAGTGTGTCAAGGATTATTTTTATGCGTAAATTGATTCAGTCGAGGAAATCGATTTTTCGTTTGTTGGTACTTTAGTTACTTTGAATTGCGTATTATTTTCACGCATTTCGATTGTAGATTGTTATTTTAAGCTCAATGTTCAAATCAAATACTATGATAATAAGTTTACATACCTCCTTGCTCTTATTTTATGAAAGGACTTTATAGCTTTCTTAACGCCTCTAAACGAAAGATCAAAGATGTAAGAGAAAAGCGTTTATTGGCATAAATACAAATAAAAAACCTTAAAAAATACCTAAGCAAAGGGCCTCAGCTCAGTATTATGTCAACTTGCAACACTTGGCACTAAGTTAGTACCACCTGACGCTGATTTTCAGCTGCAGCCCGCGAGTGCTCATTCTGTCTTCTTGCGTCATTGTTACAACCAGATCTTACGCAACAGTACCTTCCAGCCTCCTACCTCTACGTCCGGATGTTAGACGCATCTGCAGCAGATTTATACGCGGCACGGCTCCCGGCGGATGCGGTACTAATGCACTTTTCTTACTACCCGCACTTTTTGTGGGCAGCTAAGAAAATGATTTATGTCCTAGTGTACTGGGGATTCCATTTCGTGTTTGGCTTAGATAGTGGAGAAGAATGTGAAGAATTAAGTTCGAATTGGTCCTTCGGTTCTTTGGTAGCGGGTGAAACTGGTCTTTTTTGGAAATCCTTGCAAAAAATTACCTTAATGGGAAGTTATGAAAGTAAGGACCCTTTGACTATTTTTCTTAATAATGTTAAAATATCTCGTAAATGTAATCCCAAAAAGCTACGTTTTGTTTGTAGTGCGTACTAAAATGAAGAGATTGAACCATCAAAGTTGAAGTAAGAGGCACTTACTACTTATTAAGCGAACTAACTAAATCAGAGAAAGTGTTATCTACAAAAGGCCATCACAAGCTGCGTGACATGTCTGCTTATAAGACCATTAACCCCTTTACAAACTAGTATGATTCAGAAAGGAGTTGCGCGACAAACATCGCGTTCGCGAAGCCATATTGAGATGCAATTCCTCGAGACACTCGGAACACGACAATTTTAAAAATTGCGCGCCGCCACACCGCATTTTGCTAACATTTTCTTCATGGATGGGTTTTAATATTCGCTTCTTGTGCTTGCAGGGTAGTGGATTGTGTGACTAGGAAAGCGGACGAGAAAACGAATTGTTTTATTTTTGATGATGGAGAGGATGCCGCTGAATACCAGTATTTTACATGAAGCGACTGCCTATCTGACCTCCACAACCCAGTTATTGGGTAAGACTGGCTGTCAGACATTTGGGCTTTGACTAGTGTAACGAATGTCAATGATCTACGAATGACAGCCGGGACCAAGGGCTTAACGGCCTTTCCGATAATAATGGATGGTCACCCATCCAGGAACCGACCGTGGCAAGCGTAGCTTAACCTTCGATCGACACAATGACATGCGGTTGTTATCATATAATCACGAGCCCAACCGCATAGTATGAAAGTGTTGTTAAATTTTTACTTGATTTTATGTTTAATCTTTTATGTGTATCATGTGTAAACTGTCTTTAATTTCTGTAATTGGATGTAAACCGTTTTAATTAAAGAGTAAATAAATAAATAAATAGTACAAAGCAGTACAATAATAAAAGCTAAAGAAAAATGAATTACTGTTCAATTGCCTTTAAAAGTACTAATTAGGAATTTAGGAAGCGATAGAAAATTTGGCAATTTGTGAACATAACTTATTGTTTTGTTGTGTACGAAGGTATTAATTTGACAGGTTATTAAAAAACGCTTACACCTACGTTTTAATAAAAAAATGTGAATAAGTTTCCCGCAGGAACTAGAATTCATTAATAACACTTATTTATTTAGCATGAACAATGATCAATTAGAATAATAAAACAATACAATTCTGCTAAGAAATTGATGAAACTGATATTTTCCCAGAAATTGTTTAGAAAATTCACGAGTGCGAGTCTTCTTTAGTTTTGTATCCCTAGAATCGAAAGGAAGCAATTCATTCATAAACTCGTATAAAAGCTAATTACAGCGTACTAACAACAATATTTACAACATTAATTATAGACGTAACAATTTGTCTACACAAATCGCTGCCGCTTATGAGAGGTTACCCGCTGTCAATCATCACAATGTACCGACCGCGACATAGCCGTGTCTTGTCGACTCGTTCGTAAAGCCATTTCGCTCACTGCGACGCTATGCATTGTGCATTCTTTTGTCCTGTCATTCATTACCATATCACCGTGCTTACTATGGAATGCTTAATGGGAAATTCTGAGAGTTTTTCTACCACCTTTCGTATTAACCTACTTTGCATACGATTACAAAAATATTGAATCCTGATAGTATTGTGCCATTGTAGGCAAATTGACTTTCATTGTAATAAATCGCATGGCTTCGTAAGTTGTGTGACTAATATCCGTTTTCACTAACCCTAGTTGACACCTAAATAAATGACGAATTAAAATCCAACAGTGTAATAAATATTTAGGCGTTCACAAGTCTTAGAAATATTTTATTCTAATCTTGCCTTTATTTGTTTCCGTAACAAAATACATTATGTATAAACTGCTTTAAATTTTTCTTGATAATTCATTTTAGATTTCCTTGGCAATGTCAAATATCGCTCTCGCTCATATTGTCGCTGCAGTTCATCACTGCGGTCCATCCCCATTTTAAGACATATTCGGCATAAGGCCCGCTTGTCACCGCGGCGCGCGGGTAGCGGGTGAGCGGTTGCAACGCATTTTTCTGTCGCTTCACTCATTACCATAACTGGGGGGAAGTAATGGAAATTTCAAACAATTCTCTGATTGGCGGAGCGGAAAAATATTGTTTGAAGTATGTTTTATATTTTCTGTAAGAATTCTTGACGAGCATGTAGGTAATATCTTGTAGGATGAAACAAGATGTTTTCCTGTTGGAGGTTGGTGGTGGTTTATTACATAACTAGCAGCGCCCCGCGGTTCCACCGGGAATATCGGGATAAAAATCCTATGTGTTAATCCTGGCTATAAACAATCTGTGTGCCAAATTTCACCCAAATCCGTGCAGTAGTTTTTACGTTCAAGAGTAACAAACATCCATCCATCCTCACTAACTTTCACGTTATAATTAATCAAGTTGTAGCAAATAGATGACGCAAACGTTATCCCACATGTGTTTTTTATATTATAAGTACCTACCTTCTGAAAATCAATATAATCATTATTACATAAGCTGGTCTTACATGGCCGACTTATTCTATTCACCAGAACATAATGTACCTAAGGACCAACGTTTCAAGGTCACCTGCAACCTGTTTACTGGCTCCACGATGATAATCGTCGTATTTATCGCGACATTTATAGGTAATTGATACAGCAGCCAGTTTCCGCTCACGTGTACTGATGACACGGATGAGAGTCGCTTCCTGTTCATTGTTGTAAGATTTGCTATTTATATTGCTGGGACTTACTTTTTCTTGTGAAAATGCCTGCGATGAATTAAAATGAGTATCGGTACCTTATTTCTTATTATAATAATGTATCACAGCCCATAAAAGCATCTTCCTCCTTGGTTCTTGACTATTCAAAAGTGCCTGTAATTGGTTTATTTGAAATAAATGCTTTGAGTATGAGTTTTATGCCAAAAATAAATTTTATCAAGAGATTTTCTTGTCGTATTTAAAGATAGAATGATATAGAATCTACTGAATATTGTTATAAATGAAGAATTTAACCGTATTGATGTTCTACTATCTACGAGACTCGTACAGACCAGGGAAGCACGAAGGGGAGGACGCCGATGGTCAGCAGTGCGTGGAACAAGGCTGCCAATGATGATGGGCTACTTGATAATATGCGAGTATTTTGGATGTTGTCTCTAATTCGCGGTCCTATTCACAACTATTCTGAACAGTGCCCTTAAAGTTCTACAAACAAACAAACAAACTGTCTTCATTCATAATTTTCTTCTGCCACAATCCGACATTCTCACGGGAAACCCCGGCACTATGGTTCCCTATCAAGGCGCAGTATAGCATGATGAGTGTGATGAGTGCTATCACACAATCACGCTAATTTGCTATGATTGCATCTGTTATTATTTGCCGTCACGCTCGCTGATCAAGGACGTGCATTATGAAGCTATGGCATGATATAAGATATTAGCTATAATTTGTCGTGGAAATTTTCCTTCAAAATGCGATTGCTTTTCATTTTCATGCACTGTGTTTGTTCTTTGTTCAGCTAAATTCGCAGGTAATTTATATCAGCTGATTTTAATCCTTTGTCATCAATGTATTCCCCAATAGCATAATTATCAAAAAAATATTTCATTCATACCCAAGGACCATGTCTGGTGATCCTTGGGCACGAATCTCCTAAATAAGCAGGCACTTACTGTAAATAAACCCTCACAAAGCACAATATTAAATCACCAGATAATACCCTAATAAACAAATGCAGACAAAAGCAGTACCGATCAATCACAGACAAGAATTAACGTTGCAGCCGCATCGAATGTAACGCGGTGCGGATAATGGCGCGTGCGTCGGAGCGCAAGTGACGTCGACGTGTGACGTAGCGCCAGCTCATTTCCGGTCGGGCATCAATACCCGCGAGTGATTACCCGAGCCTGATTTACTCGCAGCTCTTATTGGAATGACTGTGGTAATTGACGGTAGATGGCGCTACTTTGTTCTGGCACAAATGGAAACATTTTATTTAAATAAACACTTTAAGAAGTACAATAAGTATAAGTGGTTCATTCATTTAAATAAAATATTGACGCAAGACGACAACAAATACCGTTTAATAAAAACACCAGCTGTCCACAACTAAAACTAATAGTAATAAAAAAGGTGATAACACGAGATAAGTGCGCGGACAATGTTAGTGTCTCCACATAAACACGTAGGCACACAGGTAAATCATCCGGGCAACAAAAGTTGCCGAGGTGCATTTATAAAAGACACAATTTCGTGAGCTCACGTACCCTCGTATATTGTGCCGTGTATTGAATAACGTGCAGGGACGGAGCCGGGATGTTAGGGGATGCATATTTCAAGACTGATTTTGGAGTTAGGAGCAGAAGTTTGGCGTTAGTGTGCTTTGTGGTGGCTAAGTAATGTGTGAGCTCAGCGCGCTACAGATTTTAGGAAATCCTCTATTTTTCGTAAAATACAGAACTTTCACGAAAAATTCCTTTAGGGCTAATAGTCATACTTCTAAAATACTACACTACGCTTATATTATCTCTAAAATTCATGACCTACAGACGTTACTAAACGTCACAATCACTTACAATCCTGTTATAACATTGCAGTAGTAGGTAGAGGTACCTACTCATATTCCTACACCCTAACTACATAATATTTAATAGTTCCATTAGAACTTGTTCAAAACTTGTAATCCATCCCTGTTCTGTTATTGTCTGGGGCCGGACCGAGACGAATAGTTGTTAGAAACTCAGTCGGACTATAACGTCACCTTAGTTTATTTACTCAGTGACAAATGTGTTTCTGTCTCACTTGTTGCGCCTGTCCTTGTACACACTTTACACTACTTATCTGACTTACAAGTCTTTTTCAAAAGTAGGTCAGTCGTGTTTTGTCTTTATTTAATTTTCGGCTCAAAGGACCAAATTTTTTTAATTTTATTACCAATGTATGGGTTTTGGCACATTTTGGGTTTATTTTAATAAGAGACTAATGAGTGCATCACAATTAAATAAAACATTTATCGGAAATCCAATGAAATAATTTACCGTATTTAACCCCGCCTGACTTAATAGAATCTCTATTCTATCTAACAAAGCAGGCAGTACAATAAGGGTTCCAAAACAACTCTGTCCAAATTCACAAACTTCAGCCGGATTAACTAATGGGGATTTTCTGCCTAATGAACAAATTACTCCATTATTCAACGAGATCCCTAATATATTCGATCCACGAAGGAATTTTACGCGTCACAATTCACTGAAGAGTTTATAGAACTATCTAAATCATTTACCAGTACAAGATGTAATGGATGTGAAAGTAGAAAAAAGTTGGTGTAAATAAAGGTTGTCTTCAGCAGCCCCTTGTCGTGTAAGTCGCAACAAACAATCGTAGATAACTCGAACCGACTCCTCACTACGTGCTATTGCATTAGGATTTTCAGGAAACTTCTAAATTCTCTACGAACTTGTCTAAAAGCTTGGAAACTAAATATTGTAGTTAGAATTGAATTGCACTTCTCTTAACAGTCCATTAACGAAGTTCTATAATACTCGTATATGGCTAATGTTGTTACATTGAACGTTATATATCGTAAATATATCGGTGGGGTTACTACACTAGTTTGAAGGGTAGAAATCGAATGGTAAATGAGGACTTATAAAAAATCTGTCCAAATGACATTAAAACATAATTATCACTTAAAAACCGGCCAAGAGCGTGTCGGGCCACGCTCAGTGTAGGGTTCCGTAGCTTCCCGTCCGTCACAATAAGTCTTCCCACTTATGAGTTTAAAAGTAAAAAATGCTTGCATATACGATTATACTACAAACTTAGTCCAGAAATTATTTTGTACAACTTTTTGTCTTTTTTGTACAAAAACTGTTGTTTCCATCAAGTTCAAAATAATTTTCCTAGAAAGTTTTTATAAAGTTCTACTTTTCAGATTTTTTTCATATTTTCGAAACTTATGGTTCAAAAGTTAGAGGGGGGGGAGGGGGACACATTGTTTTTTACTTTTGGAGCAATTATTTCTGAAATTATTGACATTATCAAAAAATGATTTTAGTAAACCCCTATTTATTTTTAAATACCTTTCCAACAATATATCACACGTTAGGGTTGAAATTAAAAAAAAAATCACTTCCCACTTTACATATAGGGGGGCTACCCTAATAAAACATTTTTTTCCGATTTTTATTTTACCACTTTGTCGGCGTGATTGATATACATATTGGTACCAAATTTCAGCTTTCTAGTGCTAACGGTCACAGAGATTAAGCGAGGACGGACAGACGGACAGACAGATATGGCGAAACTATAAGGGTTCCTAGTTGACTACGGAACCCTAAAAAAGAAAACGTAAACTTCTCATATTCCATAAAAAACACTATGCATAAAAAGCATACACTATACAGATCAATATCCACTGCGCTTTCCTCAAGGTACATTTCACAGGTCTCACAACTCCATAACATCAATGAACCTAAAACAAAGCCGTCCAACTGCACCTCAAATCGATAGCATGTGTCCGCTTGGCTACCTGTCTGATTTGCATGAGAATCCATTGAAGCCAAGCCAGAACAATGGCTGTCGATCTGATACCACTGCTTATATGCTTTCGGGAATAGCGATATGATCCTAATATGGAAGAGAGAACCGGAGGTGTGCGGAAATAGATGCTTTCAGGAAGTGTTGTGCTGATCATGATAGTCATACTTCTCCGGGTGAATGTAAAAACTGTACAAGTAATATCTGACATTTCAGTTGCTGAATTACTTCTTCTTACTATTATGTTTTGACATACTACGAAATTATGAAATTATTCTTTTGTCATATTTGTAATACAACCCTTACCCTCTTGTTATTTTCCTTTCCCCAACGCGAAAAGTAGACTTAAATCAGAGTCGACTCGACTTTAAAGACGAAAAATATATCCTGCAATTTCCTCGCTCATCCCGGCAAATATTTGCGAACAATTAACAATCGGGTGCTTGCAAATAGAACAATATCTTTGGCAAATAGAGCCGTATCTCAAGTGAGATAACTGGATCCGTGGAGTGCAACGTGCCACCGGAAGTGTACGTGTCCATTGTCCGCTTCCGGCGCCCCGGGGCCTTTGTTTGTCAGTTTTGTATTGCTCAGTGCTGAGAGGGATTTGATGAAGTTAAAAGGCGATAAAATAATTTTTCACACCACCTGCTCGAAAATGTCAAATTATATGTCAAGCAACCTTAACCTAAAGTGAGTCATTAGTGGCCGGGGGCACAGCCGGTCAATAATGTTGTACTGGATTTCATTATGACCCGCTGGTCAATAATGTGATTTGAATTTGGAATCTCACATGCTCAGCTAAATTGGCAGTATAGTACTAACAAAAAAAAAAAAAACACCTTTTGGTGCCAGAAAGAGGAAAGCTATTCTCGATACCCTTACTACGCGTGGATGATATTCTCGATTTCCTACAAAATCATAACGACTGCTTCTTCATATCGTTGCCATGTTTTCGAAGACATAATATTGTAAGAATAATTAGATAACTACGAACCATTTTTTAAAAGGAATGGAAGTGCATATAACTAACTAGTTCTAAATATGTTATTCTTACTGTTTGTTTATTTAATAAATACTTTGATTTTCGTACTATGGCTATTATTTTCTCACAGTAGGTGTAAAAAGTAGAGTATCCTCCTCTGGGCTAAAGGTGTCTTTGCCTTGGGCTAGCTTGAATCCCTCGCTGCATTCAGGATTCTTGTATTAACTCCCTCGCTTCGCTCGTGAGTTAAACTCTTAATTCCCTCGCTGCGCTCGGGAGTTAACTCCCGAATCCTTCATTGCGCTCGAGATTCAATATGACGCCCGTGACATAAGACACAACTTTAGCCCCTCGGTGCATAATCTACTATTATTGCTGCTTTGTTTCTTCCTTGTAAGACGGCTTACGATCTGTTGTCAAGTGTACGATCGATTTTTTCATTTAAGTCATGGTGAAGTTTTTGGTCTTAAGGGACGCGGCTGACATCGACTTATGCCACGTTGAAATTACATGTTGATCATACTGATAAATATAACGACTTTCAACTATTGGCTACTTACACATCTTTTATTGTATTAGTTGTAAAGTATTGCCAAAAAACTCTTAATCAAACAAACACATTTTTCTATAATGAAGAATGAGAAACATGTAAACAATGGAGCTACATCACAGCACGCTGCTCCCAAGTGGGTCAACAGCGTACTAACTTAGACCACCTGTCTTGGGCAGAATGGTAAACAAGACTCAGCTCGAAACGTAGGCCACGCAGATGTCTGCCTACTTGATAGCTCAACGTGAGCTCAACACCTGACTGAGACAGTACCCACCAGACAGCAGGCAGGGTCTAAGGGTCTAAACAGACCGACTGCATTTCAGCTACAACATCGCACGTTGGATGCAGTAAGGGGCTTACATGACCTAAAGCGCGGTCACTGTCGGACTGCATAGAAAAGAAAGAAGCGCGATGACACAACGCTGGTAATATATTGCAAAATATGAAGCAATTATTTAATTACAAAAAATCAATTGTTTGGATTAAAAATTAAAACACTAGTGCTTTAGTATGTTGCTTGTAGAATAATCTGACAAAAAATCAATGTATATTAGTATGATTTTTATTGTAAAAAGATAGTTTTTAGAGGTATCTTCATGATTTTTTCTATCGTATCAAATTAGTTGTATTATGTTTTCTACCCACTATCTACCCAGCATATATCCTGAAGAATATCATACATTTTTCTGATTTCGTTTACTGTAGTCGATTATAAACTTTTATTGTTTCTAAAGCTTGCGTTTTTTGCGTTTAGGTCCTGTAATCCCCCGAAACCTAGTTAATATGACAACTGATTCCAAACTGCGATGTTGCAGCTGGCATGCAGTTCTAATGCAGTCCGTCAGTTTAGACCCTAAATGAGAACGTTCAACACGTAAAAACACTTCACTTTAAAATTAGAAGTAGATAATGTCGTTGAGAGAGAATCTGAAATACACGTGGTAGATACCGAAAATAGAGTGAATAATATATCAATGGTGTGCCTTAACGATGCGGAAATTAATATAAGTGAGTTATTGGCAAGAATGAAGTGAGAGATTGCCTCGTCCAATAAGCAGTCTTATCAGTATTTTCAGAAAAGTTTGTACTTATTCGAAGAAGAAAAAAATGAGAATCAGGGCCACAGAGTGGATTTGGTGGTACTTGTTTAATAGTGGTAAGTGGTTATGGACGACTAGTTTGAGCATAGAATTCTGCCTGTCACAATAATAAAAAAACAATTGTATGAACTAGGCTGTGCGTTACATTAGAACCTGCTATCTAACACAAAGTGATCCAGCTGTCTATTCTACCCAGCAGTAAGTCACTCCCCAGACTCAACACGAACTTAGAATGATGTCTAAGCCAACAGTCGACTCCAGACCTGCACCGGTCCAATTTTATCCAATTTAAACTTCCCGGAAAGCCATCGCATTAAGTTATATACAGAAAAGAAGTTTAGATTATAATCTGATTTGGATGCTAAGGCACAGGCTAAGGTTAGCGTTCGTTCAGTGATTCAATAAGCCTTTCAAATTAAGTTTTGGTAACGAAATCGGATAGAAAAGAGTGTTTCGTGCTATAGAATATTTGGGAGTGATGTTTTTAGACGGTTTCATGTTTGTTCAGTTAGGTTAGGTTAGGTTAGGTCCTATATTGTTTCCCGTAGCCCCCCAGCCGGGGGGACATGCGGGGCTCGCCAGTTAGGCGGGCATGCGCCGGGGGGGTTGTGGACGCAAAGGCTGAGCCGGATTCCCATGACCCCTCCATCAAGGCGACGAGGGAACACCGCTGAGTTTTAGTGGGTATACTGCCACCTTGGCAGGGAGTCCCACATACTCCGTGTCGTCCCCCGACGAGCGGAGATGCGTAAAGTCATTTCTCAGCGACAAAAAAAAAAAAAAAAAGGTCCTATATTGTTTCATACTTCAGTTACATCACATAAGCATAAGTCCACATTCGCACGCACGTTAACTAGATTTTCAGCTCTCTGTGTTGAGCCGAGTGAGAGTCCAACAGAGCGCATCCCAGCGCGGCGTGTCAAAAAACAAATTGTTGAATTTTCAATTCTCGGGGCTAAGCAGAGCGTCGAAAATCCAGTGCGCGAAAAAAAATCGCCGCGGGGACAACGCGCCCGCGTACCTTACTTGGGCTAAGTAGTTATAATAATTCATTGTAATGCACGTTATTTTTTTATACATTTGTGTCATTTCAGCTGTGCCTGTCCAGACCAGTATTTACGTCCATCGCTTTTTAGGGTTCCGTACCTCAAAAGGAAAAAACGGAACCCTTATAGGATCACTTTGTTGTCCGTCTGTCCGTCCGTCCGTCTGTCAAGACCCTTTTTCTCAGGAACGCGTGGAGGTATGAAGCTGAAATTTATATCAATTGCTCAGGTCTACTGTCCCTTGAAGCTGTGAAAAAATCAAACTTCTAAGCCAACGCAATCAAAAGATACAGCCGTTTATGCCGCAAATTTTCGACACTTGCAAGGGAATCAAAACCTACAGGGTGCTTCCCGTGAACTCAGAATCTTGAAATTTGGTACGAAGCAACGTCTTATAGCATAGATAAAGGAAAAATTACGAAAACCATAAATTTTTAGTTACATCACATAATATATTTTTTTTTAATAATTTTAAACTTACTACCCATTTCCTCATAAACGCGTAGAGGTATTAAATTGAAATTCATACCAAATACTCAGGTCTATAATACCTTTAAGCTGTAACAAAATCAAACTTCTATGTCAACGCAATCAAAAGAAACAGCAATTTAAGCTGCATATTTTGAAACTCGCAAGTACTCGCAAGGGAATCAAAACCTAAAGGGTACTTCCAGTCGACCTAGAATCTTGAAATTTGGCATGAAGCAACGTTTTATAGCACACATAAAGGAAAAATTCCGAAAAGCTTAAATTTTTTTTTTTTTTTTTGCAGTGTTCAATGTGGTACTCATAACTTTTTCAGTCACCATTTACAGGTCTGGTTCAAATTTAATACTTAATTAATATTTTTGAACCAGATTTCTAAATAGTGACTAAAAAACTTAGTAAATAAATAACTTTAATAAAAGAACTTTCGCAAGCCTGCTGCAAGGCTAGTATAAGTGTCTCAGTTATATTATAGATAAATGATATGTGTTAATATAAAATAAAGGATTACTTAAACGATAAAGAGATCTTTGTCTTAAAGGACACTGGCAAACGCCCATACTTCGTCAGGCCCACTTTTTCAACTCAACAGACAATAATAATACAAGTGCTAAAATTACTGGTCATAAACATTATTTACTATAAAAACATCAATATCAATATTGATCATGGGAATACTGAGATATTAGTGAGATAACAAAAAACATTTTACAGGTTATAAAAGTAAAAATATTTAAGGTAATTGAGAAAAAGAAACCACTTTTCATTAGAATAAAGCTCTTTTTTATTAATTTTCATAAATAATCAATAACTCATCTAAAAATTGAGCTGGTGGGCATATGTTTGGCTCACGTCGAGCCCATGACAAGTACCATATAATAGATATGACATGAGCATAACACCCTACAGTGCGTCTGCCCACCAAACAGTTGCAACAATATTGCTCTATAGCGTCACGCCCGCTAAGATTAATTAAACAAAACAAAGTAAATCACAAAAGAAAACAGTCGAGTAAATCACAAGTACGCAAGAGTCTGTGGGAGTGAATGACATACATCGATTATTTGATTCATTTATTCAGCTCATTTGAAGTTTCTTGAGTTGACACTTATATTTAATTTGGCTTCTAGCATTTTGATCCATCATCACAAACCCACAATTATTATGAACCAAAAACGTTGAAGTTAACAAAAACATTTGTGTAATGCATCAACAGATACTTTCAAAATGGATCTATTATTGATAATAATAATTAAATAATGAGAAATCATGACCTCGGGTATCTCTGCATAATATATTATATATTTTACCCCTGGCAACCCAGTCAATGACTTCTACAATTCCCGTGCATTTCCTAAGTTCATTCAAAATGACTTCCGCTATCATCTTCTTTTTATTGTGTTTTTCAGAACCCCATGGTTAAAAGGCGTTTAAAAATGACTGTAAATAACTATTTAATTAAAGATTTTTTTTAATATATATTTCATTCGTGTCCGCTCCTGGGCCTAATTTTGCCAGTGTCCTTTATGCTCCTCCATCTTTCCCCATTGTAATGTTATGAATTTCATTTTGCAATAAAAATACCATAGTTATGACTCGATTGTCGTAATGAACGAACTTTGTAAACCTTGCAGGTTTGTACGGAACCCTCGGTGCGCGAGTCCGACTCGCACTTGGCCGGTTTTTATTTAATAATATAGCTTTTAAAATATTCATAAACATTCTTTATTACTTGAATGTCAGCAAGAAACAAATAAAACAGAAAAATGTATTCTTATGAAATTATAAAGAAATTAATCATAATAACACATGTAAATACTGTGAGGGATCGTGGTAGGAATAAAAGGCGTATTTTGTTAATAGGACAATATTATTTCTAAGCGACTTGCTATTCTTTTGTATCATCCTAATATAAAACAATAGCTCTTTTTATCTCTCTGTCTGCCAATAGGCTCGAGAGTCCCATGTGATAGGGAACTGGCGCAACGTGGGTGCAAGTGTGCGCAACCCTTCGGAGAATACAGATCTGGTATATGTTTATGATTATGCCATTTACTTATAACATTGGTGGGGTTCAGTTGGGAAAGCCATCCAGATAAAGCCTGTACAGCACTCAGGACGTATGAAACCAATTTTTCTTTCACTACCGTCCCCAAAACTATCTACGTCTCATATCGTATCGCCCTTTGCACCCACTAATCCTTTAATCAATGCAATTTTAATAATCCCTGCAGCACGAGCGGCGCGGGCGCTAGTATTAAAGTTGATACTTATTTAGGTGCCGACAGCGGCTTACGGCTAAATTATGGCCGCTTTTGTTTCTGGTCGAATTTTTAATATCTCCGGGATCCCGGGCCTGTGTTGTGTCCCTGGGCCTTTATGTTTCGTTATCCGAGGTTTATACTAAGCCCAGGTAAGTTAGTAGTATTAAGATCTTAGATATTGTTCGGGCAATGTTGTGACAATTTTGTTAGAAATCCATTAATATTGGTTGAGCCTGCTGTGGTTCGGAAGTGGTCCGATTGGTGATACAACCACATGTTGGGTATGTCGAACTATTCAGCTGGTTTTGCAGTTGCTAATGAGACCACAGATCCTGGCCATTTGGTTGATTTTATTGCAAAGAAAAAAAAAACATTTAGTAATAAATAGCTCAAAAGCTCTTCCTACACTTACTTGCGCCTAACGTAGTATATATAATACTCCAAAACTACATCAACAGGAACGTTCTTACAAAAAGGGAAATATTCTTACCATCATAAAAATGATTTAAGCGGGTTACGTCAAACCCTTAAATTTTACGACGGACCAAAGTTCGATTCCCGGGCGACGCTAAAATGTAATGTACAGATATAAGGGAAATACTCTGTGTTCGTAAACGACAGGTGTTCTCTGTGTTCGTTATTTTCGAAGCAAAACGTTTAACTATAGCCGCTGAGACGAGGTTTTATGAAAAAACTTCAGCTCGGTCGCGAGCTGTTCGTTTAATAACGCCATCTAGCGGCATTTTCTTGAACTATGTTAATGTATGCAACAAATTATTGGTTTTTGTTTGCAATTTGCTTGTATCTCTAGCATACAGATTGTGTAGATGTAACAAGACTAAGGAAGTACCTTATTACAATGCTAAACTATTTAGCCTTATTTAATTATTTCAGTGCTTCTTTTGTGTGTTCTCTCTCGCGAAGGAGCGAGACCAGGGAATTCTTAGATAAACAACACTGGTAGTACCTAAATACAAAACGACACAAATAAATAAGTATTGTGTTGGGGTTCTGAATACATTGCCTCATCACTTCCCCTGGGCGTCGTGAGAGCCGATAAAGATGGAAGATCCACACAAATCTTACGACGGAGATATATTACTGAGAAACTTCCATGTTGTACAAAGGTTTAGGATATGAGACAATAGACTCTCCTTTCGAAGTCCACTGCTGGCCATCCTTATGTCCAGTAGTGGACACATTGATCATTCTCAGAAATGTTTTCCTTGGCTAGAAAAAAAAGTAGAAATTAAGTTAATATTTTGTGAATTCCCAGAATAGCAGGCGGTTGGAAAAATGTGGCAATTTTATTTTCTTATTTGAGAAAAGCTTTACTTAGATAGTGACTTTTTCTAAAACAAGTTGTTCATTTTCTTCTGTAAATAAAGTGTAAAAACATCGTTGGAAAAAAGGGTGCTTGCCAAGAAATATCTTAGCCAGCTTTACGTGCTGCGATTTTTATAATAACTATTCTTATGACGTCGGCAACATGTACAGCGATCCGGTCAGTGAACAGTTACATTCAAAAGGACCACTAAACTTGTGGGTTGAGTTAATAAAGATGAGTATTTTGTCAAGGTCCACACGTTCGTCCGTTTCTCTGTGCTTAAATAATATGTTGTCAGCAAATAAACGATTTCAATTTTTTTCTGTTTTCACTACAAACCGATATGAATGTGTGATAATTGTTTTGTGTGATGCGCTTGTGATGTGTGCGTGTATGACACGTGCTAGCAATAAGCAGATGATGGTAGGTTATCTATGAGATTTCATCAGAACTGCCTATTAGAAATGATAAAAAAAGTCGATTGACAAATTGCAATTATTGTTTTGCCCTAATTTAGGACTGGGCTTGTCATCTCGTATTGTATAGACTGGATCTTCGTATCTATTATGTTCATTGGTAATCGCCGGAAGCGAGTGTAATGTTAATTATCTTATAAGAAGCAAGTATTACAGGATCTGAATCACAGTTCAAACACAATGTACATATATAATTAACTTGCTTTTATAGAACATGGAGATTACTATGAAATACCTACATATCTCGTTCTTGTAAGTTCTCTCACTTTCTTGAAAGTTACGAGTTCGGATCACTATTATAATCTGCGTAAAATTGTAAATATTCGGGATCTGCCACCACTATGATCTATAACTATATTTACAATTTTACGCAGATTCCCACTGTGCGCTCGAATTTTTCGTCGGTTATTTTTTGTTAATTAGCTTTTCAGTTCATTTTGACGGCGTAGGTATTGCGCTTTTCTATGAAAACGCAGTTATTTTTTTATAACCGACGAAAAATGTATACGCTAGTAGCGGTCTTGAATCATGTGGTGACTTCATGGCCGCAGTTTGCGCGTCGATCTCCGCCACCCTGTAAACTGGCTAGTGCTAGCGATTATTATCTATTATGATACTAGATTTATTCCAATTATTAACCAACTCAGACTGCCCCGTTTAAAAGGACAATGTCCTTTCCCAAAAATATATCAAGCAAATAAATTGGGAAAATAAAAAGTTCCGAATTTTCACGAAATGTCCGACCCCTACATTCTTCGGCACACAAATTACAAGTCTGACACACAAGCAGCTATTGAATATAGACGCAAAAGTCATTACGCCATATAATTGCTTCCCGGCTCCTCTTTGTTGGTGAGTTGCTGTAACCAGTAGGTTCCTGCAAATTACCAGCGGTAACAGTTACGAGTTGCCAGCCGTTTATTGGAAACGTGCTGTTCAATAGAGCTCGAAGATTTCCGCCATTTAATTATTTTGAATAGAGTTGGAAGTGGGTGAGTGGGACGCGCCGCTTTTTGGGTCGTTTGACTTAATTTGTTTTGAATAAAATAAGTGATTCTCGGTTGTCGCGACTACTCACGAAGTAGAACTCGGGTCTGGATACTGGCAGATTGATGTGATGGCTACACACGAAGTAGAACTCGGTCTGGATACTGGCAGAATGGTGTGATATGGAACAGTTCGTTGATTGTCATGTTCCATATGTTCAAGTGACTGTAGTAGTGTAAGTCGCCGAATTTTGGGCCGAGTCCATTTATATTGCCATCGACACGCCAAGAAGAAGAAGACTGCCTGTCCTAACACCCTCTGGTTCTTTGGTTTCAGTCTGCCCGACGAGAGCATGCGTCCCTGACACCTGTCCGTGCGACAACAAAAATGTTATATCATTTAATAAATCAATTTTTAAGTAGACTATTAAAAGGCTTTTAAGTTTCAAAGGCACCTTTGGACGCCAGAAACCTTTGTTTACACTACCCGATTTGTGTAAATCCAAGACTTCATTAAACCAAATTATTTAGCAGATAGATCTTACCGCTATAGCCCCAATTCGTCCACTTTGGTCCAATACAAACACGTATAATATTGGAGAGCCCTTTAATTTGATCAGCTTACTCCCGTAAGCAAATATCTTCATTTACAATGGAAACTAGCAGCCGGCAGCCATGCAGCCATGCAGCACCAATATTCATTATTAACGATATGAAAATGCAGGTGATCTGCATTGTGGATCCCTGCTTATTACCATTTGTAGATATAATTGCTTGCTAGCCATGTGAGGTAGCCAATATTAAAGTGTTTAAACTTCACTTGATATTGGAGGGCTTAATCAGGCGTGTTAAGGGAAACTTCAGTGTTTTCTAGCATATAATAGGCCGCGGGTCATTTATCTTTCTGCAACTATCGTTAACAACTCTGACGAGTTTTCTTAGCTTAGTAACTGGTTTTCAGTTCTTGCACTAAAAAGAGAGTTGTAGTAAAGAAGACGCTGCCGCCTTCTGTTCTTACCTGCTAGTTCTGCTACCATTATTATTATCCCTAAAATTCTAGCATAAGGGTGTTTCAACCATCCTTCCATTTCGGTGCAGTATGAGAAATAGGTAATTTAATTGATATCATGAGAATAGCTTGACTGTGCCAACACTTACTTATACAAATAGAAGTTGCCATTATTCTTACGTCACAAAGTGCAAGTGTTTGGTCCTCAGTAGAATCTGAGTGAGCCGGATGTTCTCTAGGCGCTCTACCGCGCTACATAGAGCGATACACAGCGATGTAAAGCGATGTAGTGCGATATAGAGCGATGTAGCGACGGCTCCACAAATACACTACCATTTAATTGTCACTGCTACGTCTTGCCTCAGTTTTGTTGATTGCATCGCAGAATAACTTAGCTTAAAGTTCTTTGGTTTAGCATGAGTTTGTTTATTTAGGCTTCACGAAGAAACGACGTAGGATTGTCAATATTGAATATAATTTCAAAGGGCTGTTTTCAATTGACCGTGGATTTTGAAATGTCAATGAGTTAACGTCATTTGTCAAGTAATGGATCTCCAGTGGAATACGCAAGTCAATAGACTTATCGATAGGTAACGCTTTTGTAATATATTCCTCAAATTCGAATAGTTACTTCGTATTCTATCTGCTCATTAATGAAGTCTAGACATACGAATAACTTCAAGCATTATAAATGTAACTCCAAAACAAGCCGGAAATTGGCTTTCAGCAAAATACTTAATATAGGTATTTTCCAAAACAATTCTTGTCTCATTCAGACCATAATAGTTACAAAAGCTTTCAATGTCGGTATCGAGGGATTCAACCGATGCCGACAACGCAAGATATACTAAGTTATAATTACGTACAAAGCTAAGAACACACTAATTACAGATGATGGTAGCAGCACAAAATACATGGAAAGAAGGTCGGTTCGTATGAACGAACAGTCGCGGACACATAGATAGACACGCGTCTACGTACAGCAAGTAGAAAAGCGCTTGCGACTGGTATTCGTTTGACATATTATTATGTCCGATTTATGTGATTCCAATAGAAGAAATTACTGGAAAAGTGTAGAAGGTATTATCTAGTCCAGTCCAGCACTGGATTGATTCTGACTGGACTAGAATAATGTAAACCGGGCATTAGTTTGAGATCGCTGCAGTCATGAGCATAAACAAAACATGAAAAATTTTAAATATTATATTTTCTTGTGAAATAACGACTGCAAATTTAAGAAAATACCTGTTTGATGTAATAGGTTTCGAAAATACTATGTTCGTAACATCATATTTCTATCAAAATGAGTTTTTTTTTGGGACCACAGTAGAAAATCGCTTTTAAATCTGACCATGTGGCCAGTGTGCGAGCGTTGTCGCTCGTTGTGTGGACCTTACGTTCTGTATATCTCTATTCTGTGGCAGCAGTGCACGCGGTTGATTGTGTTACCGTTTAACTTGTACTTAGCTAACTTAACTCGATGAGGCGAGTGCAGGCAATAACTTAGTATTAAGCGTACATATTCGTATGTGCTCGCGCAGCTTGGCTGAGAATAGTATTGCGATCTTGAACTGTAACGCACATAGATTTAATTTCCCGTCTGTTTGTTAATTTTGGGAGTTATCTCGAAAACTAAAATTCAATAGTTGGTGGAATGCATATATGTATATATATTTATAGTTGGTTAAATGGGGTCATGTATGAGAAATATAGGGCTGTTTGTAGTCCTAAATAGATGAATATTCTATTTGGTGAGTGCCTCTGCTGCTGGCGCAAGATCTAAAACACGCCATTGAGTGCTGGCGAAACAAAAACACGGGTGAAAACAAATTAATGCTATCGGAATTAATTAAAGACTTTAGTTAGTTAAGATCCCGGAAAATTGGAAACTCGCAATAAGATACCTAATTAGTGACAGAAACTCAACAAAACCTTTTACGATTTCGAACAACCTCACAATTTAAACTCACCTCCATTAAGGAAAAACCTAGCAAAAAAATTTGTGGCTCCAACTAGATATCGATCTAGCGAACCAAGTCGTTTGCAACAGAACCGTTTAAGGCGAGCATCGAATCCCGGACGATCCCTGCCGGGCTCATAAGCCGACAACAGACACGCTAAGCCTCACAAAATTACTCGACGGCAAGTTTAAATTGCATTGGTTTGCCATTCTAGACCTGAAACCAGGGTCCGTATTGATTGAGAGAAGGTTTCACTGTCAAGATTTTAGTTTATTAGTAGTTTTACAGATAAGTAAATGTATCATTTAGCCATGGCAATCAAATTATGAAGAATTGCAGTTGAAAACGAAAAGAAGGAGGAGGTTCTCATGTCGCGTGAAACCCTCGTCTGACACTCGTGACATTCTAGTCTGAAACTCGTGACACTCTCGTCGGACACTCGGGACATTCTAGGCTGAAACTCGTGACACTCTAGTCTGACACTTGTGACATTCTAGTCTGAAACTCGTGACACTCTCGTCTGACACTTGTGACATTCTATTCTGAAACTCGTGACACTCTCGTCTGATACTCGTGACATCCTCGTGACACTCACGTAGGCTGACTAAAGTGAATCCAAGTATGTGAGAGTAAAGCCATTGAATAATACTCTTTATCAAACATCCCTTTATTCTTCGTTTCACAGATTATAATCAAAGAAAAATATTTGTAAGCGTTGAATGTACTCATCGTATCAAGCACATTAGTTCTTGGTCGACTGGTCTGAGCGAGGCGTTGGCATTGACACGTTTCCACCTAAATAATGTGATACGAAATGTAACGTGGAAAAAAGTGTAGGAAATGTTTTTTTTGTGCCTCTGTGAACCATTTTGATATTTATTCAAGCTTTTATTACAAAAGCTTTTACCTAAAAATAATAATTGTATTGGCAGCATTCACGAAATATTTGAATAAGCACTTTCTTATTGCATGCTTCTTACCTACTACAATTGATTCAGTCGTATGTCGAACGGTTTCTTACATTACTTTCATCTTTCTCGGTTTAGTATTAGAAATAGAGAAAATACTTGCATAGAAAAAAATAATAAACAAAAAAATGTATGTTAAACTTGCTAGTAAATGGTGGTCCAATTTTTAGAAGGTCCATATAATAGTCAGTAATTATTTAGCAACTAGGGATATTTAAACACTTTATAACTGCTTCAAAAGTCTCAAAATTCCCTCTGAAAACTAAACTTACAGCTCCTCAAATCAAACGGCAGTACCAAATTCAAACTCTACAATATTCCATCAAATTGTCGCAGCAGATCCGTCCTTATCACTAAACAAGCGCTTTATCTGGCATCTCGGCGTCTAAGCTATAAATTCGTTAGTTCTCGCACGTTCCAGAAAGTTCTCGACTTGTCTGGAACTAGTTGCAAGTGGATCACGGCGCGTCAGACAGGAGCAACTTGCTAATGCTATGCGCTCGGAACAGTCGCGCTTCGGACTGACGCCTGAATTTATTTGTTGCCAAGTTATTGTATGCTGATTGCAGTGTTCTTGACTGTATTTGTATGTACCTACCATCCATTCAAATAGATATAGAAATGGGGGAGATTATCTAGAGTGGGGAGATTGTGGTTGCTTTAGATCTTGGAAATGTGTTTGGGAATGCTTCCTAGAGTTAACCTTCAGATTTTGATTCGAATGGATAGGTACCTATTCATCTGCAAAGCCTTTTCCAAACAAAGTTGGGACCGGCTTCCAGTCTAACCGGACAGTATTTTTAGACGGACCGACTGCCTATCTGACCTCCACAACCCAGTTACTGGGTAATAGATATCCCTTGGTAAGAAACTTTGTCAGATGTATTCATGGTAGCGCCAATTTCACTCTAATTCACCCTTTGTTTCAAATCGCACGTAAGATTTACTATTTTCAAGGCAACTTGATGTCACTAACCTAATTAGTAAAATTCTAGCTTGCCTCCTTTGTTTGAGGGAAAACTAACGAGACATGTTTAATTAGGGACATATCACCCTCATTACATTGTGTTGCCAAGTTTTGGGTGTCTAATTAATAAGGATAACGAACTCAATTAGCAATTGGATAAATTCTTTGAAGAACCTTCATAATAATTATTATAACTCACATGATGAAAAAAGACCTTACCTTCTAGAAAAACAACAAAGAATTTTCCCGCTTTCATCGCAATTCCAGTGTCCGCGGCATAGCGGGATAGTCTAGCAACTTTTCATTACCTGCACAGACTACAAATGACACTCTTTTCACCGGTGTTGCCAACTTATTGCTTGCTAAACAACTAACTTATTTCTGCACCAAACTAAAAATAGGATTGTCGTGACGTCATTAAACTTGGCGCCGGCGATGGTGGCGACAATAATAGGAGTTTGTTGATTGAGGTTCGCGAACTAATCTTAACAGCGAACTTGGACGTGCTCTGGCGTGTGTGTCGTTATAATAATGAGTGGCAATGAATTGTTGGGCTATTTCTAAGCATATACGCTGCATTTTACATAAGAAAACTGGAGTAGCTACAGGTGCTTTTGGTGGAAACTATCTGCAGCCGAAAGAGATTTAATTTTACAATCATTTATAGTGTTCGTCGAGGTGGCTTCAAGGAAATATAAAGTCCAAAAAGAAAAATTGTTTTTTATGTTTAAGAATAATTTAGAATCACTCATCTTCAAGTTAAAATTTCCAACCTCTTTGACAAAATAATATAATCCAGGTCTTGTAGTCCAAACATTCCTTGGGATCCAGATCCAATAGTAAGATAATGCGTATTATTGGAGTATTCAATTCATCTTAATTTGCTGTCAATGAGCCCGATGAGATAAAGGGAAATGGTGCCCTCACCGCCTCCGGAACACCACAACAAAATAATCATTTACGTACTTACAGAAAACCAATTCCGCGCGGCGCCAAACACGTTTTGCATTGACTTTTGGTTCGGCTTGACGTGTATAATTATTGGTTTATGTAGTGTGTGTAATGCTGTAGAGCTTATTTAGCTACAACCTACAACATAAAAAAAATCAAAATTATTAAAAAAAAAAACCCAGAGGTCACGTTTATTTGACGCTAAAACCTTTGCCCATAGGTACCTTTTTCTAGTTCTACTTTATAATATTGTACAAAGTTAGGTTGAAAGCAACCAAAGGTAAGGTAGGTTGCAAGCAACCTACCTTACCTATCTATACCTACTCTCTTTTCGTCAATTCAAAACAAATATTCGATTGGCTACTAAATTATTCAGTGAGTCTTCTGAATAAACTAGTGTGTGTAATTCTATTAAGCTGGTTATTTATCTCGTCAGCGTCGCTTCGTAACCTGGGCTAAACGTTTCATTAATTCGTCTTCTATTGTTCCAGGTAAATTATTAATATTCTAACTTGGACAGTTATTCTGGTGCTTACGTCGGCTTACTCTTGGTAAGTAGACCTTCACGCTTATTGATATGAGAAGTAACAGCAGAAATACGACGTGTAATGTGTTGAATATCATGTGAATATCTGAAACTTTGGAAGTACTATTTCTACAGTTTTTCTTTAACAAAATGTAAATATAATTAAATTATAATTATGTCATATCCCCATGTATTTTACTGTGTGTACATAAATTATAAAATAAATAAATAAAATAATTTTTCCCTAAAAGCAAGGAGAAACGGCGATAAAGAATGATAAATATAGGCAGATCAATTGTGTTTAAAATTTGAACACTTTCTAATTAATGACAAATCGTGATTAAAGAAGTGTTAATGAGCGCTGTCGCTCCGCTCGCTGCTTTGTTAGCTCGACGCCGCAGGCTGATTGCTTGCGGCGAACGGGGACTGACACATACCTGGGACGCTATTCATTCCCCGTTTTATAGTAAAAAAACACAACATTCAAGAAAAATAAAAAGAGCTTCAGAGTACCTATGTAGCAGAAATTCTTATGAAGTAGGTACCTATTCTAATCTCCAATTATTATGTAAAAAAACATGACTATGTACCGAAGCTATGTACAGGGTATGATGTGTATTTTGGAAAGGCATTTTAAATAGAGAATGTTTGCAGATTCCAGAATAAAGTTTCCTGAGTAAAAGAATAGGCAAGATTTGTTCTCATATGAAAACATTTTACAATTATTAGCTACTCAGATTTGAAAACGTCACTTCCAATAATGGCCGCCATTATCAGTATCGACGCAATGATGATGGAATGTGGATAGCCACCGATCCTTTCCTATGTAAATGTGTTAATGGGTGAGGAAAAATTCATAGTCTTGATGTCTTTAGAACCGCGAAGACGTGGGCACACAAAAGTAAAATAGTAGGTAATGCAAAATAAAGAGGCATTATTTGGTAGAGAAGTAGTATAGTATTTAACTGCAAAATCATGAAAAGCAATAAATTTTTGCATTGGACTTTTGAAAAAAACGTCATGTCGTTTCGGCAAAAATAAAGTTACGCTGTTGAACCATTAAAACAATTGTTTCACAGGCTCCACACACTTGATCAATAGTCCCTGTAACACAATAAACAAAAAGTTTACAAACCACTCGGGCAATCGGCCATGCTTTTAACAATGTTACGCCATAAAGGTCGAATCTATAGCCCTGACTATAGATAGGGGTCGATGTCGAAAGTGAGCGATAAAATGTCGGCAGGTGATTGTCTATCGATAGCACTTTGAGCAATTTGTCGGCGCATGCGCAGGACTGGCTCTTTGGAACTGCAAATTGACTTTGAGGCTAAAAGTTGATTGAAAGTGCTACCTTTGTTGTTAAAAAGTAAGTGGAATCTGAATAGTGAGTTGTAAAGAGTTTTAAAATCACGTCTTGACTTTCTATCTAACCTAGGAAAAATATATAATATTGTGTTTTTTAAACACTTCACCTAAATGCTAAGTGCACCTGGCACTTAGCATTTAGGACGGTACCTACTACACACACTCAATTGCAGGCTTATTTTTCCTTAACTTATGATCTGCAGTTAGACATACTCGTACTTTCGTTATTCATGTAATTTCAAACCCAAATTCTCCGCACTTAAAAACACATTTTATAAAACGATATCCATTATGTCTGCTATCGACATCTGTACATCTGTCTGTCTGTCGATGGCACTTCGAGCAATTTGCCCAAGAGTTCTGCGAGTACCGGAGCCATTAACTGCCTCTCCCACACCTTCCACTCTTGACACGATTTTGACGTCACAAAAATCTTCCTAGCTCAGATAATTTTATGAAACGTTAACTGACTAAAACTAAGTGATCTGTAGTATCTGTATTTTAGGTCCTTTATAGCGAAAAGATAAAACAAACATGGCATCTTATTATTTAAGAAATCACAACTTTCTTGGTGTTTCGGACTCCCAATAGTTATTACAATCGCTACAGAAAAAGCAACATAAAAATTAAATAGTCACGAGTCATATGAAAACCAGAGATTCCCACAAAACGTGATTGCTAAAGTTAATCAAAAGCTGTGTTAATGCTACATTCGAAAATAACTGCATACATACATAGGTCCCCCAGACCTGATGTAAACATATCATTCTATGGTTATTATAAAACTTATCCCCGGAAAATATTCTGACATTCCTTTTTAGGGTAATAAAATCCAAATTTCTCATATTAATACGTGATTTAAAGGCTGTTAGAAGTGGCGTTAAATTAAAACGTAGGATATGAGACACGTGGGAGGCGTGAGATGCGTCATGATCGTGCGGAAGGGGTAGTAAGGACCAACTTAATGCAAAATTGAAGTGATTATGTAAAATTAAAAGACTGCTAATAAAGTTAGCGAACTTAAAGTATCCATGTCCTGTCGCGCGTCTAATTAGCAGACACAATAGACATTTTAATGTTATTTTAGGTACACATGGTGTACACTCGACGTGCGAAGAGTTAAACTGAAACTGAAAAACTGCAGCCAGAAAGATTGACGTTGCAATATTGGGGAAGTTTTCTAGAGTTAATAAGAGCAAGCAAGTAGTACCTATTGTTTTGATGCACCATAATTTTTTGTTGGTCAAATACGTATTTTGGTAAACTTGTAAGGTAAAGTTATATTTTATACAAAGGTTAGAAATGTTAGATTGTTCCCATCAGTAGGTATGTCAATTAGTATTTTTCGATCCCTCTAGGCTGAAACACTTTAAATATGTACCTACAGGCTGTAAGTGCGTTTACGACGTACAGCATTTCATACAGACTTTCAAGCCCTTGTTTTTCGAAATGAATGTACCGATTTTAATGAAACTTCATAAGCATAAGCAGGATACAAAGGTCTAAAAAGTTACTTAAGAACATTTTCGAAATATCTTATTTAAAAAAGATAACTGGAAATGTTTCTATGGTAAATTTAAAATCTGTCTAATTTGGCTGTAACATTATTTTTCGAAAATGTTCTTAAGTAACTTTTTAGATCATACAAAGGTCTAAAAAGTTGCCTGTCTAGGCGTATGAAGTTTAATTAAAATCGGTTCATTAATTTCGAAAAACTAGGGCTTGAAAGTTTGTATGCAATGCCGTACGTCATAAACGCTCTTAATAAGGCAGCTCGAGCTGCTTTTTAGAAATAGTCTTGAAAATAAATTATAACCGTAGATCCCTCCAAAGCCATGTCTACACACACCTGTACATATTTAAAATGTCGTCGGTAATCAATCACTGGTGAATCGATGGCATTTCTATGTTAAATCGTTTTGGGGCGACCCGTTTGGTTATGAACGAAATAGAGGCTTTAGTATTTACTAACCTTCCTCTACCCGCCAATTGAAACGAAATGTTGATGGTGAATGGACGATTGGGCCGATTAGGGATCAATATTATAATGATTGTCAGATGACGGTTAATGTCTGGAGGTGACAATCTTGACGAGTCAATTACGGACTTGAAAGTCCTTATTTATAGAGCGGCATTGTGTGCTAGTGAACTCTCTGTGCTTGATGTCGAAGATTTGGTGTGCCAGAGGCAAAAGGAAAGGAAGAATTTATGTTTAAGTGGTTAATGGATTACCTCCATCTAGGTATTATGTGGGTTGTACAAAAGCGTAGATAATTCACTAATGTGATAGATATTCACGTCTTTTGATAGTTTTAGGAATTAGAAGGAACTCTTTATTACCCGTTCAGTCATACCTGCAACGAATAGGCACATAAATGTTCCATAGCATCCATAAAAGCAATGAATGCGACTTTTGTAAGTTCCTGCAGATGGATGTTATTACTCGAGTCACATTCGTTTTAGCTTTACCTACCGTGAGTAGGATAAGGGATAAATTTCCTGGAAAAAAGATTATATATCACGACTATAATTCAGTACCTGACCGTCTTACACTCTACGCATAACGAACAGGGTTGTCATAATATTAATTATTCCATCTCATCATCATCATCATCAGCCTATAATGTTCCCACTGCTGGGACACAGGCCTCCTCTCAGTGAGAGGGAATTATTCCATCTACTTCATAAAAATCTTAAATTCCCTGACAGATAACGTATTACGAACAACCTAAACCGTTGGTTCTAGAAGCATTAAATTCTGCCCAAAGTTCCTTAGATATATGTATAAGGAACTCTGGAAAAAATATTTTAATTCGGAAATTATGTTTTCGAGTCGTTTGGGGTTGAAACCCTCGGACCGTGGGGTCCGAGTGCTCATGGTCTTTTTGAGGAAATTTCGTAACGGCTGGTTGACGCTTCCCGTGACCCAAGGGCTGACTTTTACCTTGGCCAAATGCTAAGCATTGCCATACAACGTGGTGATGCCGCCAGTCTCTTGGGGACCCAGTCGACAACGATGCGGATGAATTTTTCGAAGCTATATTTTAGTTTGTGTAGAGTTTTAGTTAAGTTAGGATTTAATTTTGTTACTTTTATTAATTAATTATTTTTTATGTATTATGTATTAGTTGTTATATTTTCGTTAGTTACAATCGTAACAAATAATTAAATTAAAAGCAACTCTGCGCGGAATTTCACTTTCGCTAAGCGTTTTTAGAAAATCTATCCTCTATTAGCTGCGCTTCGCGGTTTCACCCGCATAGGTCTCGATCACGTGGGAATATCGGGATAAAAAGTATCCTATGTTCTAATCTAGGTCATGCTCTACAAATGTGTCAAATGTCATCCAAATCCGTTCAGCTGTTTTAGCGTGCTTTCACGATAATATGTCATTTTTGACAATTCGCGTAACAAACAAAAACTTAATCTTTTCTCCTTATTCTTATTTTAGAAAAGAGTTAAATAGGGGATGAAAGTTTACATAGAAGTTCGTCACTGTTGCGGCTGATCCCTCTGACTCGCGGCTCGTACACTAACTGATCCCGTCTAACTCGCGGCTCGTACACTAACTGATCCCGTCTGACTCGCGGCCTGTACACTAACTGATCCCGTTTGACTCGCGGCCTGTACACTAACTGATCCCGCCTGACTCGCAGCCCGTACACTAACTGATCCCGTCTGACTCGCGGCCTGTACACTAACTGATCCCGTCTGACTCGCGGCCTGTACACTAACTGATCCCGTCTGACTCGCGGCCTGTACACTAACTGATCCCGTCTAACTCGCGGCTCGTACACTAACTGATCCCGTCTGACTCGCGGCCTGTACACTAACTGATCCCGTTTGACTCGCGGCCTGTACACTAACTGATCCCGCCTGACTCGCAGCCCGTACACTAACTGATCCCGTCTGACTCGCGGCCTGTACACTAACTGATCCCGTCTGACTCGCGGCCTGTACACTAACTGATCCCGTCTGACTCGCGGCCTGTACACTAACTGATCCCGTCTGACTCGCGGCCCGTACACTAACTAATCCCGTCTGACTCGCGGCCTGTACACTAACTGATCCCGTCTGACTCGCGGCTCGTACAATAACTAAGTAACTACGAAGGCTTAAGATGGCAACAGGACCAAAGCGCGCCAAGTTGCGTTTAGTTGATAAGCATCCACACGAGCGAGATCGATTAGTCCTAATTAAACCAAGTAGCTGTCGATGTATTCTGAACAAATGTTACCTGTCAATAGTGTGAACTGTCAGTCTCTAGCTTCAGGTGGAGTGACAGCTCACTTCACCTATGTTTTCACTGTGAGATTTTACAGAATAGCACGAAGTACTGTACAGTAGTCTTTGTATATAAATGTTGATGGATGGAAAGAGAGAGGAATGATATGCAAGAGAGGGAGTAAAGGATAGCGTGACGGTTGATAGGGGAGAATGGAAGAAGAAAACGTTGCGCCGACCCCGAGTAACATGGCCTTATCCCATGTTACTCGGGGTCGGCGCAACGTTGCACGGAGATGAGGACTAAGTACTGTGGGTCTCTGTTCCACTGGTACTGTTGATATTCACGCGTTGCCTTTCTTGCTTTATTTCCTTGTGCGTGCACTAATTGTATTATGTGTATAACTGTTACTGTCTCTCTTTTGTCTTCATTAATATTAAGTGGTGTCTCTTTAACTGTATATTCTACGTGTGTTTTCTTATGATAATGGTTTCCTAGAGAAATCTATGTTCGTTTGAATAATTCGAATAGGAGCAATCGTCTCTTCCTAATGTACTTAGTCATGTTAAAAAATAATTATTTATTTTCATAATTAATTCAAACAATAAAGCCAGTGGGACAGTAAAATATATTAATAACTCCCTCTCTTTAAAACACATTAAAACTTCCATAATTAATATCAATTTTAAACTTCCAGGTAAGTACCGCTTTGTTTTAGAACTCGTGATTATTAACTTGGAACTTAGCTGAATTTTTCAGGTGCAAACTTCGCTCGGGAGTTAGCTCTAGGTCTGAACTTAGCCTGTAGTTGTGCTTAGGCACAAATACAGGCACTGTTGACTAAGTTTTAAGAACTAAGACTGCTAGAGCCGCGGATAATGCCAACTAAACAAAACTAATCAGTTCACTTTAAGCGATTAATTGCTTTAAATTTTATTTATTGTTCTACAGCGATATTTTCAATTGGTTCAAGAGATTATTTTTCGATAAAAGTACGCAATAAGGCTGCTACAAACAGGCGCGACACGCGATATAATGGCACAAAGGCACCGCTCGTTGCGGTGCCTTTGTGTCGCGTGTCCAAGAACCGCGTCGTGCCTATACGTGCGCAAGAATCTTAAACCATTAAATTGATATTTCACGCTTTCATTAATACAAATCCTGTCCGATTTAATTATATCCTTCTTCATTACTCGTCCCAATGTTAAATAGCTTCATTACGTCCAAAATTATGCTGCGTTCAGACGGCGCTAGTTAAGTTCATAACACTAAGTTATAAGCTGTAGGTAAACAGCGTTACTGGCGTCAATCGGTCGTAATTCGCGAGCCGAGGGCCTGTATAAATCTCTGCGTAACTGCTACAGACCCGCGGGGCCGATTTGATGTGCGTTTGTTTTGCTGGCAGGAGAGTAGATGAGACAGTCTACTGAAAGATGTATGTAGGTTTGTTTTCAAAGGCAAAAAGTTTTTTATGCTGGCACGGATTAAATGGATTAATAAGTCTGATCACGTAGCTTTAGACTTTGAGCAAATACCTACTTATTAGTGTGAGTATCTGTCAGATTGTCCAGTATTATATTCAGAAAAATAAATAATTTATGTTTAAAAATAAAAAAACTCAACAAAAAGTTTTTTGAATCGCTTATGGTAGAAACTTTTATATTTAAAACCAGATTCAGAAATAAAATAATTATTAGTGTACATAATTTTGGGTATAAAATATAATATTCCATTCGGAACTTCTGAAATATCTTAAATATTTAATGCGTTACATTAAAACACCGTCTTTTATAACTTCATAAGTCATCAACCGGATAGAATGAAATGAAACAGTTATAATAGGACAGTTATGCTAAACCAGTTAGTATTCCAGTATTTCACTGGCTAGCTAATATTGTGTAACTGCTATTAATAGAGCATTACTAGATAATCTACGGTACTTTCCTGCTAAACTAACGTTAGTAATGTAGCATGGTTACAATTTCAATAGGAATTGTTGCTGGAAGTTGAAAGAAGCATACATTGGCGTTTTTATTAATTAAGATATCTGGCTAAAACGAACAATACTACTAACTGAAATTACTCGAAGATTACTCTCTAGTTGACAGCGTCAGAATGTCTAATTAGCAGATCCTATTCCAGTACAGTGGAGTATGTGAACACAGCATGGAGAATTTCAATGAGAAACCCTTTGGTCGTGGCGGAGGCTGCGCGGGGTGAATCCTAATGAAACTGCTTTGTTGTTTATCGTATACGAATCGGATGTATCGCCGACGGACGGGAGCTGCGATCTCACGTGAACTACTGCGCACTCGACAGGAGCTGCGATCTCACGTGAACTACTGCGCACTCGACAGGAGCTGCGATCTCACGTGAACTACTGCGCACTCGACGGGAGCTGCGATCTCACGTGAACTACAGACTGCGCACTCGGTAAATGGTTCAAATGTGCACGTTTTCTTTTACTTACAGTTGTCTTAGCTTGTTTGTGTTAGTATTGTCTGTTGAGGCGAGTTGATTTAAACAGTATTTTCTAAATGATTATAAATGTATGTTACGAAATAATCATATTGAGATTCTTTGAATAAATATGATTGGTGACTAGGTACCTCCAAGGTTATTTATTCCTTCAAATGTAATTATAATCTATTATAAAGGCGCGATACGACGAAATGAGTCACGATCTCACGACTCGATTGAAAATCAATTTAATATCGAATGCTGAACTTTCCATTAATATTCGACATTTTGATTAGCACTCGAGTCTCGACACCTCTTCCGCTCCTATGCGATCTGATTGGCTAGCCACTCCTCAACCAATTTCATTAAAACGAAGATGGCGTCTTAGATAAAACTGTATAAAACTGCTATCAATGCCCAGTCCAAGAAAGAAACGTTGCATTTTATATATGTAGGGGACACGGGGGAAAGCGATGATAGTGTGGAAATAGTTCACTAGATAGCGCAAATATTTTAAATCCGGCGAGTTTCGAACTCGTTTCCGAAGTTGGCCGAAGTTCTGCGGACTTTGTCGAAGTAAGTCCGACGAAGCACACTTAATTCTTAACAGGGTGAACCAATTAAAGTGTTTCTTGCGGACTGACACGGACAACAATGAAGGATTTTCTTAGAACGGATTATTATTGTAGTTGTAAAGTTTTCTTAATACGGTCTTAGGATTTTAGACGAAGTTTTTCTTTCTTGCTTTGTATAAAAATGGGTTTATTTTTACTTCCTCCGAAACCTTTTGTACCTTAGTCCTTTGAGTGCTCTATTGAAAATCCGTTGTGTTATTGCCTTTGTAGTTTCCTAAATCCATCGGTTTAGGCGCATTAGGGCTAATTCTCATTTTGGCAACCGACTCCCTAATGGACTACTTCTCATTATGGCCACTTCTGATTAGGGCTACTTCTCATTTGGGCTACTTCTCATTTGGGCTACTTCTCACTTGGGCTACTTCTCACTTGGGCTACTTCTCACTTGGGCTACTTCCTACTTGGGCTACTTCTCATTAGGGCTATTACTCATTAGGGCTACTTCTCAAAATTTGGGAATGTTTATTGAAATAAGTACTGTCTTTTTGTATATAATCATGTTTATTCATTCATAAGAGATCAATTACATTATTTTAAGAATAAATCAACATTAATTGAACCAATGTAATAGGTAAGTATAAAATATTACAAGTATTACTTCTTGTAATTACTTTTGTCTGGTTTGCAATTAACATTTACATATTTATTTATAACATACACAAATCAATAGTTCAAGGATAGGTAAATATTACTAGGTGTCACTTCTTTTAATTACTTTAATTTCAATAAAATCAACATAAATCCACCCAATAATCAACAAACAAAATTAATTAGGTATATCTTTATATAAGCATAAATGAACACAATAATATTAACAATCAGTATTAATTAGATTCCTTTATTAAGAAGGTGGTAATAAGTCATTTTCTTTAAAAAAGGTAATAACTGTTATTTGACCATTTTTTAGTTTCGTAGGTAAGTACTTTTTTATACTTTTTGTCGAAATGAATGTACTTGTTATGCCGTTTTTTTTTTTGTTTGAATATGGTCTTGAGTTTGGAGTCAAAATGCTTGGCTTCTTTTCGGAGCTTCTTGCTTCTTGCTTCTTGGCTTCAAACAAACTTGGATGCTTGGGAATTTTCACATTTATTCGATGGTGCCACCCCTCAAGAGCGTTGTTAGTGTGGTGGCATTGGCCAGAGCAACTAAGAAGCGCAGGGTTCATTCTTGGATACCACTGTTTTGCAAAGTATTTGTAAATGTAAATGTTTCAAACAATGGTAACAACGATTTATTTTCAATAATCTCTGTTAGTCTTACTGATTGTTAATTATTGTGTTCATTTAGATATGTAATTGATCTCTTATGAATGAATAAACATGATTATATACATAAAGACAGTACTTATTTCAATAAACATTCCCAAATTTTGAGAAGTAGCCCTAATGAGTAATAGCCCTAATGAGAAGTAGCCCAAGTAGGAAGTAGCCCAAGTGAGAAGTAGCCCAAGTGAGAAGTAGCCCAAATGAGAAGTAGCCCAAATGAGAAGTAGCCCTAATCAGAAGTGGCCATAATGAGAAGTAGTCCATTAGGGAGTCGGTTGCCAAAATGAGAATTAGCCCTAATGCGCCTAAACCAATCCATCCACCAACTCGGATTATTTGTATATGATGGCTACACACGGTCTCCTCCCAGCAATAACTATGGCGACTAGAGCAAATACTTGTTTAGATCATATTTTTATGGATCATGACATAGCGATGGCGATGACCTGCCTAAAACACAATCAATCTTCCTCCTCCAGACCCAGATGGAAAACTAAAATAAACGAAAAAGCCGTTGTCGCTGAGATAAATAATCTGTCTTGGACTGAAGTCCTTAACCATGAATGTACAAACTCTGCCGTTAATACTTTTATTGGAATTATCACAAATATCATTAAAAAACACTCCCACAAAGTTCGAACAAGCCGAAGCAAATATAACATCAAGCCCTGGATCACCCCAGGCTTAATAAAATGCATGCGACATCGCGACAAACTCCACTTAGCTTCACGTACCCACCCTGATGATCAAATGCAGCGACTCGTATACACCCGTTATAGAAACTTCTGCAACAATCTGCTACATAGATTAAAAACAGAATACCACAGTAATTTAATCGAGACCAACCGCGCTGACCCCAAGAGACTTTGGAAGTGTATAAAATCTATATATAGCGACAAAAAAACATCAACCGATGCTTCGAAGTTAGTCACAAATACAAATGACCCCACAGAAGCACTCAACAAATGCAACACCTATTTCACTTCATTAGGCAAAAATCTGGCTGACCAAATTCTAACAAGAACCTATGAAACCCAAGCGTCTCTTGCCGATAATTATAGTCCAAATATTACCTGCCCGCACACATTTTTCTTGCACCCCACTGATGAAGATGAGATAAATAGCCTTATATCCCAACTCAACAATGACAGTGCTCCTGGGCCCGATAATCTAAATGTAAGATTAATTAAAAAAATTAAATCTACTGTCATTGCACCCCTGACCCATATATTCAACCTAAGCTTGGGGACTGGAATCTTTCCAGACCGATGGAAAGTAGCAGCTGTCAGCCCAATATACAAAAATGGAGCAACAGAAATTCCCGATAATTATAGACCAATCGCCCTACTGTCCATATTATCAAAGCTACTCGAAAAGATTGTAAACAGAAGACTAACAAATTTCCTTGAAAAACATAATTTAATTTCCGACAAGCAGTTCGGCTTTAGGAGGGGTAGATCAACCGAAGACGCAGCTAGACTCAAACTCAAACTCAAACTCAAACTCAAACTCAAAACATTTATTTCAATTAAACCATTTACAGGCACTTTTGAATTGTCAAAAAGTCGGTCAGTCAGAAAATATGAAGCTAGTTGCCCATTCCAAAGCGTAGGTACCTATGGAGAAGAACGGGCAAGAAACTCCATGGACACTCTTTTAAATTATAGTTGTACAAATATATTAGTTACATCAATAATGTGAATTTATAATTATATGTGAGAACGATGTACAAAAGATGTACGCGTTAAAAGTGTCCAGAGTACAACAAATGGCAAGAAAACAACAATTCAATATTAAAATAATTAAAAATATGCCGAGGCAGCTAAGTGATATGACCAGCCCCAACTGACGGCGCCCGTTCACGAACATGACGCATAGATCGGCACCATTCAGCTCAACCATTTTGAAGGGAGCTAAATGATCCAACACACACGCCACCGTCAGCGAGACATTTGTGTGAGCATGACATACTATCAGCCGCCAGGGCACATTCAAGTCAATGAAAGACACATTACCCGGTAAATGGTACATAGTGTATAGTATATACATAGAACTCACATCTGTGCTATGCAATTATACAATACAAAGGAAATTGAGTTTATACAATGCAAAGATAGTCTTACAATCTTCAGCAGCTCCAACAGAATCTTCAAGTGTTAATCAATTAGTTGTGGTTGTGGAGCAGGACCAGCCTTGAGCCAGGCATTTTTATCAGCGATGTAATCCCCTAACTTATAATATGCCTGACTGCATAGTGTGCGTTTTATACAAGACTTGAATTTCGTCTCATTCAATTCAAGAATGTGGGGAGGTATTTTATTATAACATTTTAAACAGTACCCCATAAAAGATGAGTCTACTTTAGCCAGTCTGAAACCTGGTTGAACTAATAGGTCCCTATTTCTAGTACTATAATTATGTCTTTCACCTCTTTTACCAAAAAGATGTAAGTTTTTTCTTACATACATGATATTTTCGTAGATATATTGACAAGGCACCGTCATGATGTTAATTTCCTTAAACAGTTCCCTTAGAGAATCGCGCCTGCGGAGAATATAAATGGCTCTGATAGCTCTTTTCTGCAGAATAAAAATAGAATCGATGTCTGCAGCCCGTCCCCAAAGTAAAATACCGTAAGACATGATACTATGAAAGTAACTAAAGTAGACTAGTCTCGCGGTATCTACATCAGTAAATTGACGGATTTTTCTGACAGCATAAGCTGCTGAACTTAGCCGTCCTGCAAGAGATGTTAAATGAGGACCCCATTGTAGCCTTGAGTCGAGCGTGATCCCTAGGAAAACAGTTTCATCGACGAATTCTAGTTTCTCTTGATTCAATATTATCTCACAATCACTACTCTTGACATTTGGTAAAGAAAATCTTATGCACTTAGTTTTTTTCCCATTTAATACTAAATTATTAGCAGTGAACCAATTTTGGACCTGCAGTAGGGCGTTATTTACGTCGTCAAAATTTGTAGCACGTCTATTTACCTTAAAAATTAAGGAAGTGTCATCAGCAAATAACACCATTTGTGGTTGATTTTTTAATAAATGGAGTAGATCATTAACATACACTAAAAAGAGGAAAGGACCCAATATCGAGCCTTGTGGCACACCCATTTTTACTGTTAAACCATTCGAATTGACACCATTTATTTGAACTTGCTGTTGTCTATCATTTAAATAAGAACTAACTAAACTGAGCGCAAGTTTTCCAAGTCCGTAATGCTCAAGTTTCAAAAGCAAGGTTTCGTGATCGACGCAATCAAATGCCTTGGAGAGGTCACAAAAGATTCCTATGGCGTCTTGGGCCTCTTCCCACGCGTTAAAAATGTGTTTTAATAAAGTTACACCAGCGTCGGTCGTACAACGTCCTTTGGTGAAACCATACTGTTGATCGTGTAAGATTTTATTCGTGTTAAAATGATTGAGCATTTGATTAAGCATTATCTTTTCAAACACCTTGCTGAAAACCGGCAAAACGGATACGGGTCTATAATTATTGGTGTCCTTACTGTCCCCGGATTTGTAAAGTGGTATTACCTTACTGTATTTCATTAAATCGGGAAAGACTCCTTGATCAACACACGAATTAAATACTAAGGCTAAGTAAGGTGAAATAGTCTCAATTATAGAGGTACAGACTTTAATGGACATTCCCCAAAGATCTTCGGTCAATTTGATTTTAATTTGCTTAAAAGCTTTTATTACTACTATGGGGTTAATATGTTTAAATTGAAATTCAACCGGGCAGGCTGGAAAGTTCACTCTTAATAAATCAATTGATACGTCTGATGAGGAATCTAAGGCTTCCGTCGTTTTTGATGGAATATTAGTGAAGAAATTTACAAATTCCTGAGCTATTTCTAAGTTAGAGCTTATGGCACCACGTGAAGTCTCCAATGAGTAATCAGTGTTTCGTTTTTTATTCCTACTAGTTTCGTTATTTATAATTTTCCAAACAGTTTTTATTTTATTTTCTGCTGATTTGATTTTATTGCTAATGTACAGGGATTTGGCTATTTTACAAGTATTTCTAAAAATTTTGGAATATGTAGCAACATACTTGCTGAAAGTTTCAGTATTGATGTAAGGCTTAAGGCCATACAGCTCGAACAGTCTTTCCCTACTTTTCCTAATACCTCTAGTTGCCCAGTCACTAAATAAAAAATTAGGGCAAATGTTTTTTGTTTTCTTTTCAAAAGTTATATTGAATTGAGTGTGCACTATTGAAAAGAAATCCTCGTACAATTTATTTGCATCATCCATATGATAGCCCAGATCATTCAACTTATTATTTAGGGTGCTATTGAATCTATTTAGTTTACCAGTCGTTATTGGTCTAAATTGTATTTGCACTTTTTGCAAAGGTGTTTTAAACTTAAATGATACCGTTTGTCCACTATGATCAGACGGCAGACAATTAACGATGGTTTTATCTAAATAATCACAATCGCAAAAGACATTATCAATACAAGTAGCAGAAGTTGGAGTTATTCTAGTCGGTTCTGTAAAAACATTAAATAGATTAAACGATTTAAAAAGGCTTAATAATCTACTGCTATTTGAATTATTTTCCAAAATATTAATATTAAAATCACCACAAATAATTGCGGCTTTGTTATTGGATGCAAGTTTCGCTAGGACATCTTCCATTATTGACTCAAATACAGAGAAGTTCTGATAATTAGGGGGTCTGTAAACGCACACTATAACATGCTTATCTAGCTCAACACAGGACAGTTCGATGCAATGTTCAATTGATAAACCCACTATGTCATTTCGTTGCTTGGATTTTAAACAATTTTTTATCAAGATTAGAGAACCACCACGCAACATAGATTTACGGTTAAAACAACTGCCCACACTATAGTTCTCAAAATTAATTAACATTTGGTAATCCTTTAACCAATGTTCAGTACAACAAACAATGTCAAACTTTGTTTTTTCTAAAAACATTTCAATTTCTAATAATTTGGAAGACATGCCTTGAATATTTTGATGAAATAATGTCAAGGCATTCTGCTGATCTCCTTTTTGATATTTGAGTATTTTAGAGCAAGAAGATACCTTGTTGTTGTTAGGTATAAGAATATTATTACTGGTACCTTCTGTTGTCTTACAAACTAGTTTAAATGATTATCCGGAGTTAATCCCAAGACTTCAATGTCATCACCAGGCAGTGAGCTCATAGTGCGTGAGGGAAATGGAACCTCCTTCGTACAATTTGTAAAAATATTTATAGCATTCGAGCTACATTCATTCAGGCAAACCACCTTATTATTAGTATTATTACTAACTGTTGTGGTGTTAATAATACAAGACTTCGACATAATACTTATGTCTGAGTTTATATAAAAAGCTAATAGCCTTGCTATTATGTGTCTAAAACTAACAGGCAGATACACAGTATCCCTAGTCGACTTTAAAGTTTCTACAAAACTGTTGGTATCAAAATATACCAGCTTGTCACTGTAATGACTAACTAAAAAGTGCATATGCTTATTAAGCGTATGAATATAATTGTTTTGTCTATTTGTTAATTTTCTAAAATATGGGAAAGCACACAATATTATTTTCTTACAATTTAACTTTAACAACTCAGTTACACAGTCAGTTATTTCATATTTTTTGACCTTAGAACTGTTACCTACAAATACAGTAATGTTAGTTTTAGGATTAAATACATTTCCTGTTACTGATGCCATTATTTGTTTGTAGGTTGACCCTGGCATACAATTATTTTGAGTAGAATAACTCAGGTTGTTACTAATTAATTTACCTAACCCTCTTCCTACTATTAACTAACTCTGTATCATCAACTATAGATAAAGGCGAACATTCCATGGGGGTTTTCTTAGATTTGGCAAAAGCCTTCGACACGATTTCTATAGAACTTCTGCTCAAGAAACTGGAAGCCGCAGGCATACGTGGCACTCCCCTGGATTGGTTCAAAAGCTACCTATCTAATAGAAGGCAATTTGTCAAACTCGGCGAACTGACTAGCAGCCTCCTCACCATCGACTTTGGAATCCCGCAGGGTAGCACACTCGGCCCAACTCTTTTCTTACTCTACATAAACGACATCATAAATCTTTCTCTCACCAATGCTGAATTAATAGCCTACGCAGACGATACAGCGATCTTATTTCATGGTGGGTCTTGGGATCAAGTATACAGCTATGCCGAGAAGGGACTACGGATAGTCGCTAAGACTCTAGATAAAAACCTGCTGACCTTAAACGTAAAAAAAACAAAGATAATAACATTCTACAAATCCAAAGCATCTGAACCCCCCACACACCTAAGTCTCAAATTTCATACTTGCAACAATAGCCTCCACCCTCAATCCACAAACTGTTCATGCACCGTAATCGACCGCATTCAATCCATGAGATATTTAGGAATTACCTTAGACGAGAACTTATCTTTTAAACAACATATACACACACTCTCCGGTCGAGTAAGGAAACTTATTCATATAATGAAAAAACTACGTGACTGCACACCCATCCCCATACTCCGCACTATCTACCTGGGTCTCTGCCAGTCTGTCCTTCAATACGGAATCTCCGTTTGGGGTGGTGCTGGCAAAACTGCATTTATCGAAGTCGAAAGAGCACAAAGAGCCGTCATTAAAGTAATGCTCAAGAAGCCTTTCTTGTACCCAACCAACAAGCTCTACAGTGACTTCCCGGTCCTCCGTGTTCGACAGCTGTTTATCCTCAACGCAATACTTCACATTCATAGAAAACTAAAATTCAGGACAGATTACCAAGAAATAGTGTCAAAGCGCATAATAAGAATTCCCATTCCCCAAGTAAACTCCCTTATGGCTAGACGTTCCCCGAACTATTTATTTCCACGCATTTATAACAATGCCATAAGGTGCTGCAACATAAAAGACCTCAAAATATCCCTGTGCAAAAACGTAATAAAGAAATGGCTTTTTACTCTCTCCTACGACGAAACAGAAAATATAATTTATACCTACTTAGGTAAGCAACATTAAACAGACTAAATGTACTCCTTCGTTCTCGCTGACGTCCACAACACACATACCAACACACACACACACACACACCCCCTCACACACACACACACACACACCCCTGTTTGTACAGACACCCTTACGAGGACCTTGTTAGTCCTAGAACGAACCGAGGACCCTCAAAAAAACTGGTTTAAATGCCTCGTTGGCATTTTAGAATAAGATAGAAAGAGACAGGTGAGTAAATCTATAGTGATGAGCTTATTGGGATAATGCTATCTCAACATTTTTCTGTATGAATTTCGGCTATCATACTGAGGACCTGAAATACACAGCTAAATGTGACAAGCGATGCACATACGAGGACTTTGTGTAAGCCAAGCGAGGACCTCTTACGTAAGCCCTGAGACGTCCTTCCGAGGACGTATTTTTACACAATATTTCTTATAGCTGGTACAAAGTGAGGACGTTGTGTTAGACTTTATTCCACTAAACCGAGGACAGTTTTTCGCGTAGAACTTGTACAAACCGAGGACCAGGGAAAATCTACCTACCTAAAACATTTTACGTGTAAGATAATAATTATATCAGTGTAAGTAGAATGTTCCGATTTATTTCTTACACACTTTTTCTAAAACGAAGTACCAAGCGAGGACGAGTCGATGTCTTTACGTTTGTCGGCGCTTCTCAAAGGATTATTAAGGCCAGGACTCTCGGAAATCTCGGAATCGACCTATTTTTGATTCAACATTAAACAATCAAATATTCTTTGTTTTAATCTGAAAAAAATATATGGCATAGTTTAACTAACATTCTTGATTATTCTATGGTTCAAAACACGATATTTACAACTTCACTCGATCATAAAAAATCGCAAACAAATCGAAAACAGCGAAGTTTTTAATCGTTTTTCAAGTCGCATTTGAAGTAGACTTAACTTTTACTCGCCAAAAATATATGAAAAAATAGGCAATGATGTATAGTAGAACATTCTACGGTTAATTTTTCTCAAAACTGATTTTTATTGTCTTAACAAGATATAATCTAAAAAGGCGGCCTGCGCGCTTCACTTCAGTAGCCCGCCGGGCGTTACCGAGGTAGGACCTGTGTCGCTTTTGCTGGCTCGCCGCGTTCCCGCTAATCGATCGAAATATACGTTATAATATTGTTAGTTAATTTCCGTGTTTGTGTATTAGTTTCAAAATTCAGTCTGTAAATATTGTTTAGGTTCTAGTATTAATAATTAAACTAAATATTAGTTTGTTATAATATAGTTGTAATATAGTGATAATTAAGATTAAATTATGGGGAATAAAAACAGAAGAAAGAAAAAAAAACGTTCAGCATTGAACTGCAAAGCTTAAAAAAAAATAAGGTAATTTTGATTATTATTTTTCTACGTATTTATAACTACCCACTTATAAGACGACGCGACAGAATAATATTGTAGTTGTATACGTATAGGTTCTCTTGCTTTCGTCACAGTACTAGCAGTAGCAGGTCGGTACCATAAATTTACAATTATCGTAATATCTGTAATAGATTTTTAACTTTACTACAACGGAATAAGGTTTATATTCAATTGCAAAATTTGAGTTTTTGAGTTTGTGTTTCTAGTTTTGTGATTGCATAGGTAAAATATTATATTTTTTCGAAGTGAAAACTTCTTTAGCATTATTGTGATTTCAAAATTTTATGAAACGAAAAAGCTACAGTAGAAAAAGCTACAGTAAAAAGAGACATAAGATTTAACGTGGGAGAAAATGAGATAGGAAGCATTATACCTACAGTGTTTTTGTTTTTTATTATTACAAATGACATCACATTTAATCCTATGCTACTAATTTGTGATGATGATGGTGATGGTGTTGGCGATGGCGATGACGATGGTGATGGCGATGGTGATGGTGATGGTGATGGCGATGATGATGGCGATGGTGATGGCGATGGTGATGGTGATGGTGATAGCGATGGTGATGGCGATGATGATGATGGTGATGGCGATGGCGATGGTTATGGTGATGGTGATTGCGATGGTGATGGCGATGGCGATGATGATGATGGTGATGGCGATGGTGATGGCGATGGCGATGGTTATGGCGATGGTGATGGCGATGGCGATGATGATGATGGTGATGGAGATGGCGATGGTGATGGCGATGGCGATGGTGATAGCGATAGCGATGGTGATGGTGATGGATGGATGGATGGATGGATGGATGGATGTTCTTTAGCATCGTTGTGATTTGAAAGTTTATGAAACGAAAAAGCGACAGTAAAAAGAGACATGTAAATTCATAAGATTTAACGTGGGAGAAAATGAGATAGGAAGCATTATACAGTGTTTTTGTTTTTTATTATTACAAATGACATCACATTTAATCCTATGCTACTAATTTGTGATGATGATGGTGATGGTGTTGGCGATGGCGATGGCGATGACGATAGTGATGGCGATGGTGATGGTGATGGCGATGATGATGGCGATGGTGATGGCGATGGCGATGGTGATGGCGATGGTGGTGGCGGTGGTGATGGTGATAGCGATGGTGATGGCGATGATGATGATGGTGATGGCGATGGCGATGGTTATGGTGATGGTGATTGCGATGGTGATGGCAATGGCGATGATGATGATGGTGATGGCGATGGTGATGGCGATGGCGATGGTTATGGCGATGGTGATGGCGATGGCGATGATGATGATGGTGATGGAGATGGTGATGGCGATGGTGATGGCGATGGCGATGGTGATAGCGATGGCGATGGCGATGGCGATGGTGATGGTGATGGATGGATGGATGGATGGATGGATGTTCTTTAGCATCGTTGTGATTTGAAAGTTTATGAAACGAAAAAGCGACAGTAAAAAGAGACATATAAATTCATAAGATTTAACGTGGGAGAAAATGAGATAGGAAGCATTATACAGTGTTTTTGAAGGTTTCACTTCTACCACGTGTGAATTGCACAGTTGCTGTTTTTTTATTTAAAAATATGAAATTCGTTGTGAATGAAATAGGAAGAGTTCAATAAAAATACGTATTGTGGTGTTTTTGATTAGTAGATTTAATTAAAAAAACTTATTGACGAATTCAAGCAACCAAAAAAAGTGTTTTACAAAAAAAACAACCGACTCAAAAAAAAAACACTACAACGTGAAGAATATATTTTCATTTTTTGACACCGACTTTCGAAACTAAAGTTATTTTTCACTTTGTAGTGTTTTTTTTTTTTAGAAGTCGGTTTTTTTTTTTGTAAAAAAGTTTTTATTTTTCACTTTTTAGTTGTACTTACCTACCCCAAACAAATTCATATGTCACTACTTGCTATGTGAATATCAGTAACAAAGCTATTGAACACATCTGCTTTACCCTTTGAAGGGTACAGGCGTGATGTTATGTTGTGTGATTGCGATTACATATGCTATAGCAGCAATCGCGGTTGATTTGCTGGCATTTATTGAAGAGTTCCGTTGTTTGTCTCTGAAAGTCATCATCAGAACTACAAAAATAAAAAAAACAGCATGTGTGCAATTCACACGTGGTAGAAATGAAACCTTCAAAAACACTGTATAATGCTTCCTATCTCATTTTCTCCCACGTTAAATCTTATGAATTCATGTCTCTTTTTACTGTCGCTTTTTCGTTTCATAAACTTTCAAATCACAACGATGCTAAAGAACATCCATCCATCCATCCATCCATCCATCCATCCATCCATCCATCCATCCTTCACCATCACCATCGCCATCACCATCACCATCACCATCGCCATCACCATCGCCATCACCATCGCCATCACCATCATCAACATCGCCATCATCATCGCCATCAACATCGCATCACCATCATCATCATCGCCATCACCATCGCCACCACCATTGCCATCGCCATCGCCATCACCATCATCAACATCACCATCGCCATCACCATCACCATCACCATCGCATTACCATCATCGCCATCGCCATCGCCATCACCATCGCCATCACCATCGCCATCATCATCGCCATCATCATCATCGCCATCACCATCACCATCGCCATCACCATCGCCATCGCCATCACCATCATCCTCATCATCATCATCACCACAAATTAGTAGCATAGGATTAAATGTGATGTCATTTGTAATAATAAAAAACAAAAACACTGTATAATGCTTCCTATCTCATTTTCTCCCACGTTAAATCTCATGTCTCTTTTTACTGTTGCTTTTTCGTTTCATAAAATTTTCAAATCACATCACAACGATGCTAAAGAAGTTTTCACTTCAAAAAAAAAATTGCAGATCTGTCTATTTACGATGGAGTTGGGCCCCCCTAACATACATAAAAAAAAAATAGAAATATCCGAATTGAGAACCTCCGCCTTTTTTGAAGTCGGTTAAAAATATAATATTTACAATCACAAAACTAGAAAGAAACTAAAGTAGGATGATGAAATTAAAATACTGTAGACGAGCAGCCCTATATTTCAAGAATAGGGCCGATTCACAATAAACCGTGACAGGGGTCAGCGAGTTCATTCGAACTGCGCTTTCGCGGCATTTGCCACGCGAGGACGGAGGTAACGCTAAATGCCTACTACGCTCGAAGATCCTGGCCTTAATCAAAGAGAGTCGAAAGCAACGGCTTGTTTTTAATGTAAACTGTAGGGATAAAAAATATTGTCCAACATCGGTATTTAGCCGTATTATTCATAAAAAAATAACAGTGAATTTCTAAAAAGACCTTCAGTCAGAGCACACATTATTATTTTCGTGATATTGTGTGAACTGCGGACCGCGAATAAGAAGGTTGTAATCACTGTGGAGGAAAAGTAAGTTTTAAATTTTACATAAACAACTTTAAAATGAGTATATTATTATTTTAGTATCAGATGCTGCAGCCAGGGTCGTCTCTTCATGACGGTACTCCTCAGCACTTGATAGCATCGTCTTCAAATTTGGCAGACGCGTTAGGTTTATGTAGCAAAACTAAAATAATTACCAGTTTGTGCTGATGCTGCAGCCAGGCTTATTTATTTATGAGGGAACTCCTCAACAGTTGATAGCATCGACTTAAAATTTGGCATACGTGTTATGTTTATGTAGTAATACTAATATAATTACCAGTTTGTACTGATGCTGCAGTCAGGGTCATTTCTTTATGAGGGAACTCCTCAACAGTTGATAGCAACGTCTTCAAATTTGGAATACGCGTTGTTTATGTAGTAATACTAATATAATTACCAGTTTGTACTGATGCTGCAGCCAGTGTCATTTCTTTATGAGGGAACTCCTCAACAGTTGATAGCATCGTTTTCAAATTTGGCACACGCGTTATGTTTACCTAGTAACAACACAATAATTACCAGTTTGTACTAATGCTGCAGCCAAGGTCGTTTCTTCATGAGGGAACTCCTCAACAGTTGATAGCATCGACTTAAAATTTGGCAGACGCGTTAGGTTTATGTAGAAAAACTAAAATAATTACCAGTTTGTGCTGATGCTGCAGCCAGGCAGGGCGGTACTTTCATAGAAGCCGAAAAGCCCGGCTTGCCCTAATAAAATCATAATTCACAACAACAAACTTAATTAAACCTATCAATAAATAAATATATTAAAAAAATACCAATCAATGAACTCGAACACAAACATTATTAACTGAAAATCAGCCAATCCCTCAGTTGGGCGTTTTTTTATACGTTGAAAATCTGTGGGCACGCCACTGCAGGCAGGGTCATTTCTTTATGAGGGAACTTCTCAACAGTTGATAGCATCGTCTTTAAATTTGGCACACGCGTTATGTTTATCCAGTAACAACAAAATAATTACCAGTTTATACTGAATTACTGATGCTGCAGCCAAGGTCGTTTCTTCATGAGGGAACTCCTCAACAGTTGATAGCATCGACTTAAAACTTGGCATACGTGTTAGGTTTATCTAGCAAAATTAAATAATTACCAGTTTGTTCTAATGCTGCAGCTAGGGTCGTTTCTTCAAAGGGGAACTCCTCAACAGATCTTATTCAAAAGTTTAGTTTGTGAACAAGAGAATCGGTGCCATTAAGTTGTTAAGTTTTCATCCTTCCCAAATTATTTTGATCTCACTTGACTTACTTACTTGACTTGACTTATTTTGATTTCTTTGTTGTTTTCTAAGCATTGTGTTATGTAATTTTATGTTAAGTTTTTAGCCCAAATTATGTCGATCTCTTTTAATTATGGTTTCTATAAGTCTTTTTGTTTGAGTCGTTTTCTAATAACTGTTATGTAAGTTTTCTAATCATGCTTCTCAAAAATGTTACTGCAACTTGATGTTTATTTGATGACGTTGGTAAAAGTTTCTTAAATAATTTGTTTCATTTTAAAATAAACCTACTTTTATTTCAGTAAAGTTAATGTGATTTTCTTTAGTACGTTCATGTTCTGTATTTCTTTGTACTTTATATTTGCTGCAAATCTCGCTGCAGACATTTCACCTAGGAAGGCATTTACTTTAGATTATTTAAGAAAGTCACACGTATTTAGCTCCTATGACAATACAATATTATAATATGGTGCAAATCATAATGTGGTATAATATAAGCGGGCCTAGGTACTTAGCACATACTGCAGAAGAAGCATGATTATTCCTCGTGCACCTAGTAGCTACTAACGATTTGTTTAAGGATTCAGTCTACCTTCGATTTTCTCCTTCATAATTTTATTTAAATGATAGCATATGATTTGTCTTCTACACACGAGGAAAACTGTCGAAACGAGGACTAGAATACACACTGTTCGGAAAATCTAGCAAACCGAGGTCTTAAATACACATTGTGTGGAAAAACTACCTAACCGAGGTCTTTTGTGTTAAAGTTAACACATAGGTCCTCGGATAATACAACAAACGTGAAATGAGTGTAACGAGTCTGTGTATGAGGCGACAGTGGCACCGTCTGGTGGATACACAATGTTTGTGTAAGATTATGAATAATCTTGATCAAACCGAGGTTCAGACAACTTTTTCGTATTAAGTATATAGAAAGACTCAAAATCGCTTGCAGAATACGAATCATTGGTCAAGTCAAACCGAGGACCCTCGAAAAGGTCCTCGCTTTGAAAAGGTCCTCGGTCGTGCCTTGTGTATTCATACGCACGTCCTCGGATGGTACTTAAAACAAACACACCACACACCCCCTCACACACACACATACTCCACCCTAACACATACTCACGCTTACACTCTACACTTTATTTTATAAAATAACTGATTAGCTTTTTCTTGACTTTTATTTTGTTATTTTCGTTATTACTACTTATTATTTCGTTATTTAATTGATCTCACGCTTATGGCAATGTACATTCTAAGATTTTTATTTTTCTGTTTTTATATTATATTATTTTAATGTAATTGATTTTAGTTCAGTTAAATTTTAGTTTTTGTTTTCCTATTTTGCAATAATCGCTATTTAATTGATCTCACACTGTTTATTTACTTTGCTTAGTTTGATCTCACGCTAATGGCAATGTTATATTCTAAGTGTATTTTATTTTTATTTTAAATGATTTTAGATTAGTTAAATTTTAGTTTATTTTCCTGTCTTGCAATAATCACTATGTACCAACTAACTTTTAAAATGTCGCAACACTCATAACTTTTAAAATGTCGCAACACTGACTCCCAAGATACAGGCAAATAATGCCTAGTTTGGGGGTCACAGTCTACTCTATTCTTGTACAAATTGTGACTAATAAAATAATTTGAATTAATTTGAATTTGAATTTGAATCCATCTAGCTATTGAATTTTCCATTAGGAATTTCATAGTAACAGCCCGGAGTTTGAAAGTGGCGGTGTGACACCCCCGCCCCGCGCCTCGGAAAGCACCTGATCTCTCCGGTGGTGTCAGATTGGTGTCCCATCGGACTATGAGAGTGAGGGAAGATGGCGTGGACTTGTGTCTGCGCACACATTTGGGAACTATAATATCTCCTACGCCAAAGGCTAGTCTCCGTTGAGATTGGCCGCCGTGGCCGAAATACGTTCTGGGGGACATTATTTATTTAGTTTCCTAAATCTACGTGGATTTAGATTAGGATTGCTACGATCAATTCAACATTAAAAATGTGAGCACTTGCTTGAGATTTCCATTATGACATCCATCCATATTTCGACAAGCAATGTATTCCTTTAAAACCGAATCGTACAATTACCATATAAAGACAGCGTGTCTTTCTGTTCTGTAACAATATTGAATTTTTCAAAGATTCTTATAACTGTTCATTGAGTTATATTAACATTCCTGTTGTAAATCTCCTAAGTGTGGTTACTCAAGCATTTTTATTTTAACGACTGGCACTAGTAAGGGCTATACTCAGCTTAGTCTGAGGGATATCTTTTTTATACTAGGCATAAATACTTGGCTCATTACTTCATTTAATATGGCGGTCGTTAACCGATTATTGCTTACAATTTTGTAAGTTAGCTATAACGTTGACTTTGTATGTTTTAGTTACTTTGAGAAATTAAACGATGTTCTTAATCGAGAGTCAATCACGATGACCCTGTCATGTCTCCAGACTGGCTCGGAAATTAATGTTTCATGTGACTTTTAAATTGATGAAAACTCGACTCGATACATGTTTAAGACATAAATAATATTGTGACGCAAAAATTCATTAAATCTTTTTCAATGTATCGAATCGATAAAACTTTGCTGTCAAAGAAAATAGCTGCGTACCAAATACAGAACCGTGCTAATAGGAAAACAAGGAGCCTCCTCTCTGTGAAAGGGACATAGACGCAAATAATTATATTCTCTTCTACTACTTAAGTTTTTGTATAAATTCCACTACTTAAATAAACAAAAAGTTACAAAACTGTTGGCGCCACCATTTCTCCGTCTACAACAGACTGTCCTCTGTTAGTTTTTCCCACAATCATCATACACATGCTGGTAATGGCGCCTCCAATATATTTCCAACTTTATTCGTGCTTGCGACGACACGCGAAATATTTCAAGAGTGGTTGAGTTATGCCGCGTCTCCCCCTCTCATGCTAAATGAGTGTGTTCGAAGTATGACGCGTTGGTACCAAGATGGTACTGAGTTGGTACCGGGATGGTAGGTAGATACTTCGGTACTTTTAGTACCTACTCGGTTGTGGTTCGAAAGAACCGTTCTGTTGTAGTAAATGATTGTAATGTGATGGGGATTATATTTTTATATCAACGTTTTTTTAAAAGTGTCTTGCATTAAGTATGGAGAAATTATTATCATTCTTCTCTGCTTTTCATGTTGTATTTTGTTGATTGTATGCCTTACTAAGGTGTAACAATGTTAGAACTACGATGTAAAATAAGCACAAATGTTTATCTGTGATTTTTCTTAGACGACATAAATTCCTATCGTACTGCCTATAAGTTGAACCTTTAACTTTACCACCAGACGTACAGAACTTTGTTTACCTTGCAAATACGCTGAGTAATACTAAAGATAGCATCAAGTATCCCATCATTCACCGCCTCCATAACACCGGGGTATAAATTTTCCTCCCCATAGAATATGATAAACTCTCCATTTCCGATATATACCCACATAACCTCATAAATATTGCTCAGGCCATATTTTTGCTCAACCCTATCTGTTTGAGACACAGTTTCACACTCAATTAGTTGCTTCAGATGTGCTTTTGATATTGTTACAAAGAACATTAATAATTTATGTTGTTTTCTTTGCAAAGCGTCTGATAGTCTCAGATGATGGTAGCAACATAAAATATACATGCGTCTATTACATTGGTCTTAAACATAAACGGTGAAATGTGATCGTACCCACTACACAGGTACAGGCACCTTTTTTTGTGGGGGAAACCTTCAAAAGGCACCCACCCGACCTCCGAGGAGATCGGGGAGTGTGGGATTTTTACCTCACTAAAACCGCCCCGGTGATCACCATCAGCACATAGGGGTGGTCCCGGTTCCTCTTATAAAATATCAATTCCGGAACCCCCCCCCCTGCAACGCCTGTAAGGCACTTCCCTGGGGAGACTGTAAAGGGGCCTCCCCTGAGCCTCGCTATGTAAGGTACAGGCACCTGCCCGACCCTTCGAGAAACACATGTCATGTATGTGTTTATGGCTGAACGAATCTGTCACCAGTTACTATATTACCTATATAGAGTTAAGTCCTTCCCGATGTCATTATAGGTTAATCAGCCAATAATTTTCCCACTGCTGGGACGCAAGCCTCCTCTTTTAGAGAGGGAGTGGGCTGTAATACACCACGCGAGCCCTGTGCGGGTTGGTAGATGTCACATGTCTTCTAATTGTTAGTTCTAAGCCATACCGGTTTCTTCACGATGTTTTCCTTTACCGTTTTGTGAGCAGTGGTGATGAAATGATTTACACAAATTAAAGCGCCTGCCTGGATTCGAACCAACGACCAATTCGTAAGTCGGGCTATCACTGCTCCATTTTATTCTTTAATCTTCCCTGTTATGGCTATTTCCCCCTCTTCCTCACAGCTTGTCTACTGCTGTAAATAGGCCTCCCCCAAGTTACACCACAATAGCCATGCATCCAGTAACCCACAATTCACTACCGTATCCGATCCACAAAGTTAGTAATGCAGACTGGGCCGACATAACACACGACACGACCGACCTGCGTGCAAGCACACTACGTCACGAAGGCATGCCCTGGATAACATACTGGCGAGTTGGTTACACGTTTATCTGCTACAACAAATATACAAGCCTTTACTCACTGCATAGCTGTACAGACAGCCTCAACAAGATGATAACATCGACAAGAATTTATGTAATTGTCGACCAATCTTTTTCCATAAAATGTTATCAAAGTATAGCCACAAAACCTCACACATTGGGTACCTAATTGTAGCTACACATTGATACAGTACTATGGAACACAGTTTGTAGGCTGCCTGTACTTACATTTTGCGTCGTCAGTCTTTAATGCCAGAGCAAGTTACGACGCAAGGTTTTCCAATTGTCATTACTCCCGTTCAATATCATATAGTAAGTAAAACACCAACCTATGTGTTGTAAGCCGCACTGGCTGTCGAGCAAAGACCTCTTCTTATTCTGACAGAGATGGTATGCGAATTTAACAGAACGCTAACCTACATACTAGATTTGTGTGTGTTATCATTTCTGAGTACTACATACTAGATTTGTATGTGTTATCATTTCTGAGTATTAAATCCATGTTTTCTCAAATGACTAAAATCTATGAAGATTAGCTATGAGCTCTTTTAAAAATTTTAAACACGTGCAATGTGCATACTTGCCAGATTCCGCACCGCCATTTTCGCACGCGAACGTTTATAAATATGTATTTTGAATGATAAAGAAACGAATTCAAAATTCTAAAAGTCTCAACGAAATAACTACAAAATACAAGTTTTAGTTTAATGTCCAAAGTATTTTATTTGAAGCTTTCTTAGTGGCGAGTAGTTTGGACGTCGCGCGTTGGTATGTTCTTATTCCGTCAGTCACTTCGAAGTGATCCGATAAGGTATAGCTACGTATATCTGTTACGACGTTTTATGTTTTCTTCATTCCTGTAATATACAGGAATTGGTGCTGATGATTGTCAGAATTTTGGTGAGGTTCTATTAGGTTTAAAATTAAAAAGAAAAATAGTAAGTAAAAACATTTATTGGGACTAGTTGGCCGCGCCTTAGGTATGTGAGCGGTGGGACGGAGGGGCGGGGGCGCTTTGTACTTTTACTCAGTACGTACGTTGCGAACACTGATCTGTATTATACATGTACAGAGGTCAGTGGTTGCGAACAATAGGCAACCCCGCCGCCCTCACCCCCGTCCCCACCTAAGGCGCGGTCAACTAGTTCTGCGCGGACTATACATATATATAGCACTAGAGGATACAAACTTAATAATATATTGCATATTTTAATGCTTAAATGCTTATACAGTTCGGCGAAAAATAGGACCAGTTTTCAAATTTACCTACAGGAAATGATGTCTTAGGACAGGTAATCTATTCCGTTATTTATTTTTGTTTGTGAATAGTTTTTGTTGTGGATTTAATTTTTTAATATTTATTCATTAATTGGGTATTAGTAATTACTTGCTTACTTATTATTTTAATTTACAACAAATATTACATAATATAATTTCCGTTATCTCACCATAACAGCTTTGAACCAAGAATACTAAGTGGAGACCTAGCCAAGATACCCATCCACCCAATAAAGCTAACTTCCGTTTTACGACACCTTCGACCATACGCGATGGCCTTTAGGCACGACCACATGGCTCTTAGACTTCAATCCACTTTTATAAGACGCCCATAATCCTGACGACTATGTTGATCCCCAGCTCAAGAACCCATTACATAGTAACAAATGTCAGGAAAGGCTTGTAACACGCTTATAACGCGCTAGTATCACACTTGTAACGCTGCAATATCGCGCAGGCAATCTTCTTTTATACTCTAGAGCACCTTTTAATGTCATTAACGTTAGCTAAATGTGTCTCTAGACATGATAGTTTAATTTCGCGTCGTATGTAGAACAGATTTTTGAAAAGGCATAAAAATAACTTGGACACTAGAAGAGTTTGCTGTTAAATGTTGTTCTCAATCTGTGTTTTTGATATTTCACGTTATACAATTTCTTCTCAATCTGTTTTAGTATTTCGCGTAATATACAATTATTTTTCATTCTGATGATCTACTTGCGTAGCCAGCCAGGTTAATATCAATTTGAACGTCGGCTTGGAAAAACATCGGAATATTTTTGTGACCGGCACATTAGGGTTATCTGTAGCTTAACTGTCAGAGAATATAAAAGATTTGATTGTCACTCACATTTAAAATCCTTATTTCATATTAAATGTTTACTTTATACAAGTGGTGGGCCAGTGGCAGCGGCCTCGGCTTACGAGTGGTAGGTCGTGGGTACGAACCCACGCAGGCACTTTACTTTGTGTAATTTATTTCAATTTATTTCATCACCACTGCTCTCAAAACGGTGAAGGAAAACATCGTGATAAAACCAAAAATTCGAAGTCATGTGACATCTACCAACCCTTACCAGTAAGGGTTGGTAGATGTCACATGACTTCGAATCCACCATGCGGGTCCAGACCCGCATGGTGGATTACAGCCCACTCCCTCTCACAGAGAGGAGGATGTGTCCCAGCAGTGGGAACGCTATAGGCTAACAATATTAAATATTTTAGGCTGTTGTATAAAATAGCATCAATGTATAAGAGCCTACAATATTTAATATTGTCGACTGTTGTCTGAAAATCCCCCTCATCGAAAACAAATGCGGACCGTAACCAAACTAAATTACTGGTCCTTACATCCGAAGCCCCTGAAAACTTAGCCTGCGATCTAGGAAACTATTCCTTCATATAATAGCTGTGATATCGGCCAGTCTCAAACGTACACGGCTCAATTATAGACGCCTCGCCTCGCGGGACGAACCAGCGATTGCTTTCGACGAGGCTTAGACGGGAAATTTCCTATTTGTACAATTTCAAAGAGAAGAAGATTGTGACTTTACTTCAGAGCCTTTTTTTGTAAGGATCGATTGACTTGCATGAATTGTCGGTTTTAATTAACGTTTGTGTTAGATTTGGTCTTATTTAGTTACTTTTCGAATGGTACATTATTATAGCTTCTGCCCGCGACTTCGTCGAAAACGAAGTAATAGGCGGGTCGGGGGTACAAAAAATGTTATGCGACTTCGGCCGCGTAACATTTCTTGTACCCCCGACCCGCCTATTACTTCGTTTTCGCGTTCTTTCTGACTTTTTTTCTTCTTGCTCGGTTCCTGAGAGTCCTAGCGTGTTGTTAAATAGCCTATAGTCTCAAGAATCAGATTATCCAAGGCAAAAAGAATTGTTCAGATCCGACTTGTAGTTTCAAAGATTAGCGTTCAAACAGACTCTTCAGCATTATTATTAGTATAGATGTATAGATTGCCCACGTGTGCAAAGGTGATAGGTACCTACTCTCGACAAAAATAAGCAGAGCCCCAACAACCATTAGCCATAAGCGTGATATTTGCACCTATCCAACATAATCAACGCCTCGATGTCCATTGAATGTACAACCACCTATACGATTAAAAATTCTACAAAAGTACAATCCTTTTATGACACAAAATGCAGTCTGAAACTCCTCGTTTCCTTTGCTAATCAAGTCTCTCCTAGCGACAAAAAGCGTCTGCAATCAAGACATTCCTAAACCCAGATTAAAATAATGGCTGGTGAGCAAAATGTTGTAATATAACGGCGGGTATTATGTTTTTACGGTGTCTGTCCATCGTCGCGTTTAGTTTAGATGGCGTTCGGTGCACTCTCATAAAAATGTAAATAGCTGTCGACGAGGCACAGGCAGAGATGCTAATTATTGCGAATGCCCAGTACTGTGTTTTTAACTTTTTAGTTTTAAAACTTGTCGTTTTATGCTATTTAGCGTGGATGGACAAAATGCGAGCATTTGTTTGTAGTTTTATTTTCGTTTATGGTTTGGTAATCTTTCTATTAAATAATCGTGCAACATCTTTCTTTGTTTTAATTAAGCTTTTAACAACACTATCCCATAAAACGAGCGCAAATAGTACTGTCATTATTAACGCGACGCCACCGATAATTTTGTAAGGAAACCTAATGACTAATGACTTGCAAGAACCACCTCAGGGTCTAGTTAACTATTCAGTTCAATATATCGTCATTATCGTAAAGCTACATATAATTAAGCCATTCAGCCGCAGCACGTACGCGATGTATCACAATCACCCTAAAATGTAGCACACATTATTTAGGGTCAGGAATAATGTATGTCTGTAGAGCGAAGTTATGGCTGAGTACTAATAACAGTGTATAAACGTAATGGTGCTTCGCAATTGAAATATCGATTGTAACCGAACTAGGATAGTCCTCATCGTCAACATAGAAATGGTTGCTTCGATAAAAGCCATTGCATTGCCTTCTATACGTTAGCAATTTCTTGTACATTTCTGCGGCTTTTCAAAGTTTGTTCAGACTCGAAGATAGGTATCTAATGTCTCTACTTAGTTATCGCAGCTTGTATTGTACACTATCCACAGCAAATAGTCCTGTCTAGGTACATTCTTGACATTCACCCCGAAGTACTAACGGTCCTTAGATACAAGCTCTTGAGCATTTTGTAGCAAGTCAACAAAGTCACACTGTAATGGCGTCCCGCTCCTCGTCACGCGGCCGTGGCGTGGCTGTGCAACAAGCGTGCCAGTAATTGTGACGTCACCGCCTCGCGGGCTCGAGGCGGCCTCGCATACAACGCGCTCCTATTTTAAAATGCGGTGCCTGGAAAAATGCTGTAATGTGGTTACGGCTTTATGCAGATATGCTGATGAGATAGTTTAAGCTTACTTCGGAATAGAGATGCGTGATGATAGATGATGCTTTGACAGGTGTTGGAGGTTTCGATGAGAGTATAAAAGCCGTCTAAAAAGCCTCCTGTTTCAGGAAACTTGATAGTTGCTTGGTGGTTGTTGTTCTTGATAATAATGGAGAAGATTGTTGAGAACTTTAGTTAATATTTTCCAGCTAACATCTAGTTTACGGAAAAGTATAAATAACAAATCCATGAAATTAACTTAGGCAGAAGTTTAAAAGACCAAACTTAAAAATAGTACCTAACCAACAACTGATATTGACAAGTAAGGGAAACCCAGCATCATCTGGTCATTTACCAGCACAGAGCAATCTACATAATATAATTAGAACGCCTCGCCAGTCCCGAATTGATAAAACGTACCCTTTTTTTAGCAAAAAAGCGCAGAATCTCGGGAAACACGGAATTTTCCAATAGAATTTAAAGTGGATTTCGGTACCCAATTCATTAGTGTGGTCGGACCTTTCGGTAACATATACCTACTGCGTACGTACGATTTGTGAATGTATTAGCTCTGTACGGTACGTTTATAGGCATTGCTCTGCTTGGTACTGTGGACGGTCGAAGAGTGCACGAGTTTTTACGTACATATATGCTCGAGCAATGAACAACGTCTTCTCGTTGCCTATTGCCAAAACTTTTGTTTACATCAATTTGATAGAAGATCATCCATTCTAGGGTTTTTTTTTGCCGGCCATTAATAATAACTACATAATTTTAAAGTACACATAGAACGCATTATTTTTTACTCAGGCATCAAAGTCGAGAACAATTTCAGTTCGGAGATTTATACAGGATGGATATTTGAGAGACGGCAGTTAGGGCAGGTACCTTAACCGTTTGTATGGGGCCCCGATCTGGGTGACTGACCTGACGGCCGGTAGCATCGCAGTCCTGCGAAAGCCGCAGAGAGCGATGGCCGTCAGAGTCGTCCGGGGGTATCGCACGATCTCCTACGAGGCGGCTTGCGTACTGGCTGGATCCTCGCCCTGGGACCTGGAGGCGAAAATACTCGCGTCGCTGTATCGGTGGCGCGAGAAAGCACGGGCGCGAGGCAAAAGGCTGATGCAGCGCCATATGGAGCTGCATCGGTCTCAGCTTCGCGAGGTCCTGGTGGCGGAATGGCGGGACAGGCTCTCACGCCCTACCGCCGCCGGCCTCGGCACCATCGAGGCGGTCCGGCCGGTACTCGAGCGCTGGCTCGGGAGGAGGCACGTTTCCCTGTCGTTTCGGGTAACGCAGGTGCTCTCGGGGCATGGTTGCTTCGGGAAGTAGGAGCCGTGCCGTCACGCGCGCCCCTCTTAGACGAGGGGGGGGGAGTCAAACACCTCACTACCCCCCTGACCCGACGAGGCCCGCAGTGGCGGGCCAGCACCAGTCGGGGGTCGTGCGTTCCCGCGACCCCCGGCGTAGGTGTGAGATGGAACACCGGGGTGGTTTTTAGTCAGTAAGAGACTGACAGACCCCGCCGCTCTCCCCAGGGCGGCGGACATCCATTAGAATTTTCCGGAAACAAACAAAAAAAAGGTACTTTAACCGTTGCAGCTACAGGAAAACGGTATTAGGACACTGCCCTAACTTTTTTTAATATTTTTTAGAGAACATGAATGTCGCACCTCTTCCTGTTACTAAAATGTTAGAACTTACATAGCAATCTACATTTTTTTTTCGCAGAATTATAATTTTAAATACAAAACCCATTTGCCATTTTTCTCAGAAAATCCAGAATGGCCGTATGATTAAACCTTACGATCCTTATGATGGCTTCAATACCTGGCGATATGGTCCCGAGCCTGGAGAGGTCAGGGTCAGGGCCCGTCTACTTGGAACTTACTACAAAACGTACTTAGCATGAGCCTATTCCCGTAATATGTTAGGAAAATCTTTTCAGCAGAAATAATTTAGGTACAAAGTTGGAAGGATCTACATTTAGGTCAGCATCTGAGGCTCATGTTGGAATATTTTGACCATATTTATTATTGGTTTACCCATAGTCTAACTTAATATTACTAGATAAAGAATTTCCAAGTAAATGATAAAATTTCTGTAACATGTTTAAAAGTCGGTGATCTGTAAGTTTGGTGAGGAGTAAGTTTTTCAATCAGTGTTAATTGTAACTATGGCAACCATTAATTTACTGTGTAGCGCGCAAACCAGTCATGCCACCACTCAATCGTATGTCGCGCCACACGCTTGACCAATCACAGCGCTTGCCGCCGACGCTTGCCTAAGCGTGCCCTCTCGCGCTCCTGGCCGCGGGCGTCGCTACCCCGCTGCCACACGCTTGACCAATCACAGCGCTTGCCGCCGACGCTTGCCTAAGCGTGCCCTCTCGCGATCCTGGCCGCGGGCGTCGCTACCCCGCTCGCTCCCGCGGCGCGCATAGTATACGAGGGCGACCGATACAGTGAACACGCGCGTGCGTCCAGTGCCAATACCTAATCATTGTATTCTACATAATTGTGTATCTTAATAATCTTGTATCCTATATAATAAACATTTCTTTACACCCACGCTACAAGTGGCTGCCCAACGTGCTGCGAGTAATATTAGTGCAATGTGCTCGTAAGAACAAAAGAAATAAAAACAAAACAGTTAACGTATTTCGCGTGTGTTACGGTCATAAATTCATAATGCCTCGTACACGGAGGGATCCCGCGACACCCTCGGACGACGAGACATCGCCGATGCAATCCGTGGATGTCGACGATGACAAGGTCACCGACAACGCCGCAAGTTTTTCATCAGGACAAGTGGCCGCCATGATGGCCGCCATGCAACAGTCCCAAACCGAAGCGTTCGAGCGCCTGCTGGAAAAAGTAATAAGTCGCCAGCCGTCATCCCCAGTTCCCTCTGCGTCTGCATCACCGGTCGCTGGCAGCGGCACCTTCACGCACTGCACCGCCAGGTTCGGCGGTGACGCCAACGAGTCGGTGGATGCCTTCATAGACGCCATTCAGAGCTACAAGGACTGCGCTAATGTGTCTGAAGAAAATGCCCTCAGGGGCCTCTCTATGGTGCTCACAGGAAACGCCGCCATATGGTACCAGGGAGTCAAGAAAGAAATCCATACATGGGACGAGGCCGTACAGTTATTAATTAATACCTACGGTGATAGAAGACCTCCACACCGTATTTATAGAGAATTATTTGAACAACAACAACGTGATCAAAACACGGACGTATTCGTCGCCAAATGCCGTGCACTATTATCGAAAATCCCTGCCGGCGATATATCCGAAAAAGCGCAAGTCGACATGGTTTACGGCCTACTTGACGTACGAATTAGAAAACATCTAAGAAGGGAAGAATTCAAAGATTTCTATAACATGTTACGCATCGCTCGTTCCTTGGAGATTGAAGAATCTGATACGCGTATCCAGTCCCCGCCTGGTCCACAGTCCAGCGCCCGCTCAGCAAGCGCAGGTGGCCGCAGCGGCAGCGCGGCTCAGGCCGCGCCGCCCCCGCCGCGCCGCTCCGCAGCGCCAACAACGCCGAGCTCGGCCAGCGCACCACCATCGTCAAGTACACCTACAGGAAACACGACGTCGTCGCAACGATCAACGGTCATTCAAGATTGTGCTAGTTCTGCTAGTCCGCGTCCGAACCATAATGTCGCGAAACCTAAATGCGTGTATTGTAAACAATACGGACACGTACGTGATGATTGTAATAAGTTAAATAAGTGTAGTAATAATGATAAATCTCTTCATTGTTATGGTTGCGGAGCGAAAGGGGTAGTGAGGTCTCAATGCCCTAAATGTAGCAATAACTTATCGTTTTCATCTGTGGCTTGCGAAAATTATTCACTGGATTTGGTAAGTGAATCCCAACACATTAATACATTCTCGATTAACACTCCAAGTCATGATAATATTACCCGTAATAGTGATAGTAATAGTGTTCAACTACGTAAACAAACTGAGTCTAATAGTTATTGTAGTAATTATTCGTCGCAATCATGCGATCGTTTGGTCAGTGGGTCGTCTTTTGATAATATCTTTTGTTGTGTTAGTGACTTACCTGTTAGGGTAGATGTACCAGTTGTCGGAAATTGTAATAACGGCTTACCTGTTAGGGTAGATGTTCCAGTTATCGGACAAAGTCGTAGTTCCTCGCCTGTTAGGGTAAACTCGCCTACTATCGTCCCGACTCATGGATGCTGCTCAAACATTGATCAATTGAACACGCCTTCAGTAGTTTCTTCACTTTGCGCTGACAACGCGGCGACAACTACTGTTCCTTGGGGTGGGGCTACACCTGCGGTTTTTCTCTCTGCGTCTCGCGTTTTGCAGGCGACAACCGTACACTCACCGCAACAGAGGCCTGTGCTTAGTATTCAGGTTCTTGGTTTACGGGGCATAGCTTTGATTGATACAGCAGCTAGGTGCTCTATAGCGGGACATAAGCTTTATAAAATATTTATAGAAAAGGGGCTTACCTTTTGCGCCAAGCAGGTTAACGTGAAGCTGGCTGATGGTGTTGCCCATCCTCGCGAGGTCCTGGTGGCAGGCGTTGAAGTCATAATCACTGTGGAAAAAAGTGTTCGAGTGGATTTTGTAATTTTCCCTGATGCTGACAACAATGATACTCTCCTGGGCATGGATTTCCTCAACGCTGCAGGTATGGTTCTTGATTTTTCTGCTTCTTCTTGGCATTTCTCTGGTTGCACGCAGACCTACCCGCTGGAGTATGAGGGCGAAACTATGGTGCAACACGATCCAGTCTCAGTATCTTCTATGTCGCTGAGGGCTGATGAAGGTTTGCTACTTACCGGTGATCAACGCTTACAGCTTACAGATTTACTTCAGCACCATGAAGATGTGTTCCGTCTAGGAGGAGAGGCGACTCGCTTTGCTGAGCATCAAATAGATACGGGAGGTCATGCACCTATTTCGGTGCCTCCATACCGCCTCACGCCTGCCAAGAGGGCCGCAATGGAGGCAGAGATCAACAAAATGTTGTCTGACGGTGTGATCGAAGAGTGCGAGTCAGCGTGGGCCGCACCCGCTCTGCTCGTCCCTAAGAAGGATGGTACGTATAGGTTCTGTGTTGACTATCGCCGACTTAATGCGGTCACTAAAAGTGACACTTACCCTTTGCCGGTTATCGAGGACCTTCTTCACGCAACCAAGAGGGAAGGGCACATGAGTACGATAGATCTGCGGTCAGGCTACTGGCAGATAAGTGTATCTCCTGTGGACAGGGATAAGACAGCGTTCGTGTCACCTCTCGGTACGTACCGTTTCACTCGTATGCCATTTGGTCTCAGTAACGCACCCAAAGGTTTAACTCGGAAGTTTATGCCTCAGAGGGATGGTCCGTACACCATTCAAAAGGTTACCAGCCCCACCACCTACGAGTTGGTCGATAGTCAGGGTCTGCTTTTAGGTCGTTTTCATGTTTCGGATCTGACAGGTCTTATTAGTGATCACATTGAGTCTATTCAGCCGGTCCAACCGCGCCGTCTGCGAGGTCGGCCACCTAAGACAAAAAGGAAGGCGCGCTCCTAGTTTTTTTATACCAAATCACTCTCGGGGCGATGTCGTGACTTGGAGGAGGAGGATGTAGCGCGCAAACCAGTCATGCCACCACTCAATCGTATGTCGCGCCACACGCTTGACCAATCACAGCGCTTGCCGCCGACGCTTGCCTAAGCGTGCCCTCTCGCGCTCCTGGCCGCGGGCGTCGCTACCCCGCTGCCACACGCTTGACCAATCACAGCGCTTGCCGCCGACGCTTGCCTAAGCGTGCCCTCTCGCGATCCTGGCCGCGGGCGTCGCTACCCCGCTCGCTCCCGCGGCGCGCATAGTATACGAGGGCGACCGATACAGTGAACACGCGCGTGCGTCCAGTGCCAATACCTAATCATTGTATTCTACATAATTGTGTATCTTAATAATCTTGTATCCTATATAATAAACATTTCTTTACACCCACGCTACAACTGTTTAATTTAGTCCCATTTTCCCTTTATTTATGAATCATTACATAACTAACAATTGTTTGTTCCAAACCTATCTGATGAAAATGTATACAAAAGGATCAGACAACGAGTTATTCCGGAGTTCGTACCTGTGGATGCCAATATGTATTGAGACCACAGAAAACTAAATAATAAGGCTTTCTGTGACTGACACTAACAGATTGAGTGCTATGATGTGACTATTGAATACTTACACCGAAATTCTAATTTTACGTATATGTATATACTCGTATCACCTTAAAAATGTTTTACATTTGACAATTGAGGTTAATATTATGATTTTTCATTTACATACATTAAAGTAATCATGTTATCCAAATAATAATTGTTGGAAAAAGTGTTCAGATATGCATTGAATGTGTCATTATTTCCCTTTAGTAAGTGATTGAGTAAGAATTTAATCTGAACAGGGTTTGTATATAGCCAAAATTTTCAAGACATGCGGCATCTACCAACCAGCCTTCATTTTCTTTCATCTAGCGGCTAACGTGGTAGATGAAAGAAAATAAAGAAAGGAGGCCTGTGTCCCAGCAGTAGAAACATTAAAACATTATAGACTGATTATTATGTAATTTTTGTTTACATTTTCACCAGTTACGAGTACTTTTAGAACAGACAGTAGAATAAATTCAAAAGCAGTATTTGTCAGCAGCACCCATGGTAATTTGTTTACAACTGCCGGAATATAAAGCGTCTCCTCCAGACCTAATGTTGCGGAAACATCGAACGGTTACTGATCTGCTCAGCCCTCTTTATCGTCTCCGTGATATCGTTCGTTATCAACATTTTGTGCTTTATGTACGTTATTTAGGAGGCTGTCGAGGGCCGTGTTTTAAAATGTTTTATGAATATACAATTTGCATTTGGAGGGATTGATATTAATACGCACAGATTTTTGATAAGATTCAAAACACGGACCCAGTTTGACTGCTATAACTTATAAATGAGATTTAATAATATTTCAAGATGGCTACGAAAATAGATAACTTTTCCTAGTACCTCACTAAAATAGCAGAGAAAATATTCCGTCGTATCAAAAGTGTAATTTGGTCCAAGGGTCGGTATTATGACTGCTCTCAAATTGTGGCAGCTTGAGACGCCGCGTCGAGTGTCCGTCATATTGCATCTTGTTTCACTTTCATGTCTTCCACTATCTAAATACATATTGTTGGGAGACTTTTGCCCGTAATTTAAAGACGTCTTTTGAGATCACTGACGGCGACCAATATGAATTAAACTCTATTTTTATTCATGTTGAGGCTTGATAAACTGGCAACAATTCACTAACGATATTCATGAAATTCATCACTTTATACATTCTGAAACCAAAAGTACCTGAGGTTTTATTTACAAAATATATTCTGACTGTCAGCTAATTTTATTCTCAATTTTGTTTCAGGTACGCGCCACAGTCACAGTTTACGGTCAAATAATTTAAAGGACTAGCCACGGCGAATATGTAAATATCATGTGCTTTAATATTCATTTTATTTACAATTTCTAACAGCGACAGCCAAATGGAAGGTACCCAGAATGTTCTGGAATGTTTCGGGTACTAATTTGCTGGTTATAAGTTACGCGGCGTAAACATAATATTATTGTTGTACTGAAAATTCAAAAGTTGTTGACATTTCATTTCTATTGTGATCATTTAAAGTGTTTAGTTTTGCTGGAATAACAACAACAAGACTGACAATCAGTCTTACCAAGGGATATCGTATTTCCCAGTAACTGGGTTGTGGAGGTCAGATAGGCAGTAGCTCCATGTAAAAAACTAGTATTCAGCTGCATCCGGTTAGACTGGAAGCCGACCCCAACATAGTTGGGAAAAGGCTAGGCGGATGATGACGATGAGTTTATTTGCAATAAGCATGAACATTTCATTCTGCAAATAAAAACTTTGCACAATTTAAGGTGGAAAATAAAATTTTTATTTCCATAAACACTGTATTTGAGAAGCAATGTCGACCGACCATCCAGAGAGGATAATGTACTAAAATAAATTATTTTAATGTTAGGGTTTTTTTTTTTTTTTAGAGTGAATATTCTTTAATTAATAGTGCTTGATACACGAGGAGGCCTGTGGTAGATTGTGAGATATTTTCGGATTAATTTCAATGAATTGGAACTTATATAAACCTACTGAAACTGAAATTTCAACAGAGCCCCGAAAATGATTTTTATTAGTCCTCTGCAGGCAATTCTAGCTAAATATCTGCAATTGACAATAAGTATTCAACAATGTGGAACAATAGCTGTCATCATACATACTCATACAATTCACATCTGAAAACGAGAGAAGACTAGGACGTTATTATGAAGCGAGGAGACGCGGCTAATTCGACGGCGTCGTTAATATTGAACGCTACCATTCCGCCTTAACGCAAGGATTTGAATGCTTAATTATTTGCTTATTAATTAAACAGGACGGTATTCTTCAGACTTTGCGACGAGTTAATCTGCCAGACTGTAGCCATTGTGAAGATGAGCCGGGATTTCTAAAGAAAAAGTTGCTGTTAATATTAAGTGCTATTTGATTTCATTTTCGTGCCGCGAAGTGAAGAGTTTGAAAGACAAAATGCGACGCTAGTTGATAACTTATCTTGCTAAACAGTACATCAAGAAATCAATAATGTATTCGAGTTTAGTAACTTATTATTATTACGCAACTTATATCGGCAAGATTTTGCCGAGAAGAAAAACCATATGATTTGGATAAATGGAAATACGTCTGAAAATTGTTGCTATTACCAAGCGGCTCGTAATCCGATTCCGAACGCAAGCATATTTTTCTACATCTACATTAAAGCTTAGCTACGGAATATATTTGATAAAATAGTAACTAAAGCTAAAAAGAAAAATTCTCATTGAAAAAATTTAGAGCAGAAGTCGCATAATATTTTAATGAAAACGGTGTTTCACAGATATTTATATCCCCCGTCAACTCGCCTCGTATTAACAGATCGAGCTTGGTCTTTTTATTCTCATAATATTCCATGTATCTACCTAGCACAAAATTATAAAGTTACGCTGACGAAGCAAAAATAAATTCAATTTTCACGAAGAAATTGCTTATGAAATTGTGTAATTATATTAAAATTTGTCTCGGCACGTCGTTCGGTGCGTGAGACAGACGCTGCTTTTAAATATTAAGTAGGATCATCGGGTTTCGCATAAAACTAGGATTTTACGCTCTCATCTAAGATTATTAAGAGCTGCAACAAGGGTTGGATTACTCGTAAAATGTTTTACATACAGTTTAGTAATACGGAGATAATAAAATTTTGGATTTTGTAACGAGCGTCGTTGTGAGTGGATCCTTAGATAGAGAAGAAAGATATCATGGTTTTTGTTGTTACATAAATTAACTAATTACAGGCGTTTTTTAGAAAGAATGAAACCTTAACAGCCTTCTTGTAAAAAATGCTACTAAGGTCAACTTTCACATAATTCCCTCTATGATGAAAGAATTTCCTTAATCTACAGAGTACCCTCAATAAGGACAATAAATAAAAAATTAAGAAAATACCTAAAAATAAAGTAACCTAGGATAAGAAGACCAAAAGGCTGAGAACCAATTGTAACAAGAAAACGAATTAAGAGCTCAATGCTTAAACAAAATCAAAACAACGGCAACGTAAACAAAAGCTCAAGTCAGTGCCATCTTTAATTCCTGGATTATCACGAGGCGCATTCGATCTCGCGACTCCGCAGGATTAGATTAAAATTAAATTGTCTTCCGATTCCTTCGGCTTAAAGCATAACTCTTTAATCTTCGCCAGGTGACGTCCTAATTCCTAGCGTCATTTTAAAACTCCCATTTTGTTTTACTTATGTTTTGAAATACAAAACACCTACTGTATGTAACTCAAAGGTTATGTTTACAAAAGGGATAAAGCTTCGAGCTTTTGTGTTTTTGTATTTTTTAATGTTTTCAGCAATCTAATGTTCCTGACAGCTCTGCGTTTAATACAAGTTATGAACGCAACGAAATGAACGTCATTACGATTTTATTAAAGCGTTGTGGTTTTAACAGAGCTCTTTAGCTTTATGTTAATGTAATCTTTCGTGAAAATGTTCACGTGGACATTTAAAATGTAAGATGAAAAATATAATTTTTGTAAAGTAGAGACCAACGAAAGTCCAAGCCTTAATTGGATTTTCCGAAATGATCAAAAATATCAATTTTAATTTGCATACATTCGTTAATACAATTAGGTACTCAAATACTTGTAATTATGTTGCAATTTAATCATTGTAATTTAATAGTACCTACTCATTTAATCGTTTTTAATAATGTTAATCATTTGTGTGCCAAATTGGCAAAATATAGCGCACTAGCTTATTTTTAAGATCTTTGTATGTAATTTTACCTATGTTTTACAAATAAATAATTTTTAGCTCTTATTCTTAAGTTTAATAATAGTGGGCCCAGAAACCTACTCAAAACAGTAAATAAACCCGTTTCTGATAAAGTTTGATATTAGAGCGATGGCGTATGTTTCCAGGACGGACGGGGCGCATGAAGCCTCGCCTGCCAAAGCAATTCCTTAAAAAGATTCGCTTCAAAGGTACGTCAGTAGAGGGCGCTTCTAGGACCGTGTTTGTTCTTTTCGCATTTTCTCGCCTTTGTAGTTCGTACTGTTCACTGTACTCGTAGGTACTTGTATCGGAGTGTATTTTTATGCGATGCAATTTTATTTATTCTATATTTGCGTAGTTGGTTTGTCTAGGTAAGCTTACTGTTTTATTTGTTAATACCTCATGAGTATATATTTTTTTTTGGTCTTTCACTTTTTTATTCTATTTTTAAATACTTAACCGGTCAAGCCCCGCGCGTACCTACTACATGTGGCATGATACAATAGAAAATCAATTGTGTCTCATTAGCTTCCGCTAATGAGACACAATTGATTTTCTATTGTATCATGCCACTTGATAGGTCATGTAATGTCTGCAAATAAAACAGTTCATTGTCTATCTCCCACAGTGTTATTACTATCCCAGAAAAAAAAACTGACGGAAACAGTTTTGTTTGCGTTTTTCTAATCCCGCTTGATGAACTGCACACCTAAAAAAATCGAAGTTGATGTGTGCAAGTAACAGTTTGAATAATTCAATATGGCCGTTTAGCAGCTGCACATACGTTTGAATGCCGCGGGTTTGCCCAACTTCCGGACATCAGCACTTTTGTCTGTTAGTTTTCTATCTCCATACAAATGAATTTCATTCCCAGCTTCCACTGTTTCTCTAGTTTGGGATACTTTAATATTATTTCTATGTTATTGCGTGTTTTGTAGATTGGCTGTGTGACCTTAATCTATTTCTGTGTGTGTAGACCTTAGTCTTAATTCTAGATATTTTTGGTCAATTTAAAAATAATTATTCATTAAGATATTTAATTGCGGGATCTTAAGCTATTGTACGAGTATTAACTAAGGCCATGAGAACTTAGGCAATAATTTAAGTCTCTATTTTAATTTTATTCTTATCTTTTAGAATTTCAGGTGATAAATTCTTTCATTTTCACACTAAACAAACAATCCACAAAGTAGAAAAATTTCAAATTAATTTGAATATTATTGTAGATATTATCGTCGCGTTGAGCAATTTATCACCTACACAAAATATTACTGTAAGACTTTACGATTTGTGGGGTGGAAATGTGTCGTAATTTATGCAGACCTTAGGGCCTGGCTAATCTTTGGACCTCACGTAATCGCCACATAATAAACTTTTACTTTCGGGGGATTGCTCCTTTTGTTCCCTATCGCTAAGACTTGTGTACTCATTGCCATTGTCCGCACAGTGGGTTCGCGGTGAGCTTGATTGCGAGAACATGCTTTGGGTTTTTCATTTAAACAGAATTTTTTTTTTTAGCCTTCGCTGTCCCACTCCTGCGCAAAGGCGGGTGGCCTTTGCTCAGAAGTGGGACAGCGAAGGCTAAAAAAAAAAATGGAAAGAGGACGCGCGGGCTCACGAAAGATGTTTCGTGAGCCCGCGCGTCCTGTTTCCAGTTTTGATGGAACCTATCCAGCTCGTCCCGCCATCTCCTACGTGGTCTGCCGCGACTCCGCCTCACTGTCTCAGGGCACCAATTCTGCGCTATTTGGGCCCATAGTTTGTCCGGCATGCGGCAGACATGTCCTGCCCAGTCCCATTTAAGTTGAGCAGCCTTTTGAGCCACGTCAGCTATCTGTGTTTTGGAGCGCAGTATTGTGTTTCGAACACGATCCATTAATTTAATGCCTAGTATACTGCGCTCCATTGCTCGTTGGCAGCCCTTGAGTTTGGACTTCTGGATGTTAGTCAAAGACCAAGTTTGTGCACCATAGGTTAAGATGGGAAGAATACACATCTCCATGAGCCTGCGTTTCAGTGCCGTAGGCAACTCACCCTTAAATAGTTCCTTCAAGGATCAGTAGCTCTTCCAGGCGTTTTCCGTTCGTCTTGAGATTTCTTTATCTTGCATCGCCTGGAAAGACACTACTTGACCCAAGTGGAGGTATTCCTGGACATGTTGTATTATCTCCCCGTCTACTTATATGCTTCTAGGTGTTTCGTTGCACATAACTTTGGTCTTCGACATAAACAGAACGAGTTTGGTCTTGAACAGAATGTTTTCGCAAAATTCAAAGAAATATCTATAGTTTGAAACAGTCCTGAGTGATTCATTTATGTAATTTGTATGTCGCTATACGCAAAACTGTCGCGTCACAGATATCTTAAAAAAAACTCAACAACTGTCATTCATTCTTTTAAAAATACCACAAAATACCACATCCACAATCGCAATTCGCAAACACAGGAACTGACTAGCATACATTAAAAATATATCGCTGGTTGCTACAAAATCAATTTGGTGACCACTATGAGCGGCGAGAGGGTTAACTCGGTGAGCAAATATTGGCCATTCCATCGACGGCACAGAGCCGTGCCGTGTCCGGGCCGTGTTTCGTGTGGACGGACGCACGCCGCACGGTTTGCCGGTCATCAGCAATGTATGAAATTTTGGAGGCTAAGAGATTTAGGTCTCTCTAGTCGAATAATTTGAATTAAAACATAACTGAGGATGGAAATTAAATGATTAAAACAGAATAATAGAGAATCTTCTGTTCCATCAGAAACATTTAAAATTTCGATAAAAGTTGAAACGCAATCATTCATAATCATAACTACTTTTTGAAACCCACAGATTATTCCTGGAACACACAGAATACCCCTTTCACCTTTCATCGTGGAGAAAAGTTCATATTTGTTTCGAATTATGTAAACGAACTTCCAATTATTACTTAAAGATATATTTCCCCAAAATATTTAAACGTCCATGTTTGCAGTAGGTACACAAACAAGGCAGCCGGGACATATTTCAACTACCTTTATAAATACGTAGACGAGAATAAATAGAGCATGCGTAATAAATGGAAAGGGCTCAGTCGTCGCACCCGACCAGCCCAATGGACAAGCCCAAGGCGCGAGCGACGACTGATTTCATAGGAGACTCGGAAAAGACAACGCTTTGGCAAATGTTATGAATATTATTTACCTAGGAATATGTTTGCATATGTCAATGTTTGAACGCATACCTCCTGGGTATTAAATTCATATTTCAATCTTTATCACCTAGAACATTTTCATTCTTTGCCTAAGCGAAAGTTATTCCTGCTAATTTTTTTCCAAAAATGACTGTAAGGGTTTAAATACGTCTGATTTGGAATGGCCACTACAAAACATTCTAAAATACCTACATAGAATGTTCTATTCCTATGCACTTAACACATACCCCGTAAGTCACAACATCCTAGTCAAGATATATGGGGGTGATCTAAATACTTTTTTATGGCTATTTTCTCGTCCAAGAGCCCTCACTTAATATACGACGATGGGGTGGTTCAGTCGAGTTATGGGCTTAAATGTCGCCCATAATAGATTGAAATTGACACTTTTATTGATGGGCCCTTTTCAATTTTACATTACCACCCCATTGGGGGCAGGTAAATGGAATCCCAATGCCCGGTAATGATGATAGAACTGTTCCGATATTTGTGACCTTATAGTGGGGTATAATTTACTAAGAACGACTTGTACGTTCATCAAATATTTATGTTTGTAAAATTGTATTAGAATGCTAAACGAATTCACTCAACACACGTCATGATCAGGCTTGGGAAACTGGTCACCAATCCAAATAAAACACATAATATGTTTTATTTGGATTGGTGACCAGTTTCCCAAGTCCTTTATAAAAATTTTACAACCGATTGCATTAAATTGTTCAAAGAAATCCCCACAAAGTGAGTCGTTCGTTCCAATTATTCATCCACATCGATAGCTTCTTGTCCGATTATTTGGAAACGATTCCATGCGCTGACATTTTTTAACCGTTCATTAAAAATGTAAAACTTGGCGCAGACGGAACTGGTCGGTTTGTCAACATTTGTAATTTAAAGTTTGTTAATAAATATTTCTGTGCTGTTTGCTGCGGCCATCGCGATACATTTTAATTAATCAAACGTTTTGCAATCATCATGGACTCATACGGACGCTCATATTTTATTTGGTGTTAATTGGTTTTGATGAATAGTATGAAGTTCGTACAAACCTTACTAATATTAATCGCACAATATTATAATATTGTACATTACGTTTGTTCCGAGTTTAAACAATGTATGTATAATAGCGTACCTATAATTTCCAATATTTTGAGGTTATATTTTTCGAATCCTTTCATCTCGTGTCCATACTCCTTACAAAGCTCCTTTCTTTGCAGCGTCATAGTTTTTAAGAGTTTACTTTTCAGGATTCTTACGTGTCGGGCGAACGGTCATGAAGACACAACACACGTCAAGTCTAGATATTCTTATTTGCTTTCAAAGCACTTTCAGACACTTACTGACATCTTTAGCAGTCCTCATGTTTTTTCCTAAACCAAGTAGCAAGTAAATGTGGTCCTCAAAAACTCAATTCGCTTGACGTGACATTTTGATGACTCTGTTAGAGAGTGACGAGCAGGTTTTAACGCAGTGGTTTTTATTAACTTCATGTAACTTTGGCACCCTTACTATGCCGCTGACAATTTGGAACAGCAGACTAATATGCTAACACACATGTGTTTTACCACATCACACTAATATTATAAAGGCAAAAGTTTGTGAGTGTGTGTGTGTGTGTTTATATGTTAGTTACTTCTTCACGCTCAAACGGCTGGAGCAATTTTGATAAAAATTTTGTAAGGAGGTAGCTGACACCCTGGATTAACATATTATAGGCTACTTTTTATCCTGATAATCCCACTGAATCGACACTTATTACTATTTCTACTGTTACCGAACTTAATAAGCTTGCCTAACCAGACGAGAGGACTTTTCTGTTCTAATCTATAAACGTCAAAGTCGAAAATGTTTTCTCCTGTGGACATTCGAAACAAGTTTAAGCTCTCGTTGGCAGTAAATCAACAAATTTTTTGATGCTGTGGCGGCGAGCTATTAAATGAGTGATTCGATTTGTGATCGATGAGCGAACTTGGCTTGGCGTCACCGCAGATCAAATTATCGCGAGACGAGATGCCTGATATCATTAACTTATGACACGGTTCCAAAGTCTTTGAGAACAAATTTTAAAATTGAGTACCTACTCACTGATAGAGTAGACTGTAATTAGTAAGATTAATGTCAACTTTTCTTGCATCATTTTTCTCGTCAACAAAAACAAATGAGAAGTGGAAATACAGTGCTAATCTAACTTTAACGAGCATCAAAATCTAAATAAAAACGAATATCCGCCCAAACAAAAGGGAAAGTCGTGTTTGCTCGTCAAACGCACATTCATTTAGAATGCAAATTCACTGGAAATATCAATGTTTATGAATCAAAAACAAATTGAAAAGCGCTATCCCGTCATCTCGTCACGTTAGCTTTGACACCCGCCTAACTACTGTAATGCGAATTACGTTCGTCGACGCTTTCAACACGTGATTTACAAAAGAAATGCTGTATCTCTTTCTTCCACGCTTCTTTTGGTATATGGCCATCTCTGTCTCATATAGCGTGCGACACAGAGCCGGTGTTTGTGTAACGAAATTTAAAAACAATCCCCACGAGACGCGCGCAGCAATTTATTTTGTTGTCTACGAGATTGTTTCACCACTCTCTTTGTGCGCCAGACGGTGTAATTTATCAGAGACCGCGGTGTCGCGAATATTATTCAATACTTACCTACATATGTCAAATAAACGCCAATGTCGTATCGCGTAGTTTCAATATTTTGAGAAGCTTCAAACAAATATATTTGCAATCAGAAAATCATAGTGAAAATAAAAAAGGAATAAATATGACGGTTTGACGGCTTTTGTATGGAAAATGTGTCATACTGACATGTTTATTCTTCAGATAAAATGATCAGACTGCTGAAAAATCAGCCATAATAAAATAAATATTTCGTCCTCAAATAAATTCAAGCCGACGATTTCGTGTCACTGCCCTTTTGTATTTATTTCATTTGAAATCTTTTGAAGAAGCAACATAGTGAGAGTTCCTTTGAGTATTAGCAGATTCTTCTCTATTTTAAAATATATCCGTGTTAACTTCAACTCGGCTACCTACATTTTCCTGTGAGTACCACCCTCTCTCCGCTTGCTGAACAACGAAATCATAACTCGGCCGCACTCGAGCGGATTGAAAACACAGATAACGCTGACATCTCCGGCTGCCACCTGATAAAACCCCGGCGACGAGTCCCGAGACTGATCTAGCGGATTTTTCACATTTTCATATTATTTTTCTCTAAAATGAGCCTCTGCGGACTTCCGCAGCCATGAACTTTGTATTGAAAATGACTCTAGATTGAACTTGAATCTTTTTGCTAGGTGGACATTACCAAATTAAAGTAGTATACATTTTGTAATACTGCTCATGTTTTACATACCTATTTGAATGGAATCAACTCAGTCCATAATATTCTCCCCAAAATGTGTTATGTGTGTAAAGTTCACTGTCCCATTATGTGTACGTAACAAGAAAGGTTCTCGAGTCCCATGCTGGGCGCCATTTACGTTGTCAACAATTTTGTGCGTCGGAATGCTCCAATAACAAATTATGTGTTGAATTTTCAAAATTACCTACCTTTCAAATTTATACGTAAGACCTTAATACGAAAATAAATGAGAGTGTTCTAGGATGAAGCGCTGGTCCCACGTTGGGCGCCATTCCTTCTCATTCATACATTATTATGGCTGTGCAATATGAGTAACGCAACCAGCGCTACTTATTTCTCATTTATTGGAGTGAGTTATTTCTGCATTGCTCCTTTCGTTGTCTTTCATCTTATGAGTACATATTCAACGGAGATGTTGAATTTATTTTCGTTGAGTGTTCTTCTGTTAGATAAAAACATAAAAGTATGGAATATTAACAAAATTTTAGGTATTTCTAATTTGTATATTATATTTATGACCTCGAGGCCTATTATTCTCAATTACACAAACCTTTATTACCATCGCGTTTATTTTTTCTTATCTTTCCTGAGAGAATTTCCACAGAGCGTATAACTAGCCAGCAAGATGGCGCGACCGTCTGGCGCGAAACGACACTCGGAAATTAGGTGCTCTATTACTGTCCTTATCTCGGCCACCTGAGAGCCCACGATACTCCGCCAGAGATATAAACTGCTTTATAAACACCCAACGTCAGTGATAATATTGAATTGTCAGAGTAATTAGGTTTCATTTAGTGAGCGAAATTCTTGGATTTAAATTAGGTGTTCGGGTTCGATTGAGATAGTCCTTGTCATTTTAGTTACATATCTGTTGCTGCCAACCCATATTTTAATTTATGTGGCGAATAAATTAGAATGACATGAGGCTGTATCTAAATAGTTAAACACTAAAAGTAGAAATAAGATGTTTCCGCCAGCAGCACTAGGTATCATAGTGAAAATACATTATTTCTTTCCTTCATATAAACCAAATTACGAAACTCATATATGTAATTCAAACTGTATTTCCGCAAACATTCCAGTATTAACAGAATTTAAATATAAAACTAGCAGAACAAAAGTATTTACTTAACACGAGCTTTTTAATCTACCCGCGAATTTTGAAAAAAAAATTAAAAGAATGAACTCTTTAAACGTGGTGTATTTATTTTTGGCGCGGTTGAAAATCACGGCGATATCGCGCCGGCGAACAATCGCACATAAATTAGCATCCTTGCCGGCGACGCGCGACGCTTGCTGGCTGGCGGACGCGATGCGAGTTACAAGCGATGGAGATCATTCTTCATTGCTAACAGAAGAAAATTATTAAGAAATGGCTTACTTCAAAAATGTTGTTCTAACTCTGTAGACTTTAGTAAATCTTCAATTAAGTAACCATTGTACAATTTGAATCTTACTCGATTTTGAATAGTCAGTGATGAAGTAATTAGTGATGTTCATCTGGTTCTGGTGGAACAGGCTTTTTCTGGGTAAGCTCACTCCATCGTAGACTTTGTCTCTGTCACCTCTGACCTAGACTAGACTCAAGAGCAAACCCATATCAAATAAAAAAAAAGGATTGCTCATCTATACTGACAACCAGTCTCTTACTAGTCTCAAACTCAAAGCATTTATTTCAATTAAACCTTGTACAGGCACTTTTGAATTGTCAAAATTAAATAGTCTGTCAGTTAGAAAGTTGAAGCTAGTTGCCCATTCCAAAACGTAGATCTCTATAGAGAAGAACGGGCCAGAAACACCAGGAACACACTTTTAAATCAAGATATTACAAAATCCTGGGTACATTATTCTTGCTGCTTCTATATTTATGTGAGAACAATGTAAAATAAAAGACACAAATGAAGAAAGAATTCAAAATATAAGATTGAAAATAAGCCTTGGCAGTTAAGATATGACCAGTCTCAACCGACGGCGCCCGTTCACGAACATGACGCGTGGTTCAGCACCATCCAGCTCAACCATTTTGTAGGGAACCGAATGTTCCAACACACGCACCATCATCGATGTGACATTAAAGTGATCATGACACGTTCTCAACTGCCATGCTCTTTCAAGACAACATAAAAAAAAATCATAAATAAACGGAAACATGGTTCTTACATTTACAATATTTAAAAAAATGCTTCTAAATTATAAAAAACTATAGTTTGCAATTTATTTAAGATATTAATAGAGTTTTACTACCAAACAGGAAGAGATATTTAATAATGAAGTATTCAACAATCTACTTAGGGTATCGTATCCTACCCAGTAACTGAGTGGAGGTCAGATAGGCAATTGCTCCAAGTGAAATACTGGCATTCGGCTGCTTTCGGTCAGAGTGGAAGCTGAATCTATTAAAAACCGAGGCTATTAAAAATTAGAGTATAGGTACCTAGATGAAAAGCTATTGATAACATGTTAAGCCGTAATGAATCCTTTGCCTGCCGTCTACTTCAGACCAAGTCAGTAACGAAAGACATAGTGACACCCAGGTTGAGTAAATATCTTCTTCTAGTTATCTGAAAGCTGCGTCTGAACCGATGAAATTACGTCTTTAAGTACGTAATTTGTGAGTACCAGAGCAATGAGCTGCTAGATATAGGGGGCTTCTGCTGCCCCGCATCGAGCACTTATCTGTTACAGCTGCATTTCCGACAACACGATAAGCGGCTAACAATTTATGGCTTTCTTTTAATTTCACATCTGTTAATACTTAGGAGTCGTCTTACTGATACATACATCATGACATACATACATACATAAAGTCACGTCTTTTTCCCATGGGGGTAGGCAGACACTACAGAATGCCACCTGCTATGATGATTGACCGACCGATCGACTGTTATATCACTATCAAAGGCGATATGATGTATGATTCGTTTCTTGGAGTTTCATTCTTACCTGTCATTTCCTAAATTGCTTAAAAACTCTTCGTATAAAAAACGCAAAACTAATTTTTTCGAGCTTGAAAATCAATCGGCCTACTTGTTATTTCGCGCTCTTGGCGGAATCCCTTCAAGTCGGTCGAACACATTAAAGTCATCAAAAACTATAATGTGAGTAATAACCCTTCGCCCTTGTACCATCTGGTAATAACGAGTGCAAGGCGGAAGTGCGTCAGCGCGGAAGCCGGTAACGCTTCCCGTGTTTCCAGAACTTCCGCCAACATGGCGGAGCTCCGGAGGCTCGATGCCCCGCCCTCAGGCTTTTACTTCGAAAATGTGCTGAAATGCTGTCAATGTGTTAGAAATTTGGTGCCTCTATAAATTCCAAATCCAGGGTACCCTGGATTTTTCGGTAAATGTCGTATTCTAGCCGAAAATTCGTGTTTTAATCTCGCTACACTTTTTAAAGTAAACCCGTTAGCTGCGGTACAGTAGCACCGCTTTTTAACCCCCAACTTTTAACGGTACAATACGATCCTTTTTATTTAAGAATCAATTCAACTAAAGATAGTTATACGAGTAAGTAAACCGTTGAAAACTATTGCTCTTATAGAAAACTTGTAATCTAAGACAGTAAAAATATTCATAGAAAATGTTAATTAATTCGTATAAATATGAACGCTCTCGACTTCGTCTAAGGGTAGCGATGATCTACCCCGCCACCTGTGGCGCGCTTCGCTCCTTAATATTTATATGCCTCATTTATCAGCCCGACGAGTACCTCGCCATCAACCATATACCTTCATATACCGCTGCTGTCTACAGGATACGTGTTTTTGACAGTTCACGGAAATATGTACGAGAATGCTCACCATTTGGAAGTAATGAAAGTTGGTAAAGTCCTTTTATTTTTAACGGTAATTTCGTTTATTTTAGAAGCAATTCGAATTTTCGAGCCAATGCTCAAGCTATACTTTCCGAGAAATATGTAAAGAAACTCAAGCTGAGACGCGGCAGTCGATAGCCTAGGGGCCTGTAACGAATTGAGCACTTCTGCAATCTTTTCAGTCTTTATTTCTTGCTCCATACATACAGTACTTTGAATATATTTCTCGAAAATATGATTCTTTTGCGTTCAAAAGTTTCAAATATTGGCAGTAAGATCAACGTCACAGCTTCAAATAAAAATATAATTTGGATTTTGTGTATTTGCAAACCTAATCTTGATTTGAAGTAAATGTCGAATGCCTTCCAAACTTCGACAAATAAATAACACAGAAAGAGTTAATGCAACACCTGAAATACAAACCAAACCGCTTGAAACCAAGCCAACAGTTGCCGCTCATTACAGAAAGCGCATAAAGCGAGAATTCAATAAGATAGAAATCAGGAGCTCACTGCTCAGGGACTCGCCATTAAGTGCAAAGTAAGGTAATTAGTGTCTCCGCAGCGATTCTTATCGATGGCCACTGTAGTTCCATTTAAACGGATTATTCAATCGAGGAATAAAATTAGGAACAGTTTTAGAAGTCGAAAGTTCTGTTTCTTGTTACCTCGTTTAAGGTCCAAGAGGATTGTTTGGAAGAACGTGTTTCACAACTTTTTGGGAAATTGAATTAAGAGCGTGAGGAATCTTGCATGGGCACATAAAGATCTTAGGGATTCCTCAGCTGCATGGGTTTATTAAAAGTCCAGCAGTGTCTGTAGTAATTTTCTCGCTAAATTAAACGTCAGTAGCAGACGTATAAAAGGTAAGCAGAAGTGTCTATTGACAAGAAATACGCCGTAATAACCTTCTGCGCTTAATAGGACATGTATGCAAAAATATATTAACGTCGCGCCGTGTAGTTTATAATTTTCATATGGTTGCATTTAAATTTATTCAATTACCCATAAAATCTATTTCTATTTAACCTTCAAGCTATAATCAAATCCTAAAGTATTTATTCTATTTTTGTACCCAATTCATAATAATTTGTATCAGTTACAATTGTTTGCTCATTCCAGACTAACTGTCTGAAGTCTTTAATTGTATTTTGCTTCAACGCTCACTCATTGACCTCGCCAACTACCTCCATCTGTCAGTTTATTTAATGTTTCTAAAGAGAGCTTAGAATCTTTGTGTGTCAAATTGTTAGGAGCTGAATTAGTACTTCTAGGTTAACTACCCCGGTGATACTCGGAAATAAAGACCTCACTGCTTAAGGATTAAGTTCTTTTTACTTCAGCAAGTTTGGAATGTAAAAGCCATTAATGGCACTTTATGGATTCAAGTCTAAGCTATAATATAACAACAGCTCTATTTGCGTCGTAAAGTGAAAAGATTGAAAATTCAATAAATTAAGAACAACGTGCATTATTGTCCTATTTATATTTCCTAGAGTTTCGATAAAATAATTTCTAATAGGGGCTCCTTCCTCTTATTTTTCACTGGAGATATATCACCTTAATTATAAATACATATTTGCAAAAAATAAAATTTACTTAGCTGCAGACAAATATTTCTGAAACAGAAATTAGGAATGAGAGCATTTCTAAAGTATGAAAATAATTTAAAAGTAAAATTGCAGTTAGTGCTTTCGTGGAATAAAAAAACCAGTTTCCAAAGTCCATCATAATCAGCCTATAATGTTCCCACTGCTGGGACACAGGCCTCCTGTCAGTGAGAGGGAGTGGGCCGTAATCAACCACGCGGGCCCAGTGCGGGGTGGCAGATGTCACATGTCTTCGAATTTTTGGTTCTAGGACATGCCGGTTTCCTCACGATGTTTTCCTTCACTGTTTTGAGAGCAGTGGCGATGAAATAATTTACACAAAGTAAAGCGCCTGACCGAGTTCGAAACTTAGAGCTACAACTCGTAAGTCGCGGCCGTTACCACTGGGCAACCACTGCTCTCCCGAATTCCATAGTTCCGTGAATCTAAAAAACGAAAGAATATGGAAAAGTTGTTTGAGATTTACCATTAGATATTTTTATTTCCTTTGAAAGTGGTAGCAGACGCAGCACCCACCGGAAAAATCAATTTATATTTTCTATTCAAATATCTATACTGTATATGGCATTTTGTAGGATTCTAGAGAGTGGTATGGGAGAACAGGTAATATATATATTAAGCAACACTGACGCAATAAAATAGCCTAAAGATGACGTAAACACGAAATAAAAAGTTTGATGTCTCACTCTTAAAACCGTTTAACGTGACGAACATTTGTTCAGCAATGTTTAGGGACATTCTCAAAATAATTATGATGGTATTACCGATCGTAGCATCGGGAAGGCGATAGCAATATCACCTCTCCCAGTTCTTTCGTTTTGAACAGGAAATCCTTGAGAAGATTATGTATTAACTGATTGGCTACTGGAAAAGGAAAGCTTTGGTTGTGGGTATTCAGTACTTACTTCCAAAACCTAACCTAACTAAGCTGGATAATGTATTCAGACTTACTTCTAAAACCTAACCTAACTAAACTGGATAATGTATTCAGTACTTACTTCTAAAACCTTTTTTTTTTTTTTTTCACGTGGAGAAATGCTCATGCATACTACACTACCACGGGGAGATAGTGCAGTTATGTGGGACTCTAACCCACTAAAACTCCACGGTGTCCTCCTCTGCCGCTTACAGCGGGAACACGGGCACGCGTTAGCACTCATCCGTGAACCCGCCGCGGCCGTCCGTTACCGGACCCTCCTCTGGGGAGTACTCCCCATCACCGGCGCACCAGAACACATAGCACGCCGTGACCACCCCAGGGACCAAACCAGCACATGGGCGCCAGACGACCCCGTGTCTGGGCACCCTTGGTCCCCCCTGCGACGGGTCAGGACATTGGCCCCGCCGCCTGCCAATTTTCGGCTGCAGAGGATAGGGAGAGCGGCCAACGCAATACCGACATTCCTCTTCCCCTACAGCCCCACCGCGTCCGCCATCGAACGGTGGCGACCCCGTCAAGGCCGCGGAAGGTAGGGAGAGCGGCGCACCGTAATACCGGCACTCCTCTCCCGCCGCGGCCTCCAACCCTCAACCGCGATGCCTCCGGTACGTACGACATCGCGGCCCGCCTCAGTTGCGATGTCGCCCAAGCGACACCGCAACCTACCTTTGGCCGCTACATCGTCGGCTTGTCAGCAGAAGCCCTGACGAGCGGCCCCTCCTCGGGTTCCTCTTAGCTTCACCGTGGGTGTCCAAGCCACGGCTACTGAGCCCCCCCGCCTCGACAATGCGGGAACCCACCGGGGGGGGTTACTTCTAAAACCTAACCTAACTAAGCTGGATAATGTATTCAGTACTTACTTCTAAAACCTAACCTAACTAAGCTGGATAATGTATTCAGTACTTACTTCTAAAACCTAACCTAACTAAGCTGGATAATGGCGAGCTTTACTTCCAAAGCTCGCCATTATCCAGCTTAGTTAGGTTAGGAGCGTTGGACAGTAAAAAATCCCTTTGTCAACTCCAGAATTTGCATGGGATTATAGATCGTTGGAAAAACTAGAGGTATCCTCTGATTTCCATAAAGTTTGATATTTTAGTACTACATCATAACCAAAAACCCTTATTCAAATGCGCACTTGTAAATTGCAACAATCTACCTGACTTCTCAAATTCAGATTCGATTTACATCTTTACCAAACGCAATAGACGGGACACACAAAGTCAACTAAACCATTCACACTCCTTTAAACTTAAATAAAACTACTTCAAGTCCTCGCTCATCAAAATTGACAGCCCTATTTCTGTGTAAATTTACAGAAAAACAACCTTATGCGCATACAAAGAGGGTTTATTCAACTTGTAAGTGATAGTTGTATAGGGTTGCGGTTGTTCACATTGAGTCGTTCATCGGTCTGTTGAATAAAAGATGGCGATGGTCCCGCCAAGCTAACGAGCCAGCAAAATGGCGGTGTTAAGGTAAATAGACACTACTTATATTGATACTCGCCTTATTGAATTAATGGCGAGTTAGTTTGTGTCTAGATAACTAGGGAATGGCTGGAGGCATCTGTCATTTAGTAAGGATACAATTAATTTTATATATTTCCAGCGAAAACACTGAAGCCGCTAGAAATCATTTGTGATGGAATATACTTAAGCAAAACAATCTTAGGGTGATTTTATAGAGCAATTAGTCCTTATAACTAAATGAGAGGTTTACATTGTAAACTAAGACCAAAGAGCGACAGTATTCCTCTTTATGAAAGATAAGACTTTTATTACAGACGGCATAGGTATGTGTGTGTGTATGTAATGTATGTCATCATAAGGAAAGATTTGTTGCTATACATTTCCTTATAAAAATGGGAACACGTCAGTATCATGTCTAATTTACTCCAAATAATGTCTGCTGTTCTTTGACTCCGAATGCTACAACTCACCAATTTGGCCGACCATGTGTCATAATTGTGTACCGCTTACACACTTTATTGCTTTCATGTCGGTACGTGAGCCTGCGTACGTGCGTCGGGTACGTTTCATTACGTCAGGTAACCACGATTGATATGTATTAGTAATGTTTTTTCTTTCGCGCCAAAGTTTCGGCTACCCCATTTTCTTGGGGAAAAACTGCTGTTATGTGATATAGGACGTGCTTAGGAAACTTACTTGCTGTTACTACAATTGGGTTATTCATAATATATGCTACGATAATACAACTTTTCTTGGTCTGACGTTGGGCGCCAAACGCCAATGAAAAAACTTTCTACCTACCCGCAAAACAATCCATTGCAAAATTAAATCAGCGCAATTAAATTCATTTAACTGGAAGACAACTCTGCGACGTTACAAGGAAGACGGTAAAGAAGTTAATTTCCAAGTTCTCTGAGGGGCGGAATTGTTTCAGTATAAATGTTGGGCTCGGGTGGCCCAACCTGAGAGCAATAACGGCTATGTTAGCCGAGACCTGTTTTAATAACGATATTTTACACGTTATTTTCAAAAGACATTGTGTTCAGGTTAAATTTCAGTGTACTGCGACAAGGCGAATGTTTTCACATTTGCATAATTTGTATACCTTTGAGGTTTTTTTGGAGAACGTAGGTACTTAATGTCGGTAAATATTTAAAGCTTATTTAATATAAATAAATAAAAAACACCATATTTAACTTTGAATGTAAACTTTTTTACAGAGAGAGTACTGACAAATATAGGACGCACCATTCCACATAAATCACTGACCTAATCCTGAAATACCGGAGCCTTTGTGGACTTTTTGTATCTTTTTAAAACACGCGTTTTAAAAACCGTTAGAAAATGTTACTGGCTGTAAATCAATCGGTGTTTTCTCCGTTCTAAATTCAAATCTGCGTGGCACGCGAACAGCGTGAGATTGGCGCCATTTTTCAACGTTGGTCGCGCCGCGCGCCGCCACTGCCGAGTCGATCTTTCCTAAATATACCTTTGCGGATGCTGTACGTGTAGATTTACATCATCTCGTGCCGAAATAAAGGTTACAATGTGGTTCAAAGATTCTTGGTTATTAACACTACATATAACGAATTGTTTGTTGTTTGTCAATAATTATGATATGAGAGATATTTAATTAGAGATATTTTATTATCGTTTAATTTTCCGATGCCTTTTCCTAAATCCACTATGAATACGAAAGCTTTGTTTCTACTGTCAAAATGTCGGGACCAATAACGCTTATTAATAATTCATCATTATTTTCGTATTATAATATTGTGATGCTTTAAATTGTTATTGATGACAAGAATCCTGTATATGATTTCTCTTTTGATGGGTACATCGATAAACAACGTTCTTCACCGTTTTCCCGCCTTTTCACTTCAGGTCGGCCATTATTATTCCCTCAACGCGTTCCGTTATACGCACTAAGCAGTATCATGTTCACTTTATAAGCCTCGTAAAGCGCCTGCTTCAGGAAAATGCTGTTACACTCAACTTTAAGTTAAATATTTGTGGTTTCAGCAGTTATTAAGTAAAGTCTCGCAGAGTTTTATGTACAGCAATAAGATGGTGAAGAATCTGAATAAGTTGAAAGAATAAAGTGTGTTTTCACATTGGTGCCTTTACGTAGGCACCACTGTTACGACTAGGCTGTAGTATCTTTGTTTATTAATGAACACCACATTGTATAACATTACACACTGGGTTTGGGAAAGAATTTCTGAAGAAAAATTAAGTACTTAGACTCAGAAAAATATAGATCTACTTAGATAAGTAAAAGGTAGGTATACATACTTAAAGTGGGATAATCATACGTTGAGTCTCTTGCCAGATTTTATAAATGTAATTTATATTAATTTCCGGGCTACAAAACTCCGAACAATCTTCGGACGCACGGCTCTCTTACAAAGGCAGTGAGTTTGTAAGAAATCTTCAACTTTGTTATCTTTAAGTTAATTTCCTCTTAATGTCGGAGAAATCTTATAATAATTTAGACAGTTTATGTTCGTCTCGCAAAGTAAATTATTGTCTGTCTCGTAAACATTGGCCCTTATATTTTTATTTCTTGTTTTGAGTGCTTTTGTCTCAATTAAATTATCTTTATCATTAACCTTATTTATTAATTTTGCAAGAAGATGCTCTAGTTTACGATTTTTGTTGTGAATGAATCAACGGAACCCGAAAGTGAATCAACAAAATGTTTAATCATAATCACAAATTTTAATTAAGTAATACTTAATGAACTTACTACTAAATGTAGGTAGTCTTAGTCGCCATGATAGGATCACTGCATAATTTTCAAATAAATATGTGACATTATAAAATTATTATAAGATATTTTTGTTTTAAACAACCAACATTTTCAAAGGGATTACCTACGCATTAATTAAACACATACAAGCATTATAATTCCCATGCAAAAACTATATTATTGCCCCTAGCAACATCACCAGTGTTGCCATTTAATTACCCAATCATGTTTCCATAAACGCTGCCCTAAGCCGATATTAAAACCACCAATATGCAAACCGTAGGCTTCGTCCATACCGTAGTGTAATATAGGCATATTTTACACGCATCACAGTTTGTGAAGGACTACCTTCACAAACTGTGATGACCTTCCTTAAGGCTAAGTAAGGTACTAACCTTATCTAGCAATGTTTCAAAATAAATCTAATCTATCATTTTAAACTGCGTTCAACTCGCCACCACCGAAAACAATAACAATCTCTAAAGCACTAAACACATACAACTTACTTTAAAGTACACCCAAATCTCTCTCCCCTCCTCCTGCCCTCTACCGCGGTGCCCCTTGCCGGGGCTGCACCTCACGTGAGCTCGTTAGTTCCGGTAAATCGACACTCGCATTAATTAATAGCAGCGTTGTTTCGATCGGCGATGAGAGAGGAATTATCTGCTCCGCGCCGGGAATGCCGAAATGTGGGTAGTCGGGAAATAACCGACAGCGGTATTTCAATCTAGCTGCGATTATAAATGCAAGGTAGTTTTGAGTTGGTCATTGCAGTTGAATTTTTAGACAAAAACCCCACATTTTTTTTTGGCGATGGTTTTTTCATGTTCTATGGTAGCACAGTAAATATAACTAGATAAATAGAAAACTTCATAAAAAAAACTTCAGTGTTATTCGTTCAATTGAACGCAAAAAAAAAAAAAATTGCGCAGAGTTCGTGGAACTTGAAATTTCAAGTTCCACGAACTCTGCGCAATTTTTACCCACGAGTAATTATCTCGTGTGTGTATTAGCATGTAAGCTAAATTTTATGACGATGAATAGAAGTGAAAATGTGGAAGCTTGAAGTGAGCTGTCAATGGTGTCAATCCCCAGTAGTAGGTGGGACGACAGCTCTTTTCAAGTTCAGTACACTTAAGTTTTCACGGTGAGATTTTTACAAAATAGAATCGGCTGTAAAGTAAACAAGGAGCCATTATGCTATGTGGAGCTTTTAAGTTTTCTCGGAGTCAATCGTTCTACACAGCTAGTAAGACAGAAATAAAGCATTTATATTTAATTTCTTTAATATACCTATTGATTTTCCTCGTCGTATTTTTTATGGCGTTTTACTAAATGGGAAAGTTTCTATCTCATTGTAACTAATAACCGAATAACTTGACAAAGGACAACTCAGATAAAACGGATTTTACAGTTCTTGTCTTCAAAAGTCCTCTCATTCTGTTCTCAACATTTAACTTTGCAATATTTGACCACAATTAAGTCTCCTTGGGAACAAGGACTTGTCAAAAGTTTCGCCGTTAATTGGTGATAACTTTAGATCACTAAGATTTATGAGGGACGGAGATAATTTTGAAAGTGCCATAAGGAGTGTGTTCGAGAATAAAACAAATGAAAGTAAAACAATTGATGTATTAATCTAAAGGATAACGAGAATTACAATTATAACAAACCCCTGTTTACATTCTTGAACAGACATTTATTAATTTCATTATTCCCTTATTTTGTAGTCAGAAGCTAGACACGAATTTTGCTTAATATTTCCTAACGTAACCACGACCGTGACAACTGTATGCTCCGTATCTGTACCTAAAACGTTCATATTGAAACAACACAACACCAGTGTGTATCCACGGTCCCCATTCATCCGTCACGACGATCACGTGCGGCGCGTAACTCCATTCTCACGGTAACACGACAAATTGACGTAAGCTGATTACATTACCTGAGCATCTGGTATAAGGCACATAAGGCGCGCATGTCGCGACAGATACCCGATTTGTCGTACGACTGATAAGATGAGATCGTTTGGGAAAAAATTGTTTTGAGTAAGTTCTTATTTTATGTTGATCATGTAAATGTAGATGGCTGTTTTTTGTGTTGTGTTTTTTTCAATATTTGTTTTCTTTTAATTATAAAATACTTTCTAATGTAATGTGTATTTATTCACATTTACGCTATTTCTGGGTTCTCACTGATCTGTTTTCGAAATCTTTCAGCTCTGTTGTGTAGTAGCCATTAGGTGTGCTATATACGTAACCATTGTGTAGTTTTACATTTCTAGTTTAAATTGGAACATTAACAATAATTATAAGTGTTAAATTATAAAGTGTTTAATAATCTCTCTTCTTCGTCGTAGCATTAAGAAATGTTCCTAACACTGTGTTCATTTTCCACAGGCGACACAATATGTCCGAGTGGCATGTTCAGATGTCCAGAGGGCAAGTGCATACCAGCTCTGTGGGTGTGCAACTACCAGCGCGACTGCGAGAAGGGCGAGGACGAGTTCCAGTCGTGCCGTAAGTACCTACCTAACAGCCTTGTTTTATTAGCCCTGTATAATACCGGTTTGGTATAGGATGTTATTCTTATAGCTGAATACCATTTCTTTTGGTAATTAAGTTACTTAGTATGGTTATTTTACTTAGAAATAATTGTTAATTTAAGACGGTATGGAGAAAACTTGAGCATCAAACATCAGTTTTAAAAGTGGTTTCCACTAGTTATATTAACTTTGACATAGAATGTCGTGTTTATTTGCCAAGTTTATAAACTTTGTAAATTAATGTCGGGGAATTCCCAAATTATTTTAATTATCCTCTGAACTTCTAGAGTACCGACTAACAATAATGATAGATTAATTAAAAGTGCCCCGATGTTCAAGCTTAGGAGGCAACTCTTATTAGGTAACAATATCTTTATGTATGAATTATCCGTGTCCGTGTGAATTATCCGTGTCCCTCACTTCACCCACGTATTCACGTGTCCCTCATACCGGCACGTCCTAAGTTCAGTCGCGTGTTAGTACCGGAACTAGGTAATACGTCCCCATGGCCGGCTGTGTGCAAGTGAATCTAGAACGTGACTGAATATTCTTGAACAGTCTAAATGTATAAAAGATTTAAATATACCTATGTATGTCTCGATTCGTGCCTGATATGTTTTCACCTATAAGATTTTAGAATAAAACAATGAAATCAAGAGCATTATCTGCTATGGAGAGCAATTGCTAGTATTAAAGATTGAAAGTCTGTTGCACCGCTGGAACAAAGCCTCTTCTCACGTAGAAAATGGAGGTCATCACCTATGGTAACCCGTTTTGAAGGCTGCTTCATCACCTAACGTAATGTGTGGCACAATTTCTTAGAATAAATGCAAGTCCTTTTGCCTTCTGGAGGACACGGACCATCATCTGTAGGATCATAATCGCACCGAACGTCTGATCTTAGATGTAAATATCTGACCTATTTTTATTACAATCGCCAAATTCAATAGACTTTTTAAACTTCAAGCCTTTTACTTTGAAAGGTCAAAGTCAAAACTTTTATTGCGAACTAAGTGTACAATGTTGGTCTCAGCTAACACAACCCCTTGGGCGAGTGCGCCCATTCCACCCCCTCCACCTTCCCCCTTAACCTGAACTGCACATCGCGCCCTCGACACACAGACCTTTGATTACGCCTACGGAATTTTATTAAAACTTTAGTCAGAAATACCCTACATTCATTACTGATTTATTAAAGATGGAAAATTACACACTTATCCGAAGGGATAAAGCAGGAAAATAGTTTGTAAAAAATAGCGCCTTTTCTGTTTTAATTAAGTACGATTTAAATGAATTACACTGACTTATTAAACACCTCAACCGGGTTCTGGAGTATAGTTAATTATTTGACAAATTACAAATTAAAATCGATTTTCGAGTCTGTCTGTGCAACCGCGTTATTCTTCTAAATTGCGCAACGGATTTCGATGCGGTTTTCACCGAAAATGTATTCCGTAAGGTTTATGTGTACTCAAATACATTAATATTTAACCAATAGAATAAATCGATTTTTTGTCAAGTAGTAAAACCTCTCGGAGTCCGTGTGGTGCCGGACTTAAAGAATAGCACCACAACACTTCCCGTGGGTGTCGTAAAAGGCGACTAATGGTCGTACCGGCGAATGGGCAGCAGCGTTCTGTACGCATTTCACCACCATACCATACTGCGATCGCCAACCCGCCTGCCAAGCGTGGCGATTATGGCACCCCCCAAAGAATGATAAGCACAAAAAACACTTAGCCCCTAGTATCCGGCGGCCCGCCTACCCTTTGCTACGGTAGCGGCCAAGGCCACGGTGAGGCAAGGGGTGCTAAGAATCCCCGGAAGAGATCCGACTACAACAATCACCAAAAACTGGACCTGTACACTCCAGACCGACGCGAAGATCACCGAACTCGAGGAAGAATTGAGTAGGATACGATGGAGTATAGTGGGGTTATCTGAAGTCCGAAGACAGGGGAGGACTCGATAATCCTCAAATCCGGAAACTTGCTCTTTTTCCGGGAGGGCAAACAGCAATCCCAAGGTGGTGTCGGGTTTATCGTCTATAAGTCCCTTGTGAGCAACGTGGTGAAGATCGAGAGTGTGTCGACCAGGGTGGCGTACCTTATACTCAGAATAGCCGAAAGGTATTCGCTGAAGGTCGTACAGGTTTACGCCCCGACCTCGTTACGCCCCGACGATGAGGTAGAGACCATATATGAGGATATTTCCAGAGCCATGCATGGCTCTAAAACTCACTTTACCGTAGTCATGGGAAACTTTAACGCGAAACTGGGTAAACGAAACGACGATGAGCTGCGAGTGGGGCAATTTGGAGTTGGACGCCGGAACCACCGGGGCAACCTACTGGCCAGTTTTATGGAGAAGGAAGGCCTCTTTATGATGAATTCCTTCTTCAGAAAACGTGTGCACAGAAAGTGGATCTGGCAGAGCCCCGATGATGCAACTAAAAATGATATTGACTTCATTATATCGACGAAGAAGCAAGTATTCAATGATGTCTCTGTGATCAACGCGGTGAAAACCGGAAGTGATCACCGCATGGTAAGAGGCACATTGAACTTAAATATCAAGCTGTAAAGATCTCGACTGATGAAGTCTACGCTCTACCCAGCACCGATCCAGATCCAAAATCCTGAGAGCTTTCAGCTCGAACTTCAGAATCGTTTCGAATGCCTACGGAGCTCCGTGGACGATTATAACGATGGGTTCGTGGAAACTGTCCGTACGGTCGGGTCTAAGATCTTCAAGACCCGTCGTACGAATTCAAAAAAGAAGCTCTCTGATCCTCCTACTTTATGGCTCATGAAGGTGAGGCGCGAGATAATCCTGCAGTAATGCAGTAAAAGTGGTGTGTAATGATGCACCAAATTACCGGCAACTCAATAGACGGATCTCTAAGTCCTTGAAAAGCGATCTTTGCCGCTTTAATACAGACCGTATTAAGGACGCGATAGAGCGAAATAAAGGCTCCAAGTTCTTTACTAGAGATCTGGGCATCTATTGGGCAGAGCCATCTTACGAAACTGAAGACCGACGATGGCAGGATCGTATCCGCCAAACCTGAGCTGTTGAGAGAGATCGAGAGGTTCTGTGGACAGTTATAGACGTCAACAAGTAACCCTGTTACGAATATGGCAAACGACCCAAGAGCTAGATTGACCCGACACTATACCGAATACATCCCGGACGTCAGCCTGTACGAGATTAGGATGGCTCTGAAGCAGCTCAAAAACAACAAAGCACCGGGTGATGACGGAATTATGGCCGAGCTCCTGAAGGCCGGCGGCAAACCCGTTCTTAAGGCCCGTCAGAAGCTGTTTGGTTCCGTCACACTTGAGGGTAAAACACCACAGGCATGGAACAGAGGTGTGGTGATACTTTTCTTTAAGAAGGGCGACAATGCATTTGCAATTGCATAGCACAGATTTGAGTTCTATGTACCCTATAGCTACTATTTACCGGGTAATAATATGTCTTTCATGATATACAGACATAAAAACCAAAAATAAGTATATGGCACAATGGGCCTTATAAGAAGGCTAAAAGTCACCCAAGGGGCAATGGAGAGGTCTATGCTTGGAGTTTCCTTGCGTGATCGAATCAGGAATGAGGAGATCCTCAGGAGAACCAAGATTACCGACATAGCCCGAAGAATTGCCAAACTTAAGTGGCAGTGGGCAGGGCACTTGGCTCGGAGAACAGATAGCCGATGGGGCCGAAAGGTTCTGGAGGGTCGACCGCATACCGAAAGACGTAGCGTTGGAAGGCCTCCCACACGGAGGTCTGATGTCCTTGTGAAGACCTTAGGAACCCGTTGAATGCGAGAAGCACAGAACCGGCCGAAGTGGAGGTGCTTGGGGAGGCCTATATCCAGCAGTGGACGTCTTTCGGCTGAAATGATGATGATGAGTAAAAACTTTGCGAAGCAGAGGCGGGTCGCTAGTTTCCTATAAATTGCATTATAACAACACAGTATACATAATTGAATCGTCAATCACCGAATACAATTACAGGTGAACAACTACCTGCTTTACATTGGACGTGTTCACAAAGACGTGTTCGTCAATGGAACACTTGACGCTGTCGCCATCAATAATCACGCTGTTAGAATTAATTTGTTGCGCGATCAATTGCAGGCAGCGTGACATTTGATAGGTAGGTACTAGAATATTACCAACTTACTGTTTTTGTCAGTAACTGTTTTTAAGGATTACCAGTGACAGATACATTACAATTCTCTTCTACAATAAACTAAACTTGTAAGTACATTATATTGTAGTACATTATACTGAAAATTAAATACACTTGCATTGTAATAAGATCACAATCACAAATAAGTTGTTATAATTTGGAAATGAAAAGGGATTATTTCGAAGCAATAAGACGTGACAAAAAAAAATAAGTGACTTTTGCACTACACAACTGAGCAAGGTGGGAAGAAAATTATTTATTTCTGATATTCTGACCGGTTGATATTCTGTTAAAATTGCATATAATAATATTAGTAACACGCTATGAAAACCCAACACTGCCACTTGGCTGTATCAGTGCCAACCATGTAATTATGCCATTTGAATCATTAATGCCGCAATTAATCAATTCACGGCACGAATATTTGCGTGTGTTCTAACAGCGTGACAGTTGTCACTGCGGTCGCTGTTATTAGCTATTGCAATGTTAGAGCTTTGTTTTGTATGTTTATCACAGTTTACGGTTTTACTCACGTGAATATTGCGATTTCTCGATTTATAATGTTTCACAGAAGTTATTAACAATAAAAAAATATATATATTTTGTCACGCTTAAGAACCATTTACATTTGAACTCAGATGACTCTTAGAAACCTAATTCTAATTGAAACACGCTATTTTTATGCTACAGACTAAATAATACCAAAATAAACGTAGGTACACTTGGCACAAAACTGAAGAGAGAAAGATTTTCAAGTGTGCAACAACGTTATTTGAGCGTGTTTGCACAACTAGCCATTCAGGCTATAAATAATCACGCTGTTAGAACAATCCTTAGTCACGCTGCGTATTAATTCGCGTCACGAACAAACGCGTGCCCTGGACGTCCATCCGAATTGTTGATATTTGTAGATCTGTTGCAAAACAAAACGCATATTGTGTTTTAAATGTACAAGTACGACTTGATAGGTAAATAAGTAAGGATGTTGTGAAATTTAGTAGTGAATGTGTGTTGAACTGTCTGGAAAATCTTGTTCTTTAGGCGTCTTTTGACGGACAAAAAACTGATTACTCACACTGTCCCAAATAATTCTTCACCGACACGCCGAAAGTAGTTTTCAAAGTTTTTAGAACGATAAATATCATTCACAACTTATTTTTTTATTTTTTGTGAACTATATTTATTTGACTTGGTGACTCCAAGTCAAATAAATATAGTTCACAAAAAATAAAAAAATAAGTATATGTAGGTATTCGTAGCCAAAATAGTCGACTGTCATCTCATCATCTGCCTAGCCTTTTCCCAACTATGTTGGGGTCGGCTTCCAGTCTAACAGGATGCAGCTGAATACCAGTACTTTACATGGAGTGACTGCCTATCCGACCTCCACAACCCAGTTACTGAGTAATACGATACTCCTTGGTAAGACTGGTTGTCAGACTTTCAGGCTTCACTGGATGGACTTCACTTCACGGACTGTCAAAGATCCATAAATGACAGCCGAGACCTACGGCCTAACGTGCTTTCCGAGGCACGGAGGGGTCTTGGTATGTGAAGATGGTCACCCATCCACGGGCCAATATATCGATATAAATATCCGCGTCAAGCATAGCTTAACCTGACCTATTTAAAACCAAGCTCGAAATCGACGCATTACTCACTTAATCTTGACCATACAAAACACCGATCTATCGACCTATCCATCAGCACGTCCTGTCCACCGAAGTCGACACATCCGCGTCCATCCCCTAACATCCACGATATCGTACATTAATAACAACAACGCTGACATTTTTCAGACTTTCTGCCTTTTGTCACCGTTTGACAAAGAGGCGAAGCGATATGCTATGGTATCGTATAGATGGGAGCGATGAGGGATTGTGTCTTAACTTTGGCGACATAGACACGTGTGAACTTTAATGTTAGGAAAGTGATAGGTGATGCAAGAGCGTTGACACACTTGCATTGGGACAAAAAAGGCTAGCCAAATAATTTATTTGTTTACTATTACGTAGAACATAGCGGAAGAGCTGGACAAAACAAACGACCAGTGGTCCACTTTCGCCCTGGATCGAATGAGCTAGAATTAATGGGGAGAGCCCTTTGCCCAGCAATGGGATGATGCAGGCTAACAGTAGTATTACCACTTACATTTGTTTTTATAGGTGGGAACACAATACAACGATGTAGTCACAATTCCCCCACTCAGAGATGCCACGTAGTATCTATATCATAATACTAGCAGCGCCCCGCGGTTTCACCCGCGTCAGTTTCGATCCCGTAGGAATATCGGGATAAAAAAGTATCCTATGTGTTAATCCAGGAAATGGTCTATCTATGTGCCAATTTTCATCCAAATCTGTTTAAAGGTTTACGCGTGATTGAGTAACAAACATCCAAAACACTTAAATGGCATTTATCAGATATTTTTCCCGTTTTTGCAACATTTTCCTTTGATGCTCCGCTCCTATTGGTCGTAGCGAGTGATGTTCTACAGCCTAGAGCCTTCCTCGATGAGTGGACTATCCAACGCAATAAGAATTTTTCGATTCGAACCAGTAGTTCCTGAGATTAGCGCGTTCAACCAAACAAACAAAACAAACTCTTCAGCTTTATAATATTATAGTATAGATTATTTAGTATCTTTTGACGATGACGTCAAAGACTAATTAAAGATCCAGAGATACCGGAAGCATATGGAGTACCCGAGAGGCTAACAACATGTCTAGCTTTTAATTTAAACCGTACACAAATCTGGGGAATACAGATTTCTACATGTCACAAAGTCCAAAAAACTTATTTATCTTGTTTTCCGTCGTCGCAGCGAGTGTCGCCGCGCTCCGATATATCTCTTGCACAGTTTTCACTGCTGCTGTCGTTACAGCTAGTAGATATATGTATAGGTAATAGTAATGGATGGGTGACAGTGTGCTTAACTGGTTTATTGTAGTCGGATAGATTAATGGTAAGTGGACTCGATTTCGTCTTTATCATGGTTGAGATTTTACTGGTTTAAAAGTCGTTCTAAAAAGGAACTATAAACACACAAGAGGAATACACTCACATATAAATATAAAGAAAGAGAAAGAAAGAGTACCGAATAGTAGGCAGATCTCTTCGCCGCCGCAACATTTATAATACCTACTTAGAACTAAACTTCCAAAACCACTGTTTTGTAAACATCAAAGTATATACGTATTTTTTGCAAAACTAAGTTTGACTGAAGAACTTTAAGAGATAACCAATGTAATCAACTAACGAAAACACCAACTTAATCTATGTCAATCTCACAGTCAGCATTCTTAGATCTACACAATGCAAGCCATTTCCCGCGTCAATGTTGCCAACCTAAGGATTTGGCGTAACATTGAGCACATCTACATTAAGTGGGCGACATTTGGCATTTGCCTGCCTAAGGAGGTGGACGCGAGCCAGCGCAGATCTCTATCGGAAACAATTTAAAATAAATCACATATTTACGAGAGCACAGATAAGTATGTATTTATGTGGCAGAATGGAAGGTTTCCTTTGTTGCATCTGCGCTTTTATTCTTTAATATTCGGAAGATCTGCAATAGCAGATTTTCTAGGTAACGAAAATATTTTACATATTTTGTAGTAAAATTTGCATTGCACATGACCATATTGAGCGTAAATCTGGTATAATTACGAAGCTTATTCTCGTTAATCATCCAAATAATCCAATATCCTCTTAATTCAACATCTCCAATTCAGTGAAATTAAACTCCAAAGAATGCAAAAAGAGACTATAATTAACAACAACACGTCGATGATAATTGGCATTCACTGATAGACTCGACGCAATAAACGCGCGACTGTGCCTCCGACTCAATCAATCAGATCGTACAGCGAGAGGCGCACTCGGTGCAAATAATTGTCGGCACGTAAAGCACGCTGTTAATTTGCGACTAATCGCCAAATCTCAAAACTGGTGTCGCAAATGCTTTTCGAAATATTATTTATTAAAACTTTATGCACAAACCGGACTTAATACCTGAGGCTGGGCTGGTTTTACCAAAGTTAGATATCTTTTATCCGTGAAATAAAATTGTTCTAGTATGGAAAAATTGTCAAAATTCAAAATTTATTCTCAGGATAAGACCAAATAGACTAAAACAGATAAATTCATATGGCAGTCGGGGGACTTCTTAGAATAGAAGGTGATTCACAGAACGGTTCCTATGAATTTATCTGTTTTAGTCTCTTTACATAAATTCTTTAAATACCGTCTCCGTACCGTCGTGGGTAACAAATCGTTTGGTGAAACTCGCCCTTAATGCCTGAGGCATTTTCTACCAGTCAACATCATGTTAGTGGTTAGTAGAGATAACCTTAGTTACTAGGTTGCTACTAACTTTTAATGAAAAACTTGTGTAGCTAACTTTTGTCAAATTATCTCTCTTTCGCTGCATAAGAAGATGCTATTACGATGCACAGCGATAATTACAGACTGGATTAATTAACATTTCTTCTGCCTATATTTCGCAATTATTTTGTACAGCCCGGAAAATTAATTGTTTAGCAAATTGACAATTAACCGTGTTGTAGCCACGACAGGTGCGATATGCATTATTTATTTATTTTTAAACTTTATGCACAAGTAAAAACTGTACAAAGGCGGACTTAATGCCTTGCTTTGCCTTGCCTTGGCCTTGCCTTGCCTTTGCATTAGCGGATAATTTAAATATACAGTCTCAATTATCAACTGAAAATGTTGTTAAATTGATTAGAACATTGGATCTAATCAATTTAACAACGATTTAGTAACACTAACATTAGATTCCCTGTTTCCGAGATAGTTATTTAAAAGTCGCATCGCCAATCCGCCAGTGAGCAGCAAATTTTCCTCGTTACTGCATGTGAGTAAGTGCGGTGCAGTTTTTCGCGTCCATCTGTAGATTTCCCGGGTGAACGGATAGTTGACTACGGTGCCGGCAGTTAGTTAACTACTGCTGACACAGTACGTACGGTTGTACTGCACTTTTATTATAACTTGGAGGAGAACGTGACAACTGCTGTTTGTTATCATGTAGAAAACTAAACTTTTGTCTGGTGAAATGGAGTTCATACAAAGAAATGCCAGTGAGAATTTTTTGACATATGTCTTTGTTCAACTTTACTATTAACCGCCACACATTACAATTATAAGAGCTAAGGTAACATCATTTTATTTATTTATTTATTAGGGACAAAAAGAAAATTGAATTTTTGAGCTTTTAAATTCATTACTATCTTCCTAGGGATGTCAAATGGCACGATATGCGGTAACACTCGCACACTGACCGCGCGTAGCACTGGCGTAGCGTTTCGTAGCACATTCGTAGAGATAGCGCTACGAAGCTTGGTCACCCTAGATTGCAAGTTCATGATGAGAGAGTTCTGAATTTTTATGATATTTTCCCCCTTATCATGTGATATACTCACTTTGAAAGAATTATCAATTCTTAAGTCCAAATATTAGTTTAGTTAGACAGTTTAATAGTAATATGGTTGAGCTACACGATGACTGATGCAAGCATGCCGCGGGACAGGTCAAACTAAAAGCTACAATGGCTCTTTTTTCTAAAGGCTCTTCCAGACATGGCTCTGCATTGTTAGACTCACATAAAATGTGAATAACATATATAATGTTTGGACTGTTTGTTTAGACCTCGGAGTTTGTTTCGTCATTTCTATACAGGGATCAGTCAGCTAGGAAATGCTGGCGCCATCTAGTTTTAAAATATTGACCAACAAATTGACGTGTAAAAGTCTCTGAAAAGATCTACACAGAAATAAACATAATTTCATTTCAATAACATTAATTCTCCTAAATTCAATACTAACAATGTAACAGCAATCCCAACATATTTTTATAATTATAGGTTAAGCCTCTCACTCACATGTCAGTCCCGCCACGTCCTCTGTGCCCGCAGCGTGCCGCGACATGCGCTCACACAGAATTCTCGACAATTTGATCATTTCCAGCTACAGTTGTTTAATCTTATGAGTCCCTGGCTTAGTATTGTGACATGACGTCACTGTGTATTCTCAATTCTCAAGTCAAACGCACGTCCATGGTAACAAACTGATTTTGACAGCGCCTTTATTTCGCAGCAGTAAGGACGGTTTTAGTAATTCAAGTATAACTTGGGTACTACTGGCATGCGGTAGAACATAAGTACATATACAGAGCTGTGCTCTGTGTCATCAAATATGCTTTTGTGTGTTTGATCGCAATTTAGATTTCCAATTCAGTTCTAGTAATTAGTTTCAGATTGAAAATTGAATTTTAATAGTAACATGTAGTAATTGCATGTATTTATTAGGGTAAGCTAATTTTGTCACATTTTAATTATACCTAAAACATAACTTTTTAATAACAACGATATTCCCGAGAAAAACATGACTTATCAAATCTTTATATTTCATTCAGCTGATAAAGCTACAATATTAAAACATTGACCACTAACAACTCAATCATCAACAGTTTATCAAATCAATTGCGAGACGTAAATCTGCAGGATACAATAATAACGGGGCTCATTTGGATACAAGCGTCCCCAAACTATTTGAGCGTTTGAGTGGAAACTCGATTTGCACCTTGGCCTCAAATATAGGCGGATTATACACTTCGGAACGCCTCGAAGACGCCTCGAGGCGGAAGGTTGAGTGCCTCGCTAAGAGACGGACAGAAAGAAAGCTTAGATACTAATACCGTGTTGGAAACAAGACACATTTAAAGTTTAAGAAAAACAGTGTGAAATTATTTTAAGGGGTAGTAGAGAAGCCAGTCTTTCAAAACTGTAGAAGTTGAAAAAGGAATTTATCAGCGTTTCAGCATAAGGAGATGTTGCACAGGCGCGTGTAGTTTCGGAATAATCAAGACATAGAGACAGATAGACAGAAAAATTCAGATATTAATTAAATAAATTACCTATATTCAGAAATTACACTAGATACAATTTAATTGACACAATCGACAAGATTAGACTGTACTGTTATGCTATAATAATAATTATGAGGAGTGACCTCATTGTTCATTAATAAGATTGCTATAAAACTCTCGTCTTTTTTGCAAAGCTTTTCGTGCACAAAATGAAATGAACTTTCTACTCCTTCCTCTTATTACCTGCGTCTTGATTGATACCCCGCGCTGATTGCAGGAACCTTCTTCTAATGACCGGATTGATTCCGTTTGTAACCTTTGTAAGACATTCCTTTGGTGAGTTTGGCCGTTCGAAGTGTCGCTCTGTGAATGAAGTGTGCTAAGCGGTTTCCGGTTGGTTAAATAATTTTTTGCTCAACTTTCCCTCTATAATGCATCTTGAGAGATGAAATTGTGTGTAGTGCCATAACTTTGTTATCTTTAATATTGTTTATTTCTGAAGGAAAAAAAATCGAAGCTGAAAGATGCGTTTTAAATGAGTATAATTTCGACCGTAAATAAATTAAACTGTGTTGTCTTGTATTGTTTTCGCGTTCGCATTCTGCGTGCGTTCCCAGATGTTTTCCCCCATTATTATTAGGGAGTTATGTTTACCATCCATTTCTTTGTTTCCAGCGCCTCCAGAATGTGAAGCCGGCCAGCTGACCTGCGGGCAGTACGTGTGGAACAAGACGTACTGCATCCCGCCGCACTACCGCTGCGACATGCAGGTAGACTGCGTTGACGGCACCGACGAGGCGGACTGCAGTGAGTACTCCTCTTTAAAACGTGACATGAGCATTCATCTTTACGGCGCGTATGTAACTATGGCCAGTGAAAGTTATAGAATTAGTTGGCGAACACAGCACAAGCTAACCACGACAGCTTCAATTCTCGTACGGAACAAATACTTCTTAATGCAATTAATTTGATTTGGGAGCTGATGTGATATTTTGGTCTGTATGCTACAAACATAACAGTGAAATTAACTTTGTAAGGATAACATTTTGTAAGAACAATATACTTATGTGAAACATTGCCAAGATCTTGGCAAAGGTGAGATTGACTAAAATGAAATAATTCATCAGTGACAAAATAAAAACTTCCCAAACTATGTAGCAATACCTACAATAACTACTACCTACAACTAGAGCTTAGACAATGCAATATGCATTGTCTAAGCTCTTATTTCGTTGCTACATGCTACCAGTAATGTATGTACCGGATTATGGCTTTAATACGTGTAGGTATGTATGTCCGTGCATTCTCGTCGATATCTTGACCAACAATAATTATAGGGATTAGTGCTGCTAGACATTATTGAAGACTAGCTGTTGCCTGCGATTTCGTCTGCGTCATCATTTTAAATATCCAGGCTTAAAAGTAGCCTATGTCCTTTTCTAGTGAGTCAAAATCAAAGTATTTATTTCAATTAAATCATTTACAGGCACTTTTGAATTTTCAAGAAGTCGGTCAGTCAGAAAATATGAAGCTAGTTGCCCATTCCAAAGCGAAGGCACCTATGGAGAAGAACGGGCAAAAAACCCCATGGACACTCTTTTAAAATATATTTTCACAAAAATATTACTTACATCATTAATGTTGAATTTTTAATAATACGAGTATGTGAGAACGATGTAAACAAAAAAAAACAATCGACTTCCAAGAATAAAACTCTACAAAGTGAAAAATAGCTTTAATTTCGGAAGTCGGTGTCGTTGGTTCTGTATATTCGTTTTTTGACACCGACTTTCGAAATAAATTTTTTTTTTCACTTTGTAATGTTTTTTTTTTTGGAAGTCGGTTGTTTTTTTTTAAGTTTTTTTTTTTCAATTTTTAGTTGTACCTACCTACGCCAAACAAATTCATAAAACACTTGCTATGTGAATATCAGTGACAGGAAGCTATTGAATACATCTGTCTACCCCCTTTAAAGGGTACAGGCGTGATGTTATGTTGTGTGATTGCGTGAACAATGCATACATATGCTATAGCAGCAATTGCGGTTGATTTGCTGGCATTTATTGAAGAGTTCCGTTGTCTGTCTCCGAAACTCATCATCAGATCTTTACTTTCAATGGGACCATTTCGAAATAAAGCTCTTTCGAACAAAAAAGAAATCATGCAAATCCGTCTATACTATATGAGAGAGTTATGTCCGAACATACATAAAGACAAAAAAATAGAAACATCGGAATTGAGAACCTCCTTCTTTTTAGAAGTCGGTTAAAAAGACGAGTTATTTGCGTAACACACTATCAATAGCAACGGCTATCATTTTGATAATTCAACTTAACATTCATTGATTTACACTGAGCAGACAATGTTTTCGAACATATGAAGCAATGGTTTTCCTTCAAAATGATTCAGATTGACATTGATAGTGTGTTGCGGGATCAGGGTGCTGGTCTGGTCTTACTACCTGCCTGTCACAGATGACGATTGGTTCAGTGGTGAGTAGTGAGCAGACAGACAGTTTTGTTTTCGCATTTATAATAGTAGTATGGATTCAAATCCATACTACCCCAGGATTATAATATAAAGTAGTCAACTACTTTATATTATAATCCTGGTCTTGATTAATTAAGTTCAGAAAGCTTTTATACTTTTGTTATTGTTTCTTGTGAAGTTGAGCTTTACTTTAGTGTAGGCCCGGTATTCTAGTCAGATTTAAAGCTTGATTTCTTCAAACAAGGCTAGAAGTGATCACTGTGAACTTGTTTATCATAATCAAGAACATTTTTCATAACAAAGTTCAACATAGGCGTATGTAGTATTTTAAGCTTTTTTAAGGCAGTGGATCTAAAAAATTTGGAACTAAATGAAAGGACCAAACTATTTCTTAAAAGTTTCTGTAAGTACAATACTTTTTTCCGCCAGTTCATTACCATAAAATAAGCTGAGACGTTGAAATCCTGAATAATACTGCAGAAGTTGTGATTATATTTACTGAACTCATCTGAATCACAATATCGTCTTACAACTCGATTCAATAAAAACTTTACGTATTCAAAGGTTTAACGTATAATATGTATATATTGCCAGCTTTGTGATATTTTCACGGTTTTGTTATTACATGGCAAGAATCAAATATAGATTTTTTTTTTTATCTATTAGGTACTACGTTTTAGATTTTTGTAGTGAGGTTACGCGCTTGTAGATACTATTGATACAGACAAGTGACAGCACTTACACTTTTTCTCAAATTTAATAGGTATAGTTTTCCTACTTCGACAGGTACACCACACTATATAAATCAATTAGGCCATCAGGTAACGCCAAAGTAATGTGTATGTGCTATCTTTATAATTGAGGTTCCTTGTCGTTGATAATACACCTGCAAAAAAAAACTAATAAAATAATCCACAAAATAATTGATCACTGTACAGACGCTAGCACATCAAGGTACCTGAAACTTTCAAATTTTCCCAATCAACTTTGAACCTTATGCTTCAACGATAAAGTTGAAAATTTAATAAAGAAATTTGACAGATTGTAGTAGCTTGATGTCCTGGCGTCTGTACATCAGAAAGTTAGACAGCACGCGGCCCAGATACGAATCGAATCGTATTAAAAGTTGGAACTAGTTTACGTGTGCGACTGCTAACCGGACCGGACCGTCCCGTGCGGATCGCAATGTGTCATCTATCGCAATTTATTCTGGACAGGAATATGGTTCAAACTATAATTTTAACTCGAACGGGAATTTGATATTGAGGTGTTAGAAAATGTTGTGGCGGCATTTGCCCACTGTATGCTAAAATAGGATTTTTTAATTCTGAGAAAATTAGAATTTTGGGTGTCCGCGTTAATGTCAAAGATGCTATAAAATACGAATCACACCTACCCAAAAGGAATTGAAAAAAATATATTCAAATACAAGAAGTGACAGTTTAACATTATACACTGCGTACACTGTCGCTGCACTTTCGCTGCACTGGTTTCAAATCTAACTCTATCTATGTTCCCATATGTGACGCAATCTTACACTGCATGTAAAGTGAACCGCCGCGCGCCGCGCAAGTGTGTTATTGTTTGTGCCAAAATGTTTCAAGGACCACAGCACCTTCACAGAACACTAAGGGATAAAAATGTCCCTGAGAACGTGTCTCACTCGCTTGACACAACCCGCATTTACTGCGCCCGCTCTGAAGGTTGCAAGAAAAATAGTTTCATTCGCATTCCGCGTCTACGTACCACCTATTACCGAGCAATACTTAAATAAACATGGCACCGAAATATACCGTCCTATTTCTTTTAAAGAGAACTCTTGTAAACGAAGTACCACGGCCAATTTGTTTAGAACCCCTTCACCCCCTTTTGCGGGAGTGTCGGGGGTGAAAGAGGGGTAAATGTCTGAGATTCCAGGGGTCTTAGTTAATTGGTCGCAAGTGCGGAAAGTCCCAACAAGTGGGCAAGTTTTAATGGTGTGGAAATTGCGTTTTTGTTTGGTGTTCGTATCTGTGATGTGCCTGTTTTCATGTAAATCTGTTGTGTCTTAAAATTTTTAGATGAAGACGCGATATCCGGGAAAACGCTCGATGGATTTTCTCGCAATTTATATTAGAGATTTGCCGACCTTAGTAATGTCAATCAAACTGTCTGTGTTTTCAAAACGTTTATCATCCAGACAATCCATCAATCTATTTCTAGACTGCAAAAAAAACATGAAGTCCTTCTTAAATAATTGATGCCTCCATTCCTCATAAACTTACAAATATAAAGTCTACCAGTTTCAACATTTCAAGGCAAGAATATAAAACTTGACGTTCAGTTTTTCTTCAGTTAACATAATAGCGTCTATTAGGGCAGTGCATTTGAATAAAGTTTTGAAAGCAAAGTGCTCCATGGCGGTAATTCCGCTCGACTTACTCTCAGCTGCAACTTCCTCGTTGCCATGGTAATTAAACCTCCCTCTCCTGCCGCCCTCCCCCTCTTCCGTTTCCTGGAAGACCTTGATCAACACCTAAGAAGTTGTTGAATTTATGCTTAAGTCATTACGGGATGAGCGTATAGATAGCTTATGTTAGGTATGTCTGTTTCTTTATTTTAGTTTGTACAATCTCATTTGTAACGAAGCAGCTGGCTGAGTTAGGTACTGAGCTACGCCAGAGTTTGTTATCGAAATCGGTTTGATAGTTTTACTTCACGTACCTAACAAACATCGAAATGCTTGCCTACAGATTTAAAACTTAACCGCTGATTTAAATCCTTAAGATTTCTAAAATAATCAGATCTAACGTTAATGGTGTTGTGAGGCTCTGTTAATTGAAGCATTATCTTCATATCAAATTCAAAAAGTTTAATCGCTACAAAAATTCGTCGCAACATCTTCACAAAGTAATATTACACCTGTAGAGAGACTAAACTTCTTATAACAAGCTTATATCGCAATTTTTAAGTCTCAGATCTACGTTGAGACGTTGAGCAAAGTTGCCAGCGCAGTAAACTGTGTTGCCAGCCTCAAGTCCCAATGTTAAAGTTTTAATAGACCGCGATTATTACATCTTTCTTTTTTTTGGACACTCTTGGAGTTTCTCTATGGTACGGTGCTTTTTAAAACATAAACATTTCACACTGATGGAGATTTATATGGAAAGAAGTTAAGTAGGTTTATGGATTGTTATAGACTTTTACGAGTATTGGATATCAGTTACGTGGCTTATATTGTATCTTTTTATATTATTTTGTGTGCTTTGTTATAGACATCTTCAGTTTCCTTTATTTCATTAAATACATATAAATTATATTTTTTTTTATATTAGAATAGGTGGACTAAGTGGCACCTCATTAACGGCATAACTAAAGAAAAGAAAGAAAGAAAATAAAATATGTTTATTTGTGGCAAACATGACGCATAACTACATAAATGTATATTTTTATTGATTTTTTACGTACTTCTTTGACATAATCTTTTTATTATTTGACATTATTTAAAAACAGACAATTCTAATTTGAAGTTTTCAACTCTTTACTAGTGGTTGTAATGGCAATCATAACACTTGGTTTTAATGTTTTTAATTGATTAGTCTTACCCTTTAAGAGGTATTTTTTTCACAAAGTCATGTCTTAGTAAGTCTTTAAAAATTCTACAAAATTCTTTACTTACTCAAGCAACAAATTGATCTCTGTGTTCGTTATTCATTTGAAACAAATCGGTTACTTATGTTAAAACATAATTTTTTGTGTATTATCCACTAAAACTATATTAATACAAAAATACTGTGATAAATTATATGAAATTAGGCTTCGCATTTAAAGAGTTACAGACACAGAAGCTTATGATCATAATTTACAAACTCATTTGTAATTCTAATAGGATTTCATTCATATTAGGAAACAGAGCCTACAATATGTTTTATTCATAAGAGTTAGCAATCATTTACGTACCTTGAACGACCATTGTATTCGCAATAATTATACGTTTAGAAAACTATAAAAAAGTAGACATAATTGGTCTGAGATAACAATAAGAAGGTTTCTTTATGAAATTGTATTTTAAATATGTTTAAGTAAGTTTCGGTTTCGGTTTCGGTTTCGGCCTTGCTCTTAGTACCGGCCTTGCTCTTACCGAAACCGAACTTTCGTTCGGTTTCGGTTTCGGTTTCGGCTGAAAAACCTGTTTCGGTCGGACACTAGTTTTTATATTTTATTTTAACCTTTTGATAGATCTTTTATATTTTGTAATGAGAGAACTTTGTAGGCCTTGTAGTTTTTGGATCTGTAGATTTTTTTTTAATTAAGTACCTGTTACTAATTGACAGGCCTACGCTGTCCTCCCATACGACGACCTACTGTAATGTGATAACATTATAAAATCCAATTATTTGAAAAGAGTAACCGTAGTGTTTCTTGTCGGCTCTTCTCCATAGGAAACGACCAATTGGAACCTTGCACCTAGCTTCTGACGTTTTATAAGTGACAATGTAGGTTTATGTGAAATAAAATATTTTGAATTTGAATAGAAATATACTAAATAGTAGCCCACCGCTATCGGGAACAGAGTCCAAGCTACCGGCGGTCAGGGCTCCAGAGAGAGGAACCTCCTGACAATGCGAGCCGTGTTCAGAAGTACCACTTTCTGAATCAAGCCGGCCCTTGATCCAGCCAACCCAACGAGAGCCTCCTCAGGTGCTGGTCGAGGCTCTTGTCTATTAACCCATTGGCTGTCTCGACTATCGGCACAATGATCGCCGAGTCCACGTCCCACATTACTTGTGTCCATACTTACCGGAACCACGTCTCCACTAAGTATAGACGCGACTAATAACTGGTTCGATCAGGAAATCCTTTAAGCATATTATTGGGTTGTACGGCTGCTGGGTGATGTTTTCATTTCCTTCGGAAATAAGAATATCCGGGCACGTTAAAATATTATGTAGTTTCGATATTTTTTGATGGATGATTCCCACGATTTTGGAAGTAGCGAAAATTAGGACGATCTGATCAAATATTTACCGTATACTTCGGAAGCGCCCCCGATTGGATCCTAACACACGAATCTCCGCCGCCGACTCGGTAGTGGGTCGCATTACTCGCATGGAACCCCAGAATGATGACATTATACGACACCCAAATTGATTAGGTAAATAATATGCTATCAAACAAATCTTAGTCTTAGTCTTCAATCTGAGTGTGTGTCAGTTGAGTTGAACAAAAATCTCATTTAATCATTTACCTATATAAAATCCATGATCGTGAGTAGGTTAATGCGATAATCGCCATTTTGATGTCAGTGGCGTTCAAGGCTGAAAACCAAAAAAATTGAGAATTTCGGACAACGAAACTCCATCCGCAGGCAGTGATAACACAAATCATTTCATTATTTGACGAATTCGTCCATTGTTCAAGCTATATTTGTAGTAGCATGTCGAATTTTCGCGCCAATCGCGTGTATTTATATTTTTTACAAATCTAAACCCACACAATATGTGGTCTAAAACATGGAAATTCTCAAATCGTTTACTGTGTAGCGTTAATAGATATTGTAAATATGTATATATTTTAGTAAATACGTTTTAATAATATTATAAAATGATACCCAAATATTATAAGTAAAGAAAAAAAAAAGCCTATCTATCCCACGTAGCATTCCTATGTAGGTAATGTTTATCCAAAATACTCCGAATACATTTCAATTCGTTCGTATTTAGGTGCAGTTTGTGTAACAGACGGGTATGTGAGCCTTTGACATGCATCCGTGCCTTGTCGGGGCTCGCGGGATTCACGGGCTTGCGGGGCTCACGGGGCTTTCCGTGACTTTCCGGGGCTCCACAAAGCCGGCTAACACTATTGAAGACGAAAGAGACGATTGCCCCGTGTTTACGTCGTTTAAACCTGTATGTATAATGTGGTCTCAGTACATTTTGAGGGATTGCAGTTAGTTTTGTAACGATCACGCTTGCGCTCCCCAAGAGTTAGGCAGAGGTGTACCTATAGAAGAGTTAGGCAGAGGTGTACCTATAGAAGAGTTAGGCAGAGGTGTACCTATAGAAGAGTTAGGCAGAGGTGTACCTATAGAAGAGTTAGGCAGAGGTGTACCTATAGAAGAGTTAGGCAGAGGTGTACCTATAGAAGAGTTAGGCAGAGGTGTACCTATAGAAGAGTTAGGCAGAGGTGTACCTATAGAAGACCCCAATTATGTTGAAGTCCCATGTAATATGCGAGCCTATTATAATTAAAATGAAAACTTGAAGGCAAATATAAGGGATGCGGAAAGAGAAATGTAAAATAGAATTCGGACTGGCCGTTAGTTAGATGAAATCAATATTCTCTAGGAAGTCAATGAAATGAAAAAGAAAATCCTGCTTAGTTTCGCATCCCTTTGAGTCACTCGGTTCAAATTGCATTTAATTTCTTCGGTCTTGAAGGCTTTTAGAAAATAGAAAAGAATAAATTGAGTGAGGAATTGTTGAATGCAAAATAAGTAAGTATAAGTACCTTTTTGTATTTTTATATGGATGATATTTCTTCCTTCAATCATGACAGTTCATATTCAGCCCATTCAAACATTCAGTTTTAAAATTTGCTACCAGAAAGTTCATGTTTTATTCTGAATAGGTATAATCATGAGGTACCTACACCAACTTCATAAGAATAAGGCTGTTATTTCCTGAACTTTTACATTAAGACTTAATTCGTAATTTATTCAAAGCTTGGTCAGTATAACGGTTCAAGATTTATTACTTATCATATAACTGCCGAATCATTTCCTATTCAAATCGAAACGTTTATATCACGCGCAGAGATCTATAATTGTCTCTTATAACAAAAGAATTTACTTATGGAAGCTACAAGAAGTTTTGTGTGGATACACAATCTTTGGCATTCAATGTTTTTTAAATTATTAGCTAAACGAAGGTTAACTCATACTTACCTCAATTCACCTCGTACGTTTAAACCAATTACAAGAAATAGAATGTCATACATGTGGTCATACCTTACATACCTACACAAAAAAAAACACTGGCACTCCGGTAGTGCCGACAGAAGTGAAAACTTGAACAAAGTGACTGGTTTATTCTTCTCGTGAAAGGAATTTATTCAGATTTACAAATAAGCACACAGGATAGACTTCAGCAGTGCTATTCTCTAAAAGACAATTTCATGGCTGTAAGCTGCGACGAGCTCGTCGACGAGACAGCCTTGAGATCGACCGAGCGTACAGCGCTGATTCAAACCGTATTCACTAACGTGGTTGTGCTCGTCGTCGAACCCAAGGCTGTAACCTCCCGTCGCTGTTTCTCAGACGAACGTAGGGCTTGACACAAATTCTATAAATTATAATCGATCAATCTCGACTGAGAGTTTTATAGGTTTAAAATATATATTAAAGGTCTATCTTTAAGTATTATAAGGAATACAGTTAAACTATAACCAATATCATATTTAAAAGAGCTTATTTCATATTTCTTATTACATTTTAAGGCTGAATGACGATTCCTTTGCTCTATTCGTGCAACGCGACGCGACGATGAATTAAAAGTCAACATGACATAACAATAACAACCGATGACGCGACGCTAACAAAATCACTTGAATTTGTAGTTTTTAAACTTTTGGGTGCTTGATTATTTGTATCAGCGAGTGCTTTTAACATAGGTAGTTCTGTGACTAAGAGGATAAATACAACTACCTAATGAAATGTGAGTATTATGATTTTTTCACTGATAGTATATGGCTATTATTACTATTGTCTCATCCACGAGTATTGTATGATACACGAGATATTAATAAAATTTAAGTAAATTACATGATTAGCTATTGTTTTACTATAATATGTACGTATAACTTTATTGTTGTAACGTAACATTGTGTGTTTTAGCATGCCAAGAAGTGCTATACTTTCATTACATAATATGAAAACTGTATAGGTACTTGGAAATTATAATTTTCATATTTAATTTTGTAGAGTCCTAAGCAACCCCTAAGACGACCTACTGACCAATTACTGCCTGTAGAACAATCTACTAGAGGCATGCTCCAGACCGAACAGTCCACACCTTCAATACCAGTAAGTTAATTCTAATCACTACATAGTATAAAACAAAGTCGCTTTCTCTGTCCCTATGTCCCTTTGTATGCTTAAATCTTTGAAACTACGCAACGGATTTTGATGCGGTTTTTTTTAATAGATAGAGTGATTCAAGAGGAAGGTTTATATGTATAATAATAATAATGTTTCCGTGCGAAGCCGGGGCGGGTCGCTAGTAAAATATAATAATGTAATGTTATATTTGCAGGGCGAACGGACATACAACCAGGCCCATCTTTGTATAGGGACAATGTGCCAATGGAAAACCAGCCTAATACAGAACAAAAGGTGAAGTTTTAAATAAAAGTCTTACAATAATATGTTTTAACTTTATAATGGATATTTAGATAACTTTTTTTTGTATTACAGTTTGAGGCTAGATCACCACTTGCAGTCTTGCAATGCGTCATCATAGGAGTAATGCCCCAATTGCATCTTCATGTAAGGTTAACTTAATTATAATTTGGTTAATTATTGGTTTAGTGTAAAAAGCACTACATAGTAGTGGTCTCACTTTTGATTCCCGGGTTGGGCCAATTTGTTGGGATTTTCTGTAGGTTTTTTCAACAGCAGCCCTTATTCAATCAAGATCAAGATATAGGCTACATCTAATAGAATCAAGATATAGACTACATCTAATATGTATACTACATTGTAATATCTATTCCTTTAGAGGGAGAGTGATGTGATGTTGATGATACTTACATATTTGTTTTACCTCTGTATAGTAATTTGTTGCATTTTTATGTTCATAGCATCTCGTAGGCATCGAACGGCACACCGCCGTCTGATCCAGCACTCACCACCTTCTCAAAGGCAATCCAAATGGCGAGCCTGACTGAATGTTTTGTCGCCATTAAAGAGAGGTGTTTGGAAAATGAGAGACTTCTTATTGACAACCAGCAGAGGATGTTCGACTTTTAAGGAAATAAGTGAGTCATGGTCAAGGCAGACCCAGGCACTGCAGGATTTATGAGCATCCATCAGTCGAGGAAGTTGAATCTCCGAAACATGGATCTACTACTATGTTTAGATAATTTTAAGTTTATTTAAGATGGATGTTAAGAAGTTTAAGTATAAGAACTGTTTTTTTGTAGTAAATGTCAATGTTTGTTAGCGGGCATGCTCTTTATGCCTGCAGGCTTTTATTTAGGTACTTATTTAATTTTGTTTTGCTTGGGTAGTTTTCATTGTATATACTAAATTATTTAATTAAATGTCCTGTTTCTTGTAATGTTAATTACTTTGCATACCTACTATTGTATAGAATCAAGTTTTTCTAACTGAATATCAAAAGTCATTTTGAATAAATGATTTTTGATTTGATTGTTTTTAATAGTAAATAAAAAAGAAAATAATGCAGTTATCTGTTTAATTTCTCATACCCCTGTATACACTCTTACCCATTTAAAAATATAGTACAAATAGGGACTAAGGTATAAATAGGCACATATTATTATAGGCTATTGATATTATACTAATCATATACACCTTAAACACCACACTTTAAATACACACCTTAAATGTTATGACAATTGTTGATTATAATAATATTTTTATTAATAATTTAAATACCTATTTATTGTATCTAATCAATAATGGTGAGTATATTCTATCTAAACACGTTAACCACATCTGTAAAGGAACGCATAAATTGTAGATACAACATGCTCGCCATAATTGATTAACTAAATCTCGCCTACTTATCAGCCTACTCTCTAAGTCATCATGTGTTGGAGCCTGATGTGTCAGGATTCCAAGTAACCTAGATTCTTCATCTAAGTCACATTGGTCTCATCATCATAGGAGCTGGTAGCCCGGCTCTATTACATATGTCGTTTAAAACACAGGAAGCCATCACAATTTCTCCCACTTTTATAGGATCATAGTACAATACCCTATGTACTAATAAACATCTGAACCGTCCTTTCAGGATTCCAATAGTCCTCTACACTGTTTCTTGCACTGCTGTGCAAATTGTTGTAATGGCTCTGGAGTCTCAGTTTCTGAATTACTAAAGGGAGTCATTAAATAAGGCCTTTGAGGATATCCTGAGTCACCTGAAATCAATGAATGAAGCTAGAATTAAGTGCAATCTTGACTTGTGTTTAAGTTATCATTGTATTGTAAATAATAACTTCGTGGATTGCCCTAGAGGCAGAAGACTGAGATATGTATGTGTCTACATTCTTCCCAATGATTTTTTGGTAACTTCCATTAGCCAAAAATGATAGTGTGCATAATATCTGAAACATCAGGAATTCAATAGGCTTTTGTTGGTGTGTGGTGAGGTATACCCATCATATCTCAAGAAACCTAGATGTAAACAAACCTTTAGCCTCTTGGTTAAACCACTGGAACGAAGTCGCGGACGCATATATGGACTTAAGTCATCTTCCAATATATTAATTAAATCCTCAGAAAGCCTGTAAATATGGATAAAATCTGTATCACGGAATATTGTTTTAAACTTTCGTATTTGTTTCGCCTGTCGAGCTTTCTTCAAATTATCACTTTTCTTAGCTTCTTCTAATAAATGTAGCTTCAATTGTGTAGTAAAAGAATAGAAATATTTAAAAAATTAAGTACAGTTTATTATTTTTGTCAGTCTACGCCCGAATATTTAGAGCTTTTTGATTTGACAGTTAGAATTAGGAGTGGGCGATACAAATCGTATATAGATACAATATCTATATATCGGTACAATATCCAATACCTATATATCGGACAGTACTGTATCTATATTTCAGGTATCCGCGTACCTAGAACGAGACACTATAACGATATCGTATCACATGATCTATGATATTCGGTTCAAACTGATTCCGGTACAGTAGTAGTTATACGGTTGTAGGTACCGTATCCTTGCGATGCGCGCGGGCGGGAGTGATGTAGCTAGAGATGAACGAGCGAGAAAGCGCGTTAAGCTAACGTCTAATACTAATTTTAAACATTATATACAGGAGCATAGAGTTTAATACCGAATACATTATTTTGTAAACACTTGTAAACAGGTAACCATCAATAAACGTCAAAGGGTTTTAAATCGTACCTATGGCATTCTCAACAAAAAAAGTGAGCCGTCACGGGACGCCTGGCAGATGTGAAACATTGCGCATGGCGACGCGTCGCCACACAGTACACAAGACTGTGACTGTATATATACTTACACCATCATAAAGCGTGGTGACGCGTCGCCACGGCATGCGTCGCCACGCCAGAAATTTGTTTTACGTGCGGCTATAGATGTTTCACATCAAAAATTGTTTTAAAATCACTTTACGCGACCCTTGACCTTGATTGCACTTTGCTGTTTTCGTCAGTCTTCAGTTATTAGCTTCACTCATGACTGATGAATAGATACTTGACATATTTAAATAATTGATAAAAATATAAATCTAGAAAACCGAAACGGCTGTACTAGTTTCATTTCAGAGTGCCATATTATCAACAATACATTCACTGATTTCGAATATACAGTTACAAATAAAATACAATGATGTAATGAATCGAACAAAACCGAAACCTAAATATCACAGTACCAATTTCGATTCCGAGTTCCACACTGATTCAGCCAAATAGATATTGAAATATATAGATACGATATCCGATATTCTAAACCGATACATAGATACGATTTGATATAGTGTAAAAGCGATATTACCCATGCCTAGTTAGAATCGAGGCTGTGGGCGAGACGTCTGACGTTTTACGTCTTACGAATTTTCGATCAGGGTCACGTGACCTGACGCGAATTTAGAAGTTTTTACCCATTCCAAAAAAGTACATACACAGCGCCGCTAAAGAAGTTTTCACTTCAAAAAAACAATAGTTTGAAACTAGAAGCTCAATCTTACCTAAACTTTTCTTCATATCAAAGAACCGTTCTCCGATGCACTATCGCCCCCAGACCTCTGGACACCTGACAACATCGTACATCGTCAGAAAATGTCGTACAATACCGGACACATGTCCATTGTCGGACATTACACTTAATATTTATTGCGGTCAGTCCCAAAAGATATCGTTAACGTGTAGGTACGTGGGAATTAACGTGCGGTGAATAGACCTGTCGGGCTGTGAATGGGATTTTTGCATGCCCCTGTTAATGCATGGTAATTTGTATGAATGATGTAGTGAAAGTATGGGTATGCATTGAGTCTTCGCAGGCTGTCGTACAATAGGACTGGTAAATGGCAGATAGGTATAGGACATAGGCAAGGGTCATTATTCCCACCGTATTTTGATTCCTTTGAGTCTAAATATGCCCAAGTATTTACACTGTCGCACATTAAAGAGTAGCCGAAGCCGTTTTCCTTACCTAAACAACATAATTTTAAACAGATTAAATTTTTTTTAACTGATCAATGTTTTTGTATAATATTTTGCCGCTACGAAAACAAGCACACATAAAACAAATAAGGTACAAACAACCTGGTCCCACCTAGAGTGTTCAGAAATACTTTACTATAAGAAACTGTTTAAAAAGGCTCAATACGAGACTCTTATAAACTATATCGTCTTTGAGGTGGTCGAGGCACTTCGCTGCGAGTGCCCTCTAGCACTGGATTTTTACATAACTTTATATGAAAATCGCATTATCTCGACAAGGGCGGGCTAAGAACGCATCAAATAACCACAGAAGTTTCATGTCTTACAATATGGCAGCACCTAGGTACACACGGTGGTAGTGCATATAATGTGACAGACTGATGTAAAACTTAGGCCACTAGCGAATGTTTTGTCTAGGACGCGACTGGGCGGAGTATTGTTTGGCAATCAAAAAAAAAAATTAAAACATTTTCATGCTTCACTTTTTTCCACCGTAACGGTTACCGGAAGAAAAGTGAAGCATGAAAATGTTTTAATTTTGTCAAATTAACCAACTCCTAATTCTATTAGGCCCTATTCTCTGATGAAAGATAGGTTTACTCTCACTGATTATATAGCTGATGATGATAAACTCCGTAAAACAAAATAATACTCTGATTGCTATAGGTACTACTGCAGTACTGAAGTTTCAGCCACCTTTGATTGGTGCCTTATGTTAAGAGACTAGTACTTCTGTTGCACTTATTTGTATATTTCGCGTCAGTACGGTTTTGTCGTAGAAAGCCGCACACAGGCGTTTTTGCATCTCATTACCAATACGGAGCGGATTAAATTAGCTGTCGACAAGCCTATTTCTAGCAGCCTAGCAGCCAAGCCGCCTGTCTGGGCTGAACAGACATTGCGTAAGCTACACGGTGCGGAGACAAACAACGGAATTACGGAGACGGGGTTTTATGACCGGGTTTACAGGTACGCGTGTAGGTAGGTAAAGGGATGTTTTGGAAGACAACAGAAGGACAGGTCTATATCAAAGTAATATTTGCCGAAATAGAACAGAATAGAACACTCTTTATTATATAGGTATACCATATCAATTACAGATATAAATGTAGAAATAATTTATAACAAGAATATTTACGTGTCTCATAGGTTGTATTCTCATTAATGTTAGTTATGTTAAAATGTTCCTAACATCTACGCAGTCATCTAAACATTTGTTTCAGCAGAGGAACTCGAGGAAATAAAATTGTTTCTTATTATAATGACTAATGTTACTCTGCCATTTATTGCAGCATATCGCAAATGTCAGCCAGATGACTTCCAGTGCGGCATGGAGGGTGCCGGACCCGCCAAGATCTCATTACAGGGACCATGTATACCTAAGGATAAGAAATGTGACGGGTAAGAAAAACTACATTCATTGTTAAACATTTATAATATCCTGCCTTATCATGCAACAAATAAAACCGAATTTCCTCTGTTCTTCCAGGTACTTAGACTGTAGAACAGGTCGCGACGAACAGGATTGCCCTGGACAGTCGCTGTCCTGTCGACTGGACCAGTTCAGATGTGCGGGCGGCAACAAGTGTGTGGACTTGGCCGTCAAGTGTGACCACAAAGACGATTGCGGCGACAACTCGGATGAAGAACATTGCAGTGAGTAGAGCTTGCTAGATTAACTTAATTGTGACCTCAACAGCAGAAAGTGCAACTACAGACAGCAACCTATTATGAACCATAATGCAACAGATCTGATTTGATATAATATTGTGATGCATAATCGGAAGTAAGTTAAAGGACTGTATCAATCTATTTGCATTCTGGGTTAGGTAATTATGTTATGTCAGTTACGACACCCTGGCAAACTGACAGCTTCACCTCTTCAAGATACGAAAAGGCATCAAAAGGGTCCCAATTCAAGGTTCATAACTTGTTTTAGCAACTAATCCGATACCCCTTACTACTATCTTAGCGACAAAGCTTATACAAATTCTTCGACATTTCCCAGGTTTCCCACCATGCCACATCGGTCAGTTCCGCTGCAGCAACGCCCTCTGCATCCCCGCGACGTACCACTGCGACGGTTACAAGGACTGCTCGGATGGCTCGGACGAGGCCAACTGCACGGCGATAGCCTGTCCGGACAACAAGTACCTCTGTCCCAAGGGAGGTCCAGGAGGCACGCACAAGTGTATCGCCCGGTCACAGCTCTGCGATGGAAAGAAGGATTGTGAAGATAATGCTGATGAGGAAACGGCTTGCTGTGAGTATTTTGGCAGGGTTTTAGATATTATAAATTATAAAGCCAGTTTGCATTTTTGCTGCAAAATTGATAAGAGATAGAACCAATGACAAGTTTGCTTAACATAGGTATTTATAAACTCCAGATCGGTTAGCCAGCTATAAATTCGTGCACTTACTTTGGAAGTCAATACTACAACAAAATTTGGGTATGTTATATTGGCACTGCACAAAGGGGTAATCCAAAAAAGAATATCCATAAATTATATAGTGTAACTCAATTACATCCGCCACACTCCACTCGACACCTTAACATATGCAATGAATATAACTCTAACTCTTGCCTTGCACGTGACAGTATTACAAAATATGTGTCGTGACTACACACGAGCTCATTTTTAGTCTAATCCACGGAGAAATAACTGTATATAACCAAAACCAGTACGAATGTAATTTTCTTTATTGCCTCTAACATTGAGAGCGAAAAGATTAGAATGTCTTCTGAGAAAATGTTATTTATTTATTTATTTATATATACTTTATTGTACACCAGAAAATACATAACAAAAAAATACAATTATGTTATAATGTTATACTTCGTGATGGATTTATTTAATCTAATGTCTCCAATAAGTTGCCACTGTTTTATGTAAAGTCTGATCCAGTACTCTTAGGATTCGTAGAACAGCAACCGTTTATTAAGGTCCGTAGATTGCGGGCGACCGACGTCCACCAATCGATATTGATTGCGTCACAAATAAAATCGATGGCCGATCGATGAACGTAACCCAGATCGATTTGAACACTCGACATAGATCGACCGCAATCTATTCGCACATTTAAAGTTCGCAATGGCAATTTGGCAACTAGTGAAGTTTTTTAGGGTTGCGAACCTTTTCTCTTTTGACTTTGTAGAGTATAAAACAATATTCCTTGTTCCACAGCGATGGCATCCTGCCCAGCTCTGGAATGCGAATACAAGTGCGTGGCGTCGCCATCAGGCGGAGCGTGCGCGTGCGCGGCCGGGCTCATGCTGGCGACTGACAACCGCACGTGTGTGGACCGCGACGAGTGCAAAGAGTGGGGCTTCTGCCACCAGCTGTGCATCAACACTCCTGGATGTAAGGAACTTATCGTTACATGAAGCCTGTATTCCCCAAAGGCAGAGGTGTAAGGTTTACTCACTTATCGCCAGTATGTTTAAGGGGCTTACATGACCTAAAGCGCGGTGACAGTCGGACAGCATAGAAAAGAAAGCGAAGCGCGATGACACAACGCTGGTAATTTATTGCAAAGTATGAAGCAATTATTTAACTACAAAAAATCTATTGTTTGGTCTAAAAAATTAAAACACTAGTATTTTAGTATGTTGATTGTAGAATAATCTGACAAAAAATCAGAATGATTGTGGTATGTATGGTTTTTATTGTAAAAATAAAGTTTTTAGAGGTATCTTCATGATTTTCTTCTATCGTACCAAATTAGTTGTATTATGTTTTCAACACACTGTCTACCTAGCATATATTCTGAAGAATATCATATATTTTTCTGATTTTGTTTACTGTCGATAATATACTTTTATTGTTTCTAAAACTTGCGTTTTTTGTGTTTAGGTCCTATAAGCCCCTTAAGTCCCATGTAAAAGGGGATGAGCCTATCGCCATCAACCGGGCCCATTTGCCTTTTCCCAACTATTTACGGGGTTCAGTAGCTGAATAACAGTATTTTACATGGAGCGACTGCCTATCTGACCTGCGCAACCCATTTACCGGGTAACTTTCGGGCTTCCGGACCGATCATACCCTGAAGTGGCACTTGCGGCAAGAAAGTTTACAAATGGCTTAAGACATCCAGATCAAAATTCTTGAAACTCTTAAATAACAGTCGGCAGCAGTCTCGTAACGTTTTAATAAAGACCACCAATGAATTGCCTCCCCCAGCGTACAAGTGCCTGTGCGCCGTGGGCTACCAGCTGGCGGAGGGCGGGCGCTGCGCGGCGGGTGCGGGCGGCGCGGGCGGCGCGGGCGGCGCGGGGGGCGCGGGGGGCGCGGGCGGCGCGGGGGGCGCGGGGGGCGCGCCGGCGCTGCTGCTGGCGCACGCGGGCGCGGTGCTGCGCATGGACCTGCACGGCCGCGCGCCCGTGCACGTCGCCAACGCCACGCAGGCGGCCGGCCTCGACTTCCACTACCGGAAGAACCTGCTGTTCTGGTCTGATCTTAAGACTAGGAAGGTGAGGATCCTGTTATTTTCTACTATAGACACTTCAGAAAGAGAATCTTTAGTAGAAAGCGAAGCCGACCATTTTCTAAAACTCGATGTACTTTGGAGCACATCGAGTTTAAAGACTCCTACAAACAGGCACGACACGCGATATAATCGCGCGCGACACAGAGGCACCGCTCGTTGCACGACTTGCGGTGCCTTTGTGTCGCGTGTCGTGTCGCGCCTGTTTGTAGGAGCCTTAACGCTAAAAACAAACTTATTGACTTTTTAAATCACCGTCATGTCTATTTTATGCAGAATTAATAGAATAGAAAATAATATTGTGTATTGTTGTTGTACATGGATATCAGTATCACGTAAATGTGGTCCTTTAAAAAGTATCTCTACAACATCTACACCTACATTCTAAACTATATTATTATAGTCTAGGTATATATCGATACCTCTGGGCTCAAAGGGCGTATAGCACGTTTGGCTAAATGTGCCAACGCCCTTTGAGCCCAGAGGTATCGATATAAGTCAATGGTCTAGGTACAATAATAAGAGTACTTATAGTAAAAAAAAAAAAATAATAATATTCTAACACAAGATAGATATATAGGTAGTTTTAGTTTCTGTGTATCCTATCCATACACAGAAACTAAAACTAAAATAGGTAGGTACAAGAACTATTTTAAGAAAGAAAAACAGGAAACGATAGAATTAAAAAGTCAATGGATTCTCTCGGAAGTCTTCAAAATATTAATTATTGAATAATAACATAATGAAACAATAACATAATCTAAATATATCACTAGAAAAGAATTAAAAAATGCGTGACGGTAGGGAAAACAAAATTTTTGCTCTGTCTAAATCAAATCACCTTACGTTTCAGATCCACTCGCAGCAGCTGAGCGTGCCAGCCGGCGTGACCAGCTACACCGGCACCGACATCACTGTGGCGGGCTCGTGGGCGCCCGTGGCGCTGGCGGTGGACTGGGTGGGAGACAAACTGTACGTGGCCGACGCCATCGGGCAGAAGATCGACGTCTTCGAGCTGGATGGTCGCTGGCATGCTGTCGTACTCGGCTCCAACCTAACCAACCCTGCTGATCTGGCCCTGGACCCGACGTTGGGATTGATGTTTGTAGCTGATAGTAGTCAGGTGAGCGTTTCACGGATTCAATATTAGTTTAAAATGAAATCTCCTGAAGACGATTTTCAGAATGAAATATAAATTCTTCAACATAAATAAAAATCTCTTTCCTACAGAATCCAAGGTTTCTTCTATATATTCCGATCCACTTACTTAATTTTTATTACTTGCAGATCATCAGAGCGAATATGGATGGAACACACGTAAAGTCAATCGTTTCTGAGGCAGCTTACAAAGCATCCGGTATCGCAGTGGACATCATCGCTAGGAGGGTGTTCTGGTGCGACTCGCTCCTAGACTACATAGAGACCGTGGACTACGACGGAAACCATCGGTTCCTGGTCCTCAGAGGTCAGCAGGTTCCCAGCCCATCAAGACTGGCACTCATTGAGGACCGCGTTTACTGGTCAGACAACACCAAACAGGGCATCAGCTCCGTCAACAAATACGAGGGACCTTCCAGCATACAGGCCATCTTCAAAATGAAGGACATCAGAGAACCAAAGGCTATCACTGTCGTACACTCGCTGAAGCAGACCTCAGTCAACAACCCATGCGGTACCAACAACGGCGGCTGCTCACAGATGTGCATCGTCACCGCGCTACAGAACGGAGGGCTCGGGTACCGCTGCGCCTGCAACATCGGATATAGACTAGAAACTGACTTAAGAAACTGTGATCTTGTCAAGGAATTCCTTATGTATTCCCAGCAGAGGTTTATCAAAGGAAAAGTATTAAACCCGGTTATTGAAGGCTTCAGTGACGCCATACTACCGGTCGTGTCAAAACGGGCCAGGTTCGTTGGCTTAGACTTCGATGCTCGAGACGAGCACATCTACTACTCAGACGTTTTACAAGATGTCATATACAGGGTTCATAGAAACGGAACGACAAAGGAAATCGTTTTGGCGTCACAGAACGAAGGAGTCGAGGGTTTAGCAGCAGACTGGGCATCCAAGAACCTTTACTATATCGACTCGAGGAAGGGAACATTGAACGTGCTATCGACAAGAAATGTAGCTTATAGGAGAACTTTACTGAAGGATTTGAAGAGACCACGAGCTATTGTAGTACATCCTAACAAAGGTTTCATCTTCTTCTCCGAGTGGGACCGCCCTGCCAACATCAGCAGAGCGTACACCGATGGTACAAATTTGCTGGTATTCGAGAACGTGACCCTGGGTTGGCCGAACGGCTTGTCCATAGACTTCGATGCGGACAGACTGTACTGGTGCGACGCCTTGCTTGACCACGTCCAACACTCAAAACTCGATGGTACTGACGTAAAGACAGTGAACTCTCGACTCATCAGACATCCATTCTCCATTGTCATCCACAAAGAATTTATGTACATCACTGACTGGAGATTAGACGCCATTGTAAGGCTACACAAACTAACTGGAGAACAAGAGGATATTATGGTTCGAGAGCCGCAAACAAACAGGTTATACGGTGTCAAAGTGTACAGCGAGGAGATTCAGAGGATAGATCCCATGCAGCCGTGTTCGAGGGACAATGGGAACTGCCAGAAACTGTGCTTCGCTGTGCCTCGGAACAACACGGAGTTGCTGACGGTGAAGTGTGGGTGTCCTTATGGGGAGAAGCTGGCTGCTGACGGAACCAGCTGTATCGCTGACCCGAGCTCCGAGCCTCCTGTGCAGGCGTGTCCTCATTCGTGGGACTTCACCTGTAACAACCAGAGGTGCATTCCTAAGAGCTGGGTGTGCGATGGTGATGATGATTGCTTGGATAACAGTGATGAAGAACAAAATTGTACCAGTGAGTAGATCTTTATTAATTGTTCCTATATGTTATCCTGTGTCTAAGAGAAGCACGAGGACATGAATAAAATATAAGACATGTATTCTTCATGTGGTGGCTACTCACGAGGACAAGGCCCTTGTCTTTAGTTTTTGTGTTTACCCTTTACATTATATTTTTATCAAATAGAAAACAAGAATTTAAGAATCATGAATTCAAGAATTAAAACTGTACTTAAATGTGCCGTGTAATGGATATCACATACGATTAAATACCAATAAAGAAAACATAAGTTTAATCACGTGCCAATAAAATACTTGCTATACCTTCCAGAAACAACATGCAGCGGATCAGAATTCATGTGCAAGTCTGGTCGCTGTATCCCGGCGACTTTCAAATGCGATTCGGAGAACGATTGCGGTGACTTCTCGGACGAGACCGGCTGCGTCAACGTGACGTGTTCTTCGTCACAGTTCCAGTGTGACAACGGGCGCTGTGTGCCCAACACCTGGAAGTGCGACTCCGAGAATGACTGCGGAGATGGATCTGATGAGGGCTCTCATTGTGCTGAAAAGACTTGTGCTTATTTCCAGGTTTGTTGTTAGACTGTGTATTGCTACCGGTCTGCTGCTAACCCCTGGTTTACGATAAGGTATAAGACATATTGTATTCTTCATGTGGTGTCTACTAGTTTCCTTATCGCTTACACCTAAAACAAGTTGTAAACTCTAATTGAATTATCGGTCTTAAAAACGCAATTTTACAAATTAAAATTAGCAAGCAATTTAGTTACCTTTTAATCTAAAAATCTGCCGTTTTAGATAAGATTGCTAAGTTAAGCTAAAGCTTACGTATTTTAACATGAAATTATTTCCCCAGTTCACGTGTCCCCGCACGGGCAAATGCATCCCGGCGTCGTGGGTGTGCGACGGCGACGACGACTGCTTCGACAAGCAGGACGAGGCCGACTGCCCGCCCGTGTCCTGCCTCGCCAGCCAGTTCAAGTGCGCCGACCTCAAGCAGTGTGTACAGGTGCGTCCAGCATAGTCAAAGTCAAATCATTTATTTCCAATAGGCACATAATAGGCACTTTTGAACGTCAAAATTTGCAAAAAAAATTAATTGATTTTCTAGTTTCAGTCAGCCATTTAAAAAATCTAGGATATTATGGTAGTTGGAAAGTATCGGAACTTGTCACCACCGCTTATTAACATGGAGGTATACAGATCGAATAGCACTTTCTGTTTTCCGCAAGGACGGAGGACCTGAATAAATCCTTTGATCTGCGAATCTATCATAAATGTGCTGTCAAATCTGAAGAAACGAAACGGCTGGTTAAAGATTGTCTCAAACCATCTGACCATCGTCACACATTGTAATAGAGATAAGAGAACAGTAAAGTTCTACATAACTGTTTATTTAATTAATAATGATACATGCCATTTAAATATATAAACCTTACTAACAAACGTTGTATAGCGTGCCCACCGTCCAGCAGTTCATGACACGACTTTCCAAGCGCTTCTTTGATATTGCTATAAAGCACCCCAAAACCCCTGACTGCGGCGGCCGCCCGATACACTCCCTCCCGTATAAGTAGAATTCGCCGACCGAGGCATACCCTTGCCATCCCCGACGACGCCACGATCCTCCTACAGGAGAGTAGGAAGGCCACCAGTACCCTCAGAAAGCACAAATCTCGACAGCTCTCCTTCCGTCCTCGCTGTCGAGGCCTATCGCGACGCCTCATACCATGTCCGCCCCGACCCTTGCTCAAGCCAGCCCGCGCCGCTGAGCCTGTAGTTTTACACTCGTCCCCAAATAATTCCGATCCAGCCTGTCCCTTGCTGCCCTTTCCCAAAGACGCCCTAAGCCGAGGTCCGTATCCCATAGGGGGTGCCCTTAGCGTGTAGTTGCTTAGTTTTTAAGTTTTTTAAGCTCTGGCGGGAGGCCTTAATGTATTGAGGCATCCACAGGCAAGCCCGGTTAAGCAGACGACAGCCTCATAGGTTGAATTGCGAGATGCGATTAACAAAAAAAAAAAAACGTTGTTTAACGGCTGTATAGTTACACAACGCTTTGTGTTCTTCTTTCAAAAGTCAAATTACTATCTGTTATACTCGTAATACGTTTATTAGTAAGGGGATAAATAATTAAAATTGACAAAACAAGAGAACTTAAAAATAAAAATGCAGAAAAGAGAAAAGTACAATGATTTATTTATCTATGACCTCCTGTCTCCATGTCCTCAGGAAGCCTACAAGTGTGACGGCATCCCGGACTGTAACGACGGCAGCGACGAGGCGGGCTGCCCGTCGCTCGCGCCGCACCAGTGCCAGCCCGACAAGCAGTTCCAGTGCGCGTCGTCCGGTATCTGCATACCTACCACCTGGTATTGTGACGGTAAGCATCTGAAAACTGTTGTAAGGACAATACGATTAGTTCTTAAAACGCCTGACCTTAAGGGTTTGATTTACACATCGCACTTTGACCTTACACTGCTAAGTCCATTTTATTTGAATCATCATCAACTGCCTAGCCAACTATGTTGGGGTCGGCTTCCAGTTTAACCGGATGCAGCTGAATATGAACATTATACTATATAAAGCTCGATTACCACTGACTCACTGATTGACATAATTGTTCTCCCAGATGGTGAAGGGGGAGGTGGGTATATTTTTACAGATTCGTATAGAAGTAACTCTCACGAGTATGGGAAAAATCCCAAACCTCCCCTTTTCCACCCCACTCTCCCCCCTCCCTATCGTATCTCGGAAACTAAGAGTCCCGTGTTTTGTTGTTTTACGGATTCGTATAGAGGAGGCTCGGAAAAGTAAAATCCATTTTTCAAAGTTGCCCCCCTTGCCCCCCTTCTCCCCCCCTCTAGAGGTAGATCTCGGAAGTTAACAGACTTGGAACATTTTTTTTTTCAGATTCATATCAAGGGGCCCAGAGTTGGTCAAAATCATTTTTCAAAACTCCCCCCTCTCCCCCCATCGTAAGAAATACTCCTCAAAAACACGACCCCGCGAGCTGCTTGCAGCTCGCGCAACGCCCAAATACTTTTTACAAGGGTAAGAAATACTCCTCAAAAACACGACCCCGCGAGCTGCTTGCAGCTCGCGCAACGCCCAAATACTAGTTATTCATATAAAGTTAATGTTTTAGTGGTATTAGGAACAGAGTGTAAAGTTCACTCATCCTCCATAGAAATGGGAGGATCCTCCGACTAGACGGGTGTTATGTCTGGCGGGCAACTGCCCGATGATTCATTTCGGGCCGTTATACATACATATGATAGTTGCGCGGTAAATGTCGTGACGTTTGTCTTATCAGGTTCTAGGAACTCAGATGCTGATACTTAGGTACACGACAAATTGGCTCAGGGGGGATATATCGAGAAGTTCACAATTTCTCTTTATGATATGATTCTGGTGCCACTAACCTGCCCGAGAGCCACGCAAGTGGTATGTTCCTCTCACCGCGGAAAGGCTAGTCACCATCATCGTTCATGTATACATATATTCGAGACTAAGGGTCTTTTAAGGGGGCCCCCCCCTGGGGGGCCCCACAGGCCTCCATACCTCCCCTCACAGCCTGCCTCTACCTCCGAATACCTAACACTCTTACGTAACTTCTCGATATACACCCCCAGTTAACTCTTATGAACTTTGTGCAACTCACCAGAGGGCCAGCTTACTCTTTTGGTTACCTCTTCTAGTAATTTCCTCCGCGTGCCGTTCACTCACACACACACACCATACTCTCGTCTTCTACCTAACCTCTTTTTTTTCTCTCTAAAATCTACCCCCCCCTCTCAACTGTCATTTCTTTCATATTCATAGACAAGCAGATGATACCAGCAATAATAATCATTCGATTCACTCACATTTCGTTTGGATAATCGCATCTTTCGCGACACTCCCAAGGAAGACGAAGATTGTTATAGCAAAGTGAAAAGCTGACGAGTCCACACTGCAATCTTTTCTCTTGCTTTGACTGCAGCGACTCGCCTTACTTTGACTTCTTGTGTCTCGCTCAAATCACCCCCATTATGAATCTCCATCTCTTCACTGTCGTCTCTACTTTCTGAGCTTGGTAGAGTCAGTTGTTCTACCACCTCTGAGTCTTTATTATCTTTCTCGGGGTTACTGATCTCTCTCTCTCCTACCTCACTCTCCTGTATGGCAACCTCCTTCTCGTTAGGTTTGTCAGAACTCTCTTTTATTAAGTCTAGATCCATTGGTTGTTCTTGGATCTTTCTCGGGTTCGAAATAACTGGTGTCGTTTCTTGTATCACAGGCTCTCTGCTATCATGACTCTCGGTCAAAATTGGTTCTGAAGGTATATCTGACTCTGTGACATCATCCATGTCAGCTTCTAGTGGGTATAGGTGGCCAACCGATCTGGTGAACTCGGTATTTCCTACTCTAACTCGGGCCACTCTACACTCTCCATCTTCGCTCCTTACAAGCGATGTTATTTTGCCCACTTTCCAGTTCTGTCTGTTTCTTGCTTCACTCTTGATCTGGACTATATCCCCAACACGTGGTGTCTTGCCCGTTGTCACTCTTGGTTGTTTTACATTATTTTTGTATCGTTCTCTTAAACTTGGTAAATATTGACCTATGAACATCTCCTTGAACTCGGCTACTATATTCTGACCTCGCTTCCATCCTTCTATAAGGTCTCGCTTAGTCACTGTGTCGGAGTTTATGGTAATATTCGTTGACAAGTTCATGGTCAAGCTTTTACCCAGTGATAGGAAGTCCGCTGGCTTCAGTACGTACTCTACGTCTGCGCCTACACATGTCAACGGTCTTGTATTGACTACCGCTTCTACTTCTTTTATTACCGTCTGTAGTCCGCTGTCACCCAGTAGATGTTTGCTCAGTGTTCGTTTCAGGCAATGTTTCACAATGCCGACTAACCTTTCGTACACTCCACCATGCCATGGCGCTAATTGCGGTATGAACCTCCACTTAATCCTTTTCTCCACGCAAAACGTGCTGGTCAAAAGTTCAGATGTAAGTTTGAATTGCAGGGCATTGTCAGAGAGGATTAGTGTTGGTACTCCTCTTGAGGCCACAAATCTTCTAAGAGCAAGTAGACATTCTTCGGCGGTCAAGTTCTCTACTACCTCGAGATGGACCGCTCGTACCACTAAGCATGTGAAAAGACAAATCCATCTCTTTTCATTTCCACTCTCGCATTTCACCATCATTGGACCGAAATAATCCATTCCCAAGAATGCGTATGGTGCGCTGTACTTCACGCGTTCTGGCGGCAATGCTGGTGTCGTCGGTAGCTTGTAGGGACCACCTCCATGCTTGATGCACTCCGGGCATCGTCTTAAGACCTTTTGTACTTGTGCTCTGCCCTTAGGGATCCAGTATTTTTGGCGTATTATACTCAATGTATGTGGGACTCCTACGTGGTAATTCTTTTTGTGGGTCTCTCTGATAACCTTTGTAGTATACTCGCATTCACTTGGTAGCAAGATTGGATGTTTCGAGTCGTATGCCATATCAGCATGCATCATGCGACCTCCGCATCTCAGAAGACCGTCTACATCTATGAATAATCCTAGATTTCTTGTAAGATGAGAATCTTTTCCTTTGACTTCTTCTGGAAAGTATCTAGATTGGATCTCCTTTATCTCTCGTACTTCAGAGTCGATATTATTAGTTTGCTCGGACATAGTGGCAATCAATGGCATCTCCGGTCTGTCCTTGTTCAGGTTGTCTTCGATTGCTTCTGCCATGTCTCTCTCTTCTTCTTTGCGATCGCTTTCTTCAGTAAGATCTGGAGGCTGCTCTTCCAGACCCTCCACAACAGCAGAGAGAGTCGACAGGTGATCTTCCAGGTGCCTATCATTAGGCCATATGTTCTTATTTGTCAGGAGAAAGTCAGGACCTTGCAACCATGTGTGTTTCTTCTGATGCCAAAGTTCAGGCCGGGTCGCAAGGTCAGCCGGGTTAAGTCTTGAATTGATATAACAGTTTTCGACGTTCCCATTCTGTTTTATCTCGTCTACTCTGTTTGCGACGAAAGGAGGCAACAGTTTGTTCGATTTGACCCAACTGAGGACGACGAGACTATCTGTCCAGAGATATTGTTTGGAGATGTGTAATACCAGTGTCTTTTTTAAGTAGGCTATCAATCGGCTTCCTATAACATAACCAAGCAGTTCCATTTGTGGAATTGTAAGTGGTTTTTTATTTTTCGGAGGACTGGTCTTTCTTGGTCTTGGTCAGCCTTTGACGTTGATTCATTCTTGTCTCCTTTCCTTTTTTCTAGCGGAGCTATCCTGGTTTTGGACATAAGCAGTGTAGTTTTCACGTTGCGTCCATCATCAGCACGCAAGTACGCCACTGTAGCATACCCGTGGTTGGAGGCGTCGGTGAAGCAATGTAGCTCGTACTCAATGTTCCTTTCGTTCACACAACTACGGAATCCTGTGTAGCGGGGAAATGTACAATCCTTCACATCATACAATGTGGAAGCAATCTTTCCCCATTCTTCATGAAGCTCTGGAGACAGTGGTGTATCCCATTTGTAGCCTCTTCTCCATAGTTCTTGCAGAAAGAGTTTCACCGGTAATAAAAGTGGAGCCACAAATCCACATGGATCGTAGATTGAGGCTAACACTCTTAGTACTTGCCTCTTGTTAGTGACTTCACTCGGGTCAAGGATGTTATCTTTAAGATTTAGCCGCAGTGTGTCTTCTTCCTTGTTCCACACTAGGCCTAAAACCTTAGTTTCTTCTGTTAGTTTCGCTCTTCTCTTCATCGGTATCTTCTCCATGAGCGCATAATCGTTTGACGTCCAATCTCTGATGTTCATGGATAGTTGTTGAAACAAATTTTTAGTTTCTTCAAAGAGTTTGACAGCATCTTCAGTGGTGTTGGCACCTGTCACTAGATTGTCTACATAGCATTTGTCAGCTATGCTCCCTAGAAGATCTGGATTTGTGGTTGAAATGTGGTAGCGTATTACTGCATTTAGTAGAAATGGGCTAGAGATTATGCCGAATGGCACCCGGCAGAACCTCAGGTGTAGAATATTGTCATAGGTCAAGGGTTCTTCAATATTCTTCACCCATAGAAATCTGGTCACATCTCTATCTTCTGTCTGTAGGCCTACTTGCAGGAAGGCCTTCTCCACGTCTGCTAGAATTCCTATCTTATAAACTCTGAAGTTAACAAGTAAAGCTGTTAGATCTTGCAATAAGCAGGGTCCTTGATACAAACATTCATTTAAACTAAGATGATCTTTCGACTTTGCTGAAGCATCATACACAATACGTCCGCGTTTACCAGCTTGCTTGACTATATGGTGTGGTAAATAATGTATCAGAGGAGTTGTTTGACAAGTCGTATCAGATTCAGGTTCTACAATTTCAATTATGTTTGCTTGGATCTGTTCTTGTAAGATGTTGTTATATTCATCCAATGTAGCTTTGTCTGCTCGCAATAGTAAACCCTTCAGTCTGCCATATGCAGGGCCATAGTTTGTAGGTAAGCTTGGGTGTGATTGCGTCCAAGGCCACTTCACATGATATCTGCCATCTTGATATTTAATGGTGTTATTGAAATGTTGAACAACTTCTTCTTCTCTGGTTGCTTTAACGGAGTCGGTTATGCCAATGTTTTCTAAGGTCCACAAAAATTTAATATCCAAGTTGCGTAATGGCAGGTCTGGTTCAGAGTAGTGAGAAAGCTCGCAACCACTCTGATGGTATGTTATTGCGGAGAGAGTAACTTCCCTTCCTTCTTGTTGTTCTAGGCGGCCTGATACTATCCATCCGAAATCCGTGTTGACTAGGTGAAGATGGTCATCAATCATAATTTTTTCATTCCTGATAAATGAGAAGTAATAGTCGTTGCCAATGAGAATATCTACGGCTTGGCCAGCTGATCCATCATCCGCCAATACATCTACCAGGTCCGAGTGGCTTACATTCGGTACTGCTATTCTATCAGTAATGTGAGGAACTATATTAACTCGGATTAACTTCTGGACTCCTCTTTTTGTTTCAATGGTGATATTAGCAGATGGGCTCAGGGTCTGAGCTGGTTTCTCTGATCCGAAGGTAAATATCATCAGCAGATGTTCTTCGTCCGGGGTAAGGTTTAGATGTTTTGCTAAGTTTGTCGTGATGTAACTTCTCTGACTACCTGAATCAAGCAGTACTCTGCACCGCGGTAGATCGTTTTCGCTCAAGACTCGTACTGTTGCTGTCTGTAAAAAGGATGTTGAGTTAATGACATGCTTAGACATTGCAGTAGTTACTTGATCACTTAGCTTATCGTTACCCGCTCTGCTGTTCTTCGTTGGACACAAGGAGCGATTGTGAGAGCCTGCACAATGATAGCAACGTATCAATTTCCTACATTCTCTGGCCTGATGGCCCTTTCCAAAGCAGTTAAAGCATCGTTCCTTTAGCTGGATCCTTCTAGCTTGTATATCCTGGAATTTACCACACTCATCATTGTAGTGATCTTCATCACAGAATATGCAAGCGCGCTTTATCAGTTTGTTCGGGGCTTGAGTATCTCTGTCTAACTTTCGTTTCCTATTCCTCTCATTGAAGCTGGCTGCGTCGGAGCTAAAACTTCTTTGCTGACGTCGTTCATTAAACCTTTGTTTGGTTGGCTTGTCAGATGTCTTGACATACAAAGCTTCAGTTGATGTTGTGATAGGTGTGAGTGGCGAGGTGGCGGCTGACAACTTGCTCTGTGATGACTCCATCGCTGTCAGCACCGTTCTGAGCACCTCTCGGATGTCTGACACTGACTTCGCTCCAGTTAATCTCACATTGACTTCATATAAAATTCTCTCTGGAAACTTCTCCATTATTATAGATCTCAGGTGGTTACTTTCTACGTTTTCGCCCAGAGATTGTAATACGCGCAAGTGCCTTTCAATGTTGTCTAGGCTTCGAAGAGCCTCCTCTGCATTGTCAGAGCACTTGAGCATATTAGTGATTTCCTGGTAGTGGGCATCAACCACCCTGTCTTTAGAACCATACCTGGTCTTCAGAGTATCTACGGCTATGAAGTAGTTCTCGTTAGTAACTGGAAGACCTTCTACTGTTTCACGAGCTCTGCCTTCCAAGGAACTTACTAGGTAGGCCATCTTATCTACGTTGCGGAGAGTTTTACTGCCTATATTAGATTCGAATTTGTCCCAAAACTCTGTGAAACGCAGTATGTCGCCGCTAAACTTCGTAGGTTCCAGCTTTGGTAATCTTGTCGTTGAACCTGGTGCGGGCATTTCTTGGTTTGGAGTCGCCTTTTCCTTTAGGCAACGTTCGTATATTGTCATATTGGTAAGTGTGGCTTCAGCTTCCATCTGTACTTGGAAACCTTCACTTAGCAGGTTGACGGACGCTTCGCTCGTAGCCACGGGTGTCAGGCGGTTTGCTTCTTTATCATACAACTCAATGAGCTGCCTGAGACGAAGCGTGGCCCCGACGAAATCCATTTCATGCACTCCCTCTGTCACGTCCGAGATTTGGGCAAGCAGTTCGCGCGCCTCTATGTGGCCCTTTGACAGGGCGTCAAGGCGCTTCCGTACTTGTAGTAAAAGTATTGCTTCCATGGTGGCGCCGACTGCAAGTCAACACACGAAAAGATTATAACTAGGATGATCCTGGGTCAACACTTCCTTACTTACTTACTTATTTCGCATCACATTGTTAGATTCAAGATAGATTCGACTTGCGTCACACTTACTTTCGAGTTTTCGGCGGCCGGCTAGGAAACAACGAATTTCACGTACAAGCACCAATGAAACTTATTAATAAATCACGATAGCGTAAATAAACTTAAGCAATACACTTTTTAATACCCTTGCGATCTTTATCACTGTGTTTTTACCTATTATTCAGAGCACCAATTCTAGAAATAACTTTACACAACCGGCATTTGATTTTACACAAGAAACAAACAAGTGGGTACAAGAAAAACATTTTACTGGTTAAAGTAAAAAGTTAGTTTCCTATGTCTGCTACAGGTTCTTTCACATCGTTTTCTTTTGAGCCAATCACCTACGAATATTTCTTGACACCGCAAAAAACGTCAAACACTAACCTATAGAAACGCTTTGTTCTCATTTACGCTTTGTTCTCATACGAACGATAAATGGTGAACGAAAAAAAAAAAAACAAGACCGTATAACATTAGTGTTGTTATTAAAAAAAACAACATTGAATCGATTCGATTAAGTCGATCGATTATTTATTTATTTATGTACACACAAAATACATAACAGGACATTACATAAATAAAACTAATACAATACCTACTAATAAATTAATAATAACAAACACTAACAATACTACACTACTGCTTGGATTAATACTAGGTACCGATTTAAGGATTCGAGTTATTGTACCTATCGAACCTTTTATACAATCGTAAAAGCTCGTAAATTATCAAGGAAGAGAGAGAGAGAGAGAGAGAGACAGTAGGTACAATGTTTTTTTTTTTTTTTTTTTTTTCTTTTTCTTTCTTGTGCTGTAGGTAACATCTGCCGTCGTTCATTAAACAATAATTTCATACAATCATACATTCATCACGTACATCACACAGTACATACAAATAACAAATCTTATGTCAGCACTAAGTATCTATCTACCTCATCTTTTAGGCGACATCAAAGAGCAATCATGATAGCACGTCGTTTTCTTTCTAGTGCCTACCAATCTCTTTAGCTCTAGTGATGCCACGTCGTTCTCTTTCTAGTGACCATCGGCCCTAAATACCTAACTCGTGTGATGTCACGTCGTTTTCTTTCTAGTGACCACCACCTCAATAGCTCAAGCGATGTCACGTCGTTTTCTTTCTAGTGACCATCGGCCCTAAATACCTCACTCATGTGATGTCACGTCGTTTTCTTTCTAGTGACCACCACCTCAATAGCTCAAGCGATGTCACGTCGTTTTCTTTCTAGTGACCATCGGCCCTAAATACCTCACTCATGTGATGTCACGTCGTTTTCTTTCTAGTGACCACCACCTCAATAGCTCAAGCGATGTCACGTCGTTTTCTTTCTAGTGACCATCGGCCCTAAATACCTCACTCATGTGATGTCACGTCGTTTTCTTTCTAGTGACCACCACCTCAATAGCTAAAGCGATGTCACGTCGTTTTCTTTCTAGTGATCATCGGCCCTAAATACCTCACTCATGTGATGTCACGTCGTTTTCTTTCTAGTGACCACCACCTCAATAGCTCAAGCGATGTCACGTCGTTTTCTTTCTAGTGATCATCGGCCCTAAATACCTCACTCATGTGATGTCACGTCGTTTTCTTTCTAGTGACCACCACCTCAATAGCTCAAGCGATGTCACGTCGTTTTCTTTCTAGTGACCATCGGCCCTAAGTACCTCACTCATGTGATGTCACGTCGTTTTCTTTCTAGTGACCACCCTCTAGATCAGAGGCTCCCAAAGCTTTATTTTTATTATTATTATTTTTTTTTTTTTTTTTCACTACCTCGTGGACCACTCTGGGGTCCACCTGGACCACTTTGGGAATCACTGCTCCAGATGGAGATGAGGAGAGGGAACTCGTTCCTCAGTACCACATTCTCATAGTTGTATGTACATAAAGTCATAGTTGTACATAAAGTCATAGTTGGGTTAGCTACCTACCTTATCTTACTGATTAGTAAATGGAGATTTTATGCGCATGGGTTTCTAGTTATACTATGCTTCGCCTGTAGGAGTTCCTGGGTTCAAATCCCAGCATCTCCACCATTTTGTCGTGACGTTTGTCTTATCAGGTTCTAGGAACTCAGATGCTGATACTTAGGTACACGACAAATTGGCTCAGGGGGGATATATCGAGAAGTTCACAATTTCTCTTTATGATATGATTCTGGTGCCACTAACCTGCCCGAGAGCCACGCAAGTGGTATGTTCCTCTCACCGCGGAAAGGCTAGTCACCATCATCGTTCATGTATACATATATTCGAGACTAAGGGTCTTTTAAGGGGGCCCCCCCCTGGGGGGCCCCACAGGCCTCCATACCTCCCCTCACAGCCTGCCTCTACCTCCGAATACCTAACACTCTTACGTAACTTCTCGATATACACCCCCAGTTAACTCTTATGAACTTTGTGCAACTCACCAGAGGGCCAGCTTACTCTTTTGGTTACCTCTTCTAGTAATTTCCTCCGCGTGCCGTTCACTCACACACACACACCATACTCTCGTCTTCTACCTAACCTCTTTTTTTTCTCTCTAAAATCTACCCCCCCCTCTCAACTGTCATTTCTTTCATATTCATAGACAAGCAGATGATACCAGCAATAATAATCATTCGATTCACTCACATTTCGTTTGGATAATCGCATCTTTCGCGACAGTAAACTCTGCTTGCGAAATGCAGGATTTTGCGTGACGTCAGTATGACGCGTAGTTCACATGATTGTGGCGTTTTTGTGGATACCGCTACATGTTCCTATTCGTATGAGACGCTTATTCATATTTTATGTATGCATAACTGTCAAAAATTTAAAATTACTTTTTATGACATGTCGAGAAAGAAAGAAAAAATGTTTATCTGCATGAATCAAAGAAAGAAAGACAGTCACACGACAATGAGGAACAGATCGCGGAGGCGCTCCAGAAAACCGTTTTTTGCTGAAACTAGGTTTTACGTCTACGTTTCGTCGTATAGGTAATACTTGGAATCGCCAACCCGTCCTGGGCAAGCGTGGTGATCAATTCTCGCACCTTCTCTGTATGAGAAAAGGCCTCTGCCCTGCAGACCCTGCAGTGAGACAGAACTAGGCTGGTATTGTTTATTTATTTAATTAGGTTTTACGTCCGCGTACTTCAGATACCTGCCAGCTCAGTCTGTCATCATGACAAATCGTTCTGACCATGTTTTCAGGCACGCCGGACTGTGAAGACCTATCAGACGAACCGGCGACGTGCGGCACGATTTCGTGCGCTAACAACTACTACCGTTGCCACAACGGCCGCTGCGTGTTCAAGGCGTACGTGTGTGACGGTCATGATGACTGCGGAGACGGCTCTGATGAGGGACTCGAACATGCCTGCAAGCCGCCTGCTTTCAGGTCTGTATCTATACAAAAAAGTAACAGTTTAACAAGCAATTCTTTGACACTTAATATGTCCAAAGGAAACTTCCCTACTACCATTTCCTTCTTTATATGATTCACATATCTAAAGAGCATCGATAAATACTTCTCCATCAGAGACCATTTTTTGGACAGCGCATAAAGTATGTATAATCATTACGTTAAAAATAATGCGTTACTATTATTGTACTCCAGGTGTCCCGCTAACCAGTGGCAATGTCCTGGAGTCACCGGCAGGTGTGTCAACATCACGCAAGTTTGTGACACCAAGTTCGATTGTCCGAATGGCGCTGACGAAGGTAACGTACAGCCCAGCATACACAACCTTCCTCTCAGTTTTATAAATTTCAATATTGATTAGCTAAATATTCCTTCACAGGTGCAAGCTGTGATTTTGCTGAATGTGAACATCAAGACGGCCTCTGCTCTAATGGGTGCAAGCAGACTCCGAACGGGCCGTTGTGTCTGTGTCCACCTGGCGAGGAGTTGGACGTCGATGGCTCCAATTGCAAAGATATCAATGAATGCGACCCTCCTGGCCTGTGCTCTCAAACCTGCACCAACACCAAGGGTTCCTACGCGTGCTCCTGCATGGACGGCTACCGACTGACCATCAACAACCACACATGCAAAGCAAACAACCACTCCAGCGCCTTCCTTATCATATCTAACAGACACTCCATCTTAGTAGCAGATCTTAACGAACAAGGACTCGAAAGGGTTCCAATCAACGTCGAAAATGTTGTCGCGACAGCCTCCAACATGCACACGGGAACAATATTCTGGTCTGACATGAAACTCAAGAAGATCTCTCGATTAGACCGCGGCAGTGAGCCACAGGTCATTATATCTACTGGACTGGATCTCGTTGAGGGTCTAGCGTATGACTGGGTAGGAGGAAACATTTACTGGTTAGACAGCAAACTGAACACCATCGAAGTGGCGAGAGAAGACGGTACTGCTAGAACAGCTTTGTTAAGCGGTAATATAACACAGCCAAGAGGCATGTGTCTAGATCCAGCTCCGAACGCAAGGTGGCTGTTCTGGACCGACTGGGGAGAGAACCCTCGCATCGAGAGAGTGGGCATGGACGGTACACAGAGATCAGCTATCATTACTACCAAGATCTACTGGCCTAACGGTCTGACATTAGACACGGCAACACAAAGAGTTTACTTCGCAGATTCTAAGTTGGATTTCATCGACTTCTGTTACTACAACGGTACAGGCAGGCAGCAGGTGCTGGCTGGCAGCCATTACCTCCTGCACCCTCATTCTCTGACGTTATTCGAAGACACGTTGTACTGGACAGATCGTCAGCTGAACAGGGTGTTATCCGCTCACAAGTTCAAGGGTACTAACCAGACGGTGGTGTCTCACTTGATATCGCAGCCTCTGTCTATACATGTGCATCATCCGTCACTCCAGCCGATGTACACGTCTCCGTGCAAGAAGGATTCATGCCAGCATCTCTGTCTACTTAGTCCGAACAAGACTATGGGATATACTTGTATGTGCAAGCCTGGGTTCAAGCTGTTACCTGATGGCAAATGTGTGGAAGGTAACTTTCGTGCTAATTTTTAAATACGAATATTTTAGTGCTTTATGATAAAGTAGCTTCAGCCAGCGACTTCATCCGCGTGAAATTTCACCCTCATATGGGTGGAATTTTGAAAAACCTTTTCTTAGTAGATACCTAGTCTTCACAAAGAACCCACCCTCAAATTTCACGTCTCTAGGACCAGCGGTTTAGGCTGTGCCTTGATATATCAGTCAGTCAGGACTTTGAATTTTATATGTATACCTATAGATTAAACTTCCTGTCTAATGTGGTATTTTTTTTACAGAGGAAAATGCGTATCTGATGGTGCTGAAAGGAAGCCAAGTCATTGACTTATCAATGGACGGCTCAGGCCGAGCTGGACAACTCGCTCCTATTGTTGGCATTCAAGGTAAGATAAGACATGAACTTTGTAAGTTGTTATATAAATGTTGAAAATTTCCAAATTATTTTGATTTTCAGATCATAAAACTTGCGTATTCTGTTTCAGGTGGAGTACAACTAGACTACGATCGTCAAGGTCACATGTTGTACTGGCTCCAATCCATAACAGGCGACAGTGATGACGACGAAAACTGCACAATCTACAGTATGCCTTATGGCGGTGGAAATAAGGTTGAATTCTTCGGATCAGACACAGGGATCGTTGGCGCACCTTCATCCATTGCATTCGACTGGCTTGGCAGGAACTTGTACATGGCTAACAGGGTCGCCAGTAACATCGAGCTAGTCAGGGTGGACGGCAAAGTGAAGTACCGATCCATTGTGATGGCTAATGATGGCAGCAAGACTTCTGTTGCTAAACCTAAAGGAATTTGTTTGGATCCCACTGAAGGGTAAGTGGCTACTTGTGAAAGTTCACTTTGAATTTAAGGTTAATGTGCATGTTTGTTTCCACAATATGTGCAACAATATGTGCTAACAAGCGTACTGGTGAACTGCCTACCTATATCTAGCTTCTTGATAAAATACCTTAATTTCCTTTCAAAAGTATATTTGAGTTTCGATTTAAACCGTTCTGAAAGGACCAAAGAAGCCATGTCTTAATATTTGCAATTTTTATTTGCAGAAAAATGTACTGGTCCGACGAAGGAGGTTTCGGAGTGCCGGCGAAAATCGGTAAAGCTAACATGGATGGCACCAACCCCATCATCCTGGTGGACATCATCGAGAGACCAGAGGCCGTCACCATCGACGTGGAGAAGAAGATCATCTACTTCAGTACCCAGTTCCCGCCTAGCATCAACAGCGTCAACACTGAAGGCAATGACAGGAAAACTATACTGTCTGAGAACAATGCCATCTCCTACCCCAAAGTTATTGCAGTACTCGACTCACGGCTATACGTCTTAGACCCGCAGCATGAAAAGATCACCAAGGCCGATCTACCCAACGGAGACAACATTAAAACTGTACTAGACAATGAGAGTGATTTGAAATCGTTCACTGTATTCCAGAAGAGAAAGATGGTCCACCATCCTTGTTCTCAGAGCAATGGAAACTGTGAACAGATCTGTATTCCTGGTGACGGCGGATCTCGCATCTGCGCGTGCTCAGTAGGCTACAGAAAGGAGAACGAAGTCAACTGCGTGCCCTACAAGACATTCGCAGTCGTGTCACAGCTGGACCTCATACGAGGATACAGTATCGACTCGAGCGCTGAGGCTATGGTCCCGGTCACCGGCGTGGGACACCACATTCTCCACGTAGACGTGCACTTTGCTGAAAATTATATCTACTGGGTAGAATTTAACCGCGGCCAATGGAACGGTGTATTCCGTATCAGACCAAACGGCACAGAACTCCAACACATAGTTAAAGACGGTATCGGCAGCAATGGCATCCGAGGATTAGCCGTGGATTGGGTAGCTGGAAACCTTTACTTTACTAACGTCTTCCCTCATGAAAATTACGTAGAAATGTGCTGGCTGGATGGCTCAAACAGAAAGGTTTTAGTCAAGACTACAATGGATGCTCCAAGAGAACTAGCTGTGAACCCGATCAAGAGACTATTGTACTGGATTGATTATGGTCAGTACCCAAGAATTGGTAAGGCTTTCTTGGACGGTAGTAACTGGCAAACAGTCGTGAGCTCCGGTATATCGAACCCTAGAGACCTTACCATCGATATGTTGACACATGATGTCTACTGGGTTGATTCCAAACTTGACCAGATTCAGAAGATTTCCTTCAACGGAGGTAACAGGCAACTCATCAGGTCGAACTTACCGAACCCGATGGGCGTCGCGATACACACAGGCAGCGTCTACTGGGTCGACAGAAACTTGCAGACTATCTACAAAGCGTCCAAGTTGCCCGGCAATATGTCGATGCCAGAGAAAATTAGAATAAACCTTCCAAAGCTTAGAGATATCGTTATATTCGATGTAAACAATCAGCCTACTGACGAAAACAACCCCTGCAGAAAGCTAGGTAATGGCGGATGTGACCAACTTTGCTTCAGTTACCCACCGGAAGCTAACAAAGGCTACACACACAGGTGCGAGTGCGCTACTGGACAAATCTCTGCCAGCAATCCCAAAAAATGCGACGTGGTTGACGAATACCTGGTATTTACCACAAGAACTGAAATCCGGGCTATTAATCTAGACCCGAAATCTACAGGAGTTCCGTTCAAACCTGTCGTCAACCTTACGAATGTCGTCGGAGTAGAGTTCGACTATGCCGATAACAAACTGTTCTTCACACAGATCAGGCCGTGGGCTAGGATAGGCTGGATGTCCGCTAACAACCCAGACCCTACCACCATTCAGAACATCATCAGTAAGGGCATCAACCCTGAAGGTATATCATACGACTGGACACAGAAGAAGGTTTACTGGACGGACAGCTCAAACAACTCTATCTATGCAATGAACCTTGATGGCTCAGAACTTGTCATGATTGCTAGAGTCGAACGACCAAGAGCTATTGTTGTTGATCCTTGCAACGGAACCTTGTACTACACAGATTGGGGACGATTCGGAACTTCAGGAAAGATCTACAGAACAACTATGGCTGGATCATTGAAGAAAGCTATCATTGATAAAGACTTATCGCAGCCCAGTGGCTTGACCATTGACTTTGATGAGAACATGTTGTATTGGACTGATGCTGTCAGAGAGAAAATCGAACGATCCAAGCTGGACGGTTCTGACAGGGAAGTCCTCATCAGCGCAACTATCTATCCATTTGCTATCACTGTTTTCGGTAACTATATTTACTGGACAGACCTTCAGCTTCGAGGCGTGTACAGAGCAGAGAAACACACCGGCGCTAACATGATTGAGATGGTGAAGCGATTAGAAGACTCTCCTCGTGACATCCACATATACAGTCCGAGCAGACAGAAGTGTCAGTTGAATCCGTGCAAGATCAGCAACGGAGGCTGTGCTCAGAGCTGTCACCCCGCGCCCAACAATACGGTCGAGTGCAAGTGCGACGATAGCACCAAACTGGTGAACGAAGGAAGGATGTGTGTAGCTAAAAACATTACCTGTGACGCTAGCAAGTTCTTCTGCGCTAACGGAAAATGCATCAGCAAGATGTGGTCATGTGACGGGGATGATGACTGCGGTGACAGTTCTGATGAAGACAAGAACTACTGCACGTACCACTCGTGCTCGCCCAGTGAGTTCCGGTGTAACAATGGCAGATGCATCTTCCAGTCTTGGAAGTGTGACCACGAGAATGATTGCAAAGATGGATCCGATGAAGAAGGGTGCGTATACCCACCATGCGCTGAAGGAGAGTTCACTTGCCTCAACTCTCGCTGCATACCTATGACGCAAGTATGTAACGGTATCAACGATTGTAAAGACAACATCACATCGGACGAAACACACGAACGTTGTCCGATGAACACAACTTGCCCAACAAACCATCTCAAATGCGAGAAGACGAATATTTGTGTAGAACCCTACTGGCTCTGCGACGGAGATAACGACTGTGGCGACAATTCTGATGAAGATCCTCTACATTGCGCGCAGAGAACGTGTCCGCAAAATAGCTTCCGTTGTTTAAACCACCGATGTATCCCCGCCACCTGGTACTGCGATGGTGATGACGACTGCGGTGATGGCGCCGATGAACCACCAGAATATTGCCGCTCTGAAGGTCGCACCTGCTTCGGAGACCTCTTCACATGTGACAACGGCAACTGCATACCAAGGATCTACATTTGCGACGGAGACAACGACTGTTTAGACAATAGCGACGAAGATGATCGTCATCAATGCAATGAGCGCAAGTGTGATGCTGAAACAGAATACACTTGTGAAGAAAACAAGTTCTGGCAACGAGCACAATGTATTCCTAAGAAATGGATCTGTGATGGTGATCCCGACTGTATTGACGGAGCTGATGAGAACTCTACCATCCACCACTGCGCGACCCCTATACCATGCGCTGACGACCAGTTCCAATGTGACAATGGTCGCTGTATCAACGAGGGCTGGGTATGCGACCACGACAACGACTGTGGTGATGGCTCCGACGAAGGAAAACGTTGTAACACTCAATACAAGCAATGTACTGACCAGGAGTTCAAGTGTCAAAACTTCAAATGTATTAGAAATCACTTTAGATGTGACGGCGAAGAGGATTGCGGTGATCACTCTGATGAAGTCGGGTGTATTAAAGAGAATAAGACGTGTCCTGCTGGACAGTTCAAGTGTAACAATGATCAGTGCATTGACAACAGACTGGTCTGCAACAAGGTATCAGACTGTACTGACGACTCCGATGAACCTTCTCATTGTAATATTGATGAATGTGCTAAGTTGGAAATAAATCAATGTGGCCACAAATGCATCGACACTCTAACTGGATATTACTGCGACTGTAATCAGGGTTACAAGCTTCTCGCAGATGGTAAAGCTTGTGCAGACATTGATGAATGTATAGAAACGCCAGGAGTTTGCTCGCAATACTGCTCCAACACCCCTGGATCTTACTACTGTAAATGCAATGACCAATATTATGAAAGAGAACTTGATGAGCATACTTGTAAACGAAAGGATAATACTTCTGCCTGGATCATTTTCACAAACAAGTACTACGTGAGGAACATGTCAACTGATGCCAGTTTGTACAACCTGATGCACCAGGACCTGATGAACGTCGTTGCCATTGACTTTGACTTCAAAGAACAGAGGATGTATTTCGCTGATGTATCCGCTAAGACCATCTACAGATCGAACTACACCGATCCCAATCCCACTAAAGAAGTAGTCATCAGACACGACTCTCACGGTCTTGAAGGTATAGCAATTGATTGGATTGGAAGGAAGTTGTACTGGCTTGACAGACATTCCAAGAACTTGGATGTGTCAGAATTGGATGGGACCAGAAGGAAGACCTTAAAGACTGGCGTAACAGATCCTCGAGCAATTGTTGTGCACCCTGGAACAGGCTACCTGTACTTCACTTCATGGCACCTACAAGCTTACATTGGCAAATTGGGAATGGATGGTTCCAATTTCACTTCTATTCTGAACTGGGAAGATGATATTGCTTGGCCAAATGCTCTGACGATAGACTACTTCACTGACAGAATCTACTGGGCTGATGCACATTTAGACTACATTGGTTCAGCTGACTTGGATGGGCGACACAGGCATGTTGTATTATCTGGCGCAAAGGTGCCTCACGTATTTGCTCTCAGTCTTTTCGACGATGAGATCTTCTGGACTGACTGGAATCTCAAAGCAATTAGCAAAGCACACAAGCATTCTGGAGAAAATTTGATGATACTTAGGAACACGACACATAGGCCTTATGATATTCACGTAGTTCATCCGTTGAGGCAGTTGTCCTATCCCAACCCATGTGGTGATAATAACGGAGGATGCTCACATCTATGTTTGATAGCGCCGCCCCACGTATCCAGCTATTTGAACATCGACGGTAATGGAGAAGACGGAGCTACGACATACAAATGTGGTTGTCCGAACCAGTTCTACTTATCAGGAGACATGAAGACTTGCATCGCCAATTGTACTGATGGACAACATAGATGTAATGGTCGTGACGAAAAGTGCATACCGTGGTTCTGGAAGTGTGACGGCGAAAAAGACTGTATGGACGGTTCTGATGAACCTGAAACTTGTCCGGTGCGTCACTGCAGAGCTGGCTCGTTCCAGTGCAAGAACACCAACTGTACGCCGGCGGCCACAATCTGTGACGGCACTGATGACTGTGGAGACGGAAGTGACGAGGCAGAGTGTGCTCACGAGTGTCCACTCCTTGAGTTCAAGTGCAAGTCTAGTGGCAGGTGCATCCTCGACAGCTGGAAGTGTGACGGCGACACAGACTGTAAGGACAACAGTGACGAAGACCCTGCAATGTGTCACAACAGACCTTGTAACCCCGACACTGAATTTGCATGCAAAAACGGAAGGTGCATCCCGAAACTGTGGATGTGCGACTTCGATAATGACTGCGGAGATGATTCTGATGAGCCTGCGTACATGTGCAGACAGAAGAACTGTACGACAGGATGGAGAAGATGTCCAGGACAAGCGAACTATAGGTGTATTCCGAAATGGTTGTTCTGCGACGGCAAAGACGACTGCAGAGACGGATCGGATGAGTTACCAGAGAACTGTCCTTCATGTAGTGCGGAAACTGACTTCACATGCGACAACAAACGTTGTATACCAAAGCAATGGCTCTGTGACTTTACCGACGACTGTGGAGACGGAAGCGATGAATCGGAAACTGTCTGCCAGCATAAGTACAGAGAATGCTCTGAATCAGAATTTAAGTGTGGTAATGGAAAATGCATATCTTCGAGATGGCGTTGTGACCATGAAGATGACTGCGGAGACAACACGGATGAGGCTGACTGCGGCGGCTTTAAGTGTAAGAACGGAACCTTCCAGTGTAAATCGGGGCACTGTATCGCGGCGTACTTCAGATGTGATGGCGATAGAGATTGTAGAGATTTGTCGGATGAGATTGGATGTCCTCCGCGGTATCCCGGCGGCAGATACTGTCCCGAGAGCAGGTTAATATCACTCCATTCTCATTTAACGTGTAATACTCGTATAAACTATCTTATTTACGTTTATGTTATGTTGTTACAGATTCCAGTGCGCGAACAACCTGTGTGTTTCCCAGTCGGACTTGTGCGACGGTACTGATGACTGTGGAGATGGTTCCGACGAGGCGACTTCTATCTGCAGCAACTTCAACTGCGATACGCTGAGACGATTCCACTGCGACAACCACAGATGTGTCCCTAGGTGAGAAAACTATCACATAGAAAAATATTAACAGAACGCTCTCGAGTGCAGTTGGAATTAGAATACCAGTTTTAAAAGACAACATAAGTATTTAAAAAATAGTCGCTTTCTAAATGTCATCCAAAAATAGAAAAAAGACATTAATTTCTTTCTTTCTCTCCTAGATACCAAGTATGTGACGGCGTGGACAACTGCGGCGATGGCTCAGACGAGAACAACATGACTTTATGCGCGGCACGCGTGAAGCCATGCGACCCTTACACGCAGTTCCAGTGCGCCAACAGACACTGTGTAGAACGCACGCAACTGTGTGACTTCGCCGACGACTGTGGTGATGCTTCCGACGAGCTCGGCTGCCATCATACGCACACATGCTCGCATCTCGATAAAGGTATTGTAGTTTGGAAAACTTGAATGTACACACACTTAGAATAATGTTTATATTGCCGTTATTCCAAATTATTTGATGCAGGTATTTTTGTCATAGATGTTATATTTCATCATTTCGGTAGTAACTTCGTTTCCTGCCATATCATTCAGACAATCCAGCCATCCTAGCTGTCTTCGGTATTCCCTTAATTTATAGACCTTCGTTCATTTTCGACATACTCCTCATTCCTCCACATCAAATACCATGAAAACCGATTAGACATAATATAAAAAAATCATGAAAGACAAAGTACGTTCAGAACATTAACATGGAATAGTCAGTAGAGGAATTACGATCGAGACTTAACCTGAAGAAAAAAAAACTTAAATACGACGGAAAACAGCAAGGTTTCTTAACAACAATTCCGTGTTTGAACTAAGCTTCTGAAATAGCCTATGTTTTACTTAACCAATATTTCGTCCCTCAGGTGGTTGCGAGCACTTCTGCACAAACCTGACGGCGGTGGGCGGTGCGGGCGGCTACATCTGCACGTGCTTCCAAGGGTGGATCATCTCGCCGGTCGACAAGAAGAAGTGTGTGGACGTGGACGAGTGCGCTGCGGGCACGCACCACTGCTCGCAGATCTGTAACAATCTCAACGGAAGCTACAGCTGCGACTGTAGAGAAGGATTCAAGTTAGTAGCATATATTTTGTGTGCTAAAGTCCTCGACTGTTAATGATAAGGATAAAATTACCTTTACTAGATAACTTTACAGGTGTTTATAATCGTTGTCTTCATTGCAGACTGGCAGACAACCTATCAGGCGTATGCAAAGTTGTAGAAGATGAAGTTGTTCTACTATTCGCTAACGGACCAGAAATACACGCCTTTGCCCAAGACAAGAACGAAGAATTCGACGTCATCACAGCAGAGAAGAGAATAGAAGCCATCGACTACGATCCAAAGCACGAGATGGTCTTCTGGGCAGACAGCTACGACAAGACAATCAAGCGGTCGTACATGATCAACGCACTCAACGGTCAAGTCAAGAGCGGATTCGCTCAAGACCTCAACATGAAGGGCAACTCAAAACCAACTGCCTTAGCTGTTGACTACATAGGAGATAATCTATACTGGACAGAAACTGACAGGACAGGCTCTAAACCACGTGGACGTGTCATGGTAGCGAGAACCGACGGAAGATACCGAAGGGCACTTGTCTCAGCCGGAATCGAGAGCCCCACATCGCTAGTCCTCGACCCACAGATGGGAAGAATGTTCTGGGCTGACGCTGGCTCCGCTCCTAAGATTGAAATAGCCTGGATGGATGGCTCGAAGAGGAGACCGATCGTCACAGAGAATATAAGACATCCTACCGGTTTGGCTATTGACCATTTGATGGACCATTCCATATACTGGGCTGACACTAAGTTGAATACTATTGAAATGATGAGGCACGATGGTTCGAACAGGAAGGTGATCTTAAAGGGTGATCTACTGAAGCACCCGCTGTCGTTGGATGTCTTCGAGTCCTCGCTGTACTGGGTCACCAGGGACACGGGAGAACTTGTAAGACAAGACAAGTTCGGAAGAGGAGTGCCGTTTGTTATATCCAAGGATCTAGTCAATCCATCGGCCGTGAAAGGTGAGTTGACTCACATGTTATTTAGTTTATCAAAAGATCTTTGGTTTTATTACAAAACACGGTTTATCTTTGGACTCAAGTTTAAAGTATAAACCATGAGCCATTTTTTAAATTCGGAACTTTATTGTGACAATTTAAAAATTCTAATCACAAAAACTATCTTTAAACCCGAGTAGTTACTTGTTGTAAGAACTTTTAGTTGGCATAAGGTTTAATCTAGGACTAAAGTTATTCCTCGTTTTGTAATGAGACTTGTGTTTACTAGAGTGTGACGTGTGCCTGGTCCCAGTTACTTACATACGTTAAAAAATAAAGCTTGTAGTTAACTTATCATTAATATTTATTGTTGTCCCTATGTTTACTTGATGTATGTGTATATCTCTCGTCCAGTGTACCACCCGCGGCGCTACAACGTGACGTCCCGCTCGGAGTGCGCGCGCGCGCCGTGCTCGCACCTGTGCCTGGGCGTGCCGGCCGGCCGGCGCTGCGTGTGTCCCGACCAGCAGCAGCCGCCCAAGCGCATCACACAGGAGCTGGCGTGCGACGCAGGTATGTGTCTAGTGAACTGTGCATTGTATAGGAAACGGACACGCACTACAATGTTAAACTTACATGAAGCGAAAATATATCTCATCACGTCTGGGGAGTTTCGCTAGCTAATTTAATGTGAGCTTGTCATATAATACATGTTCATCGCTGTTTTCGCCAATTGTGGACCGATTTAGATGTTTCTTTAAATTAAAGTTATTTATCGTTTATAATATTTTTTTATTTCGTTTGTTTTTTTTTTCAGTTAATGATTTTAGAAACGTGACGAGCTACGTTTTGATTTCCTATTTGATTATATTTGATGCGATTTCATGTAACTGACAACGAAAATCAGCAAACCATTAATAAAACTTGATCGGTCGGTATTTTAGAACCCCCGTCGTTTAACTGCCGAGCGCCTTAATTTCAGGCGTTTCTCAGAGTTAAATTCTTGGTCCCTTTTGTTTTTAACTCCGCATTATGTTATGTTCGTATCGACATGACTCCTAAATAAGCACTGATTAACGAGGACTCACCCTTGTTCCCCAGCGGTGGAATCCCCCCGGCCCCTGCCGCGCGTGTGCCCGTGCGAGAACGGCGGCACGTGCGCCGACGACGGCGCGGGCGGGCTGCGCTGCCAGTGCCGCGCGCCGCTGCTGCCGCCGCTGTGCGCGGCCGCGGCGGCGCGGGCGGCGGCGCGCGCGGCCACGGCCGCCGCCGTGCTGGTGCCGCTGCTGCTGGTGCTGCTGCTGGCGCTGGCCGGCGCGGCCGCCTGGTTCGTCATCAGGAAGAGGCCTTTGTGAGTAGACACGTCGCTTGACGATGAACTGTCACTGATGTGAATGTACCTGCTTTAGTGACGCGTCATTTAATTTAGTCACATTTAGTGACACGTTGTATCTTTTACCGACACATCTCTTGATTTTGTGCATCTAAAACAATGTCATTGCTGTTAGCTGCATTATATTTTTTGAGAGTTTACTTTACATTATATTCTCGTATTTTAGCGGTAAGGGCGGCGGTCTGAGTAGCTTAGCATCGTCGCAGAGCGTGTCCTTCCGTCAGGGCTCCAACGTGGAGTTCGGCGGCGTGGGCGGCGCGGCGGGCGAGCCTGCCTACACGCTGGAGGAAGCGCCGCGCAAGGGGCGCGACTTCAGCAACCCCATGTACGACGCCGTCACCAGAGCAGTGGCCGCGGGCGAGCCGGAGCCACCTATACGTGAGTATCGGTGACCGCTGTCACTATGCGAGCGTATACATTATCATCGGAAGCATTTCACTAGGGCGTTCCGCTATCTAAACAAAGATTGAAAATGTACGTTTTATTTCCACAGCCGGCATTTACGAAGTACCGGACGAGTTGAAAGAGAAGGTCGTGTCGGCCGTGATCTCGCCGTCGTCGACAGAGACGCGCGGCGCGGGCGCGCGCGGCGGCGCGGGTGCGGGGGGTGCGCGCGCGCTGGACCCGGCGGCCGACACGGGGCGCGACACGGCGGCGCTGGTGCGCGAGGACGCCGCGTGCTAGCGCGCCGCCCGCCCGCCGCACTGCGCGGGCGCGGGCGGTGCGCGCGCCCCGGACCCGGCGGCCGACACGGGGCGCGACACGGCGGCGCTGGTGCGCGAGGACGCCGCGTGCTAGCGCGCCGCCCGCCCGCCGCACTGCGCGGGCGCGGGCGGTGCGCGCGCCCCGGACCCGGCGGCCGACACGGGGCGCGACACGGCGGCGCTGGTGCGCGAGGACGCCGCGTGCTAGCGCGCCGCCCGCCCGCCGCACTGCGCGGGCGCGGGCGGTGCGCGCGCCCCGGACCCGGCGGCCGACACGGGGCGCGACACGGCGGCGCTGGTGCGTGAGGACGCCGCGTGCTAGCGCGCCGCCCGCCCGCCGCACTGCGCGGGCGCGGGCGGTGCGCGCGCCCCGGACCCGGCGGCCGACACGGGGCGCGACACGGCGGCGCTGGTGCGCGAGGACGCCGCGTGCTAGCGCGCCGCCCGCCCGCCGCACTGCGCGGGCGCGGGCGGTGCGCGCGCCCCGGACCCGGCGGCCGACACGGGGCGCGACACGGCGGCGCTGGTGCGTGAGGACGCCGCGTGCTAGCGCGCCGCCCGCCCGCCGCACTGCGCGGGCGCGGGCGGTGCGCGCGCCCCGGACCCGGCGGCCGACACGGGGCGCGACACGGCGGCGCTGGTGCGTGAGGACGCCGCGTGCTAGCGCGCCGCCCGCCCGCTGCACTGCGCATGCGCGGGCTTGTTGCTCCTCCCCGGCAATCTCTACTCCAATCTATCCGAATCCTTAGTGAAATAAGTCTTGACTTTTGGGTGATCTTTGCCCGCGACGCGGGACAGTTCGACGGCCGCATTTTACTATGCGCTTCGTTAAAAAAAATAACACTAACTGCCCAAATATTTTTAGCAAAATCATTCATTTAAAAGTAAAAGGTAAAATAAAACTGTAAATGATGTAATACTAAGTGTTTTGTATTTGTTTTCGGCACGTCGAGGTGAATTCGCAGTCACGCGTTACTCTCACGTGTAACAGACGCGCGAGCGGTCGCGAGTGGTTATGTCTGTAACGCTCGCGCGGGCGCTGTGAGGCGCGATCTCTGTTTAAGCATATTTTTATTCTTCCCCGATTCTATCCGTCCTTCTAGTTTTAGCTAATAATTTATTTTCGTCTTGTCTACTGTGAAACATTCCGATAAATAATATCTATACTACTTTATTGAACGTTCTTTCTGTTTATCTTCTATACAAAGATTAATATAGTAATCCCAGCAAGTTCTGGTTGTACTTATATGTCAGTATTTTCCATTTAAGGTATCTGTTACATTTCTATATATTTTGTGCTAAAATATATTATTTTAAATCTAAATAAACCATATCATAGCGTGATACGTATGTTATTATATGAAGAGATTTCTAAAGTGTAGCGTAGGACTTGTACATTCCATTCGTTTGAGACTAAAGACTAAAGTTTCATCCTAGCTGTATTTGGATCTAAGTAATATTTGGTTGCGCTAAGCGTTTTAGGCCTGAACTGTCACTATATTCCTAATATCTGCTTAGATGTTGACTTAGTAATAAATGAATAATTAGTACATAAATAAGGAACTAGGAATTGTTGTTGGTAACGGCCCAGAGCGCCATTTTATAGGCTTTTAAATTGATTTGACAATAAGCAATACACTATATTAGAGAATAATTTATTTATTTCGGTTTAAGACTATGTAAAATAACTATGTTGTGTTTTATAATTGTCTATTAATCATATAAAATATTAGAATTTTGTGGGACTCTTGACGATTTGCCATAAATGTGTGAGATAATGTTTCTGTTGTTTTAATTATGAAATATATTTTGTCATCATTTTGTTAAAATTACAAAACTTGTAATCATTGTAAATACAAGCAATACATTGTTCTGATTGTGATGTACATTTTGATAGGCCGAACTTGTAATGTTCTATATTGTATCTATTGGAAACATTATAAATATGTACTATACTATATAAAAACGATTCTGTGAATATAAACATCACGTTAATATGACTAAAGAATTTGAATGGTTAAAGTGTAAAAAGTAAAAGTGTCAATATTATAAATATATTACAATGTTACGGATAAGGAGAGGAAATATTTTTATATCGGGACTATAATAGTTATAGACAGTCGTCTGAGGTTAGTTGAAGATATTGTGTAAAAATAAATTAATAATAAAATACGTCATTCTTTTATTTACATTATCTTCACCTTAGACGCTCCCTTAAGGATCCCACATCAACTGGTATATACTTTCAACAAAAAAAGATTGCTCACAGAGTGAAAAAGATGAGAGTCCAACCGATCTCTATTGGAAGACGAGTTCAAAGAGGTTTAAAAGGAGGCAATCGAATTCAGTCTGCACGCCCTTCTAATGAAGAAACAGCCAAAAGGCCTGATAATATTATAAGTCTAAGTATTGAAAGCTAGTGCAAAAAAGTTAAAACTAATAGTAGATTGTTGCATCGAGCGCAAAGTGAGTTATTAATGCACGAGAATTAAAATTAACACGAGTGCATTCATTACTCACTTTAGCATAGTGTTGTAAAAGAGCTGAGTCTTTTAGTCCTCATTTTGCGGCTATGAGTTCTTTTTGCAGAACTCACGACTAATTAGTCTTCTGAGTCCTGAGTCTTGAGTTCTTTCGAGTCTTTTCAGTTCTTTCAGTCCTAAAATTTCTTGAGTCGTTAGATTTATTCTAAGTCCTTTCGTTTTTTTTTCAGTCCTTTGAGCTCTTTGAGTCCTTTAAGTTCTTTCAAGTCTTAGGAGTCGTGAATTATACAGCAGGACTGCCGTCCAATCAAAAAGACTCTTGTCATAAAGCCTTTGAGTTCCTTGAGTCGTGAACTATAAAGTAGAGGACTGCAGCCCAATCAAAAAGACTCGCATATTATGAAGTATTTGAATTGCTTAAGTAGAGGATTGCAGTCATAGTGACTTATTAAGTTCGAATAAACAATAAATATGGCTAAAAAAGACATGTAAATCATCGTCACATTATTAACGGTCAGTCGCGAGTTCTTTTCGTAAGACTGAGCTCTTTTTTAAAAGGACTCAGTTGCTAGTTCTTTTTAGGAAAGCTAAGTTTTTATTTAAAGGACTTAGTCTCGAGTTCTTTTTTTAAAGAGTGTGCTGTTTTAAAAGATTCAGTCTCGAGTTCTCTTTGGCAAGACTGGAGTATATTTTAAGAAGACTAAAAACTCAGTGAGGCTTGAGCTTTTACTTATTCTTTTTTGACTTGAGTCTTCAAAAAAATGTGATCGGTTTTGTAGTGATTACGAGTACTACGTAGTTGAAAGAAAAATAATTATATTGTTATGTTTGGTAGTCGATTTTTCACAAAAGTGCTAAATTTACTTTAATTCTTAATTTACGTAGCTTTGAGTTGATATCTTACATTAATCATAAATCTGTAGAAATGTTTTGTGGATGTGGATGTGGATGTGGATGGATGGATGGATGGATGGATGGATGGATGGATGGATGGATGGATGGATGTATGTATGTATGTTCTTTAGCATCGTTGTGATTTGAAAGTTTATGAAACGAAAAAGCGACAGTAAAAAGAGACATGTAAGTTCATAAGATTTAATAAAACGTGGGAGAAAATGAGATAGGAAGCATTATACAGTGTTTTTGAAGGTTTCACTTCTACCACGTGTGAATCGCACACATGCTGTTTTTTGTGTCTATTTCTGGGCCAAGCTTGTATAAGACAAAAATCCATCGCCAAGTTTAGTATTACTTTTATAAATTCTTACCTGTAAGTGCTAATTATGTGATTTTGTAGGTAGAAACTGTAAAGGTTGTAGGTAGGTATACGCTAAAGTCGCAGGCTGACAATAGAATTGTTATTGTAAATCTAGTTCTACTAGGTCTGTGATGTGACTCGCTCACAACTGTCTTGTGAGAGAGCCGTTTGTAAATTAGTAATCATAACAAAGCAACATTTAACCATTCAGTTTATTTTATTCTGACCAACACAACCGCTAAACACGTCATAAAATTATACAAATTAATCACACAGCTAATACATTAATACGAGCTTTGGTTTTAGCTACAGTATACGGCGCTATTTAATTTCCCGTTACAAAGATGCGGCACCCTGAAACAGTGCCGCTAATGTCGTCTGCGGGAAATTCAATAAGTAGCTTCGTTTAATTAGCATTTAAAAAGCCGTCTCTGAACACTTTTTATAAAAAAATATCAAAATATAATTATGTATTTAGGTATAATTAAAAATAATTAACAAACAACAAAACAACACTTAGGTATAAAAGTAAAAGTTATAAAAATATAAATAAATTATATCAAACAATAAAATTGATTTTGGTTTCTTTTTCAGCTAGGCATGTCAACAGAAATGCAGCGAATAAGTAGGTACAGTCAATTGCATGTCCATTGTAACACTTTGGCATTGACAGCGCCTTTATGTCGTAGCAATGAGGGTGGTTATCGTAGTCTAGGAGCTACCACAGACGTGCAGTTCACAGTACATATATTTCTAGGTTTATACAAGAAGTGAAGCATGTCTATCGGATAAATAAACTAAAAGTAAAATTGTGTTCGATAAATACCTTCACTGTGTAAGTGTGTAGGTACAGGTAAGCTACAGACACAGTACTTGGTAGATATCTAATTGAAATTATCCGAAATCAGGGATTCCTAAGAACAGAACTTACCTAACTACCTATGTCGGATGTACCCATAAGTACCTAAACACAGCTTCGAGCAACTAAGCTCCGAATTCATGGCCAGCTAAAGTTGTGAAACAGTGACGCAACACGCGAGTTCACATGTCACCAGCAGCAGCAGCACTGAGCAGCACTGCAAGAATGCACGCGTGCATTATTGAGATAGGCGAGTTGCCCAGCATTGGTTCAGAAACGCGTTTCTGAACCAATGCTGGGCAACTCGCGCTTCCATAAATATGAGATTTTTATAAACAACGAAGGAGTACAAACTTACAAGATAACCGTGCAGCTCGCAGTACATTCACCATTTGCGTCTCGTGGTCTCAGTTTTGGAGATTTTTTTAAGACATTTTTATACTCGTAGGTAACATCTCCTTATATATTTCTTATCCATTACTAAAAATGGTTCAAATATCAACTCATTGCACAGTTGCCAGATATACCACCGGATCTGCATCGCGTCAACTCGACCCATTCAGGATTCTTTCTAGGAAACTCAATACTACCAACATTGACTTATATATCCACGCAAACGAATCAGCAAATCAACTATTAAAGTAAATTTTACGATGACAATACAGAATAGTGGAGCCATATTCCATTTCCGATTTTAATGAAAAGGACTAAAGCCACAGACACATTACTGTGTCGTGTTGTGTCGTGACTCGGGATACACCAATCAAACGAATCTGTTCAGGTCTACGTCAAAATACAACGAGTTTTGATTGGCCGACACTGCGTCAGGAGGCGTCACGACACGACACGACACAGTAGTATGAATCCAGCTTTAGGCCCGTATTACAAAACCTCACTCAATACCCAAGCATAAAACTATTTTCAACAGTCAATGTCAATGGGCTCAAAACTAATTTTTAGAAATGGGTCTTGAGTGAGGTTCTGTAATACGGGCCTTAGTCCTTTTCATTAAAATCGGACCAACCAGTCAAAAGTTAAGTATTTTATGTAATAATTTAAAGTCATTACTTGGAGAACATGTATGTAATGTAGGTATTACGAGGCCAATGGCGGCCGGCACTAGAGTATTTCAAATTATTGGAATGATTACTTTCAATTTCTTGGAATTAATTATCTGTCTGTCTCTCTGTAACATTTCCACGTCTTAACGGCTGAACGGATTGGGATAAGCCATGACCTGGGCTAGGACATAGGGTACGTTTTATCACGGTAGACGTTCCGACCTCCACGCGGGCGAAGCCGCAAACAAAAGCTAATGCATTGTTTTGCACTATTGTGAAGACCCTGGTATTCACAACGACCGTGTGTTAATGTACAAGTTTGGTGCAAATTTTGAACAATATTAACCTACTTTAAAAAATTGGCGAAATTAAACGTTATCAGTTTATACTTATGCCTACTCCTACGGGAGCACAGGCGAGATGGCGTGTAGTTGCTACTATCGCCTACTCAGCAAGAGTAGAATAACCTGAGAAGATCAAAAATTATTTACGAGTACTCCTTGATGAACTTCTGGTGGAAGTCCTTAAAGGTTTGGAGCATCTCCTTCAGCGTTTCCGTTTGCGGCAGGATGGTTGTACGAAAGTGGTACGTGCCGGGGCGCTGCCCAAACCCACTGCCCGGGACTATGCAGATACCTGCAGAGAACAGAACCCATGTATTGATTAGGGGACAAATAAATGTCTTCATCACGTCTCGTGCCTGTATAGAAGCCGCCCGACTTCACACTAACAACATCCAAATTGTGTTTCGCTACCTAATTTACTTTGACCCTGATGAATAAAAACTTTATGTATAATATAATGCCTCACCGGTCGACTCCAGCAGCTGGAAGGCGTAGAAGGTGTCCGCCGGCATCTTCTTAGCCTTCGCGGCCACCACCGCTTTGGGCGGCAGCTCGATGCGCGGGAACGCATACATCGCGCCCTGAGGACATGTTAAACGGATCTTAGTACTAAATAACACATCCAACAGGCTAAAAGTAAGACTGCCTTATATCTGGATTTGTGCTGGTGTGATAGATATAAGCTGTTCTCTTATGAAAAAAAAACCGGTAAAGAGCGAGTCAAACTCGCGAACCGAGGATTCCGTACCATCATGTTTTTAATTTTTCATTGGCGAGGCCTATATTCGTCAGAGAATTTTAACACTGTGCACTGCGGTGTAGAATATTGCAGTTTTATGTCAGCGCCGTCAGCGCCAACTCTTGACCGATTGTGAAACTAAACTTTTGTTGAATGATTATTTTCTGAAAAAGTGTGCTATTTAGAAACTTCCTTTTATTTTTCCTGTAATCTTTACATAAACTTCTATCCCATAGAATAATTTCAGATTTTTCTCTTTGCAAACTTCGGAGATAAGGGGGAGAATGTATTTTTTTTACATATTTCATCAGAACTCGAAAACTATGCGGCCTTAAAAAAAAATAAAAAATGATGGAGAATGTGCAAATTGCGTTCTTTCATATGATACCCCACGTGGCCTAGTAGCCCCACTTCGAATTTTTCAGACCCCCTTTCAGTCCCTGTTGCAAAAAACATAAATGTATTTTTATTTATTTCTTATTTGCAAAATTGTTGAGCAAACATCATCTAAAACTATTCCAAATTTCAAGTTGATAGCGTTAATAGTTCTTGAGATATCCAGCTGTGACAGACAGACTGACTGAGTCTCACCATAAGGGTTCCGTTTTACCACTTAGGTACGGAACCCTAAAAAGTGTGTTTGTTTACCTACCTATATACTTGTACCCACTGTCTGAGTATTCACGCATGTCATGTGATGTAACTTTTTAGTTCCTCCGTGAAAAAGGTGTTTATAGTCACCTACACTTATTATACCACAGATTATACAAATACAAACACAAATATGTTGTACCTACAACAAGGCTCAAGAAAATAGGTGGCTCGTTCAAATGCCAATGTATGCACTTTTATAATAAACTACCAAGCCACGTTCAAGATCTAAGCCTTAATAAATTTAAATCGTTCACGTAAGTTGTGCCAGAAAGCCTTTTATACCGTTAAAGATTATATTGAGGATACAAAGGCTTGAGATTGAGCTGCTTCCAATTTCTGCATTTTGAGTGTTTTTGATGTTTTTTTTTATATAGGTACACATTGACATTAATGATTTTTTTTTAAACTGACATTTGCTTACTCTTTAAAGTATTACATTATTTTAATTATTGTGAATGTAAAGACGATGTGGGTCATTTATTTTAGTCATTTTATATTTTTTATTATTCTCTCTATGGTCTGGCAGTTTGAGTAATTTATGTGGCCTACCCAAATGTCCTTTCTTTGGTATTGTTCGTCGAATCGTTGAGCTCCTTAAGTCTTGAGTTGAGCTGCATGATTTCTGACAAATGCGTGCACTGACTGGACAGGTCCTCTCAATCTGTGTGGTTCTTTCCTCAAAAGACCATCTCAGACATCGACCTACATGGTCTTCATATAACTTGACCAAGATTATGTCTGGACTTTAAAAGAGACTGTGACCTCTGAGTTTGTTTCGGCCTTTCTTCTCAGAGTAGTCAGATAAGAAACGCCGACCTCATCTAGTTTAAAAAATGTATGATTGACGTGTAAGTGTTTGTGCAAACCTACTTACAGAAATAAAATCATTTATCATTTATACGGAGAGCGAAACCACGGGCAAAAGTGGTTACCTATTATAGATACTTTTGCCCGTGGTTATTTTTGCCCGTGGTTTCGCTCTCCGTCCATTGGTGAAAACCGTATGAAGATCCGTTCGGTAGTTTTTGAGTTTATCGCGTTCAAGTAGACAGACGTGTCGGGGGCAACTTGTTTGATAATATGTAGTGATTTTATTCTAGTGCAGCTCGCTCACCTGCGCGACGTTGCACTTGAACCCCTCCATATTTTTGAAGGTCTCCACGACTAACTTGGCGCGCATTTTGAACGTTTTCAGTATAGTTGTCTTCTCCTCAAGCCAATGCTTGTACGACGGATGGTCTTTGCACGGCGGCTGAGCCTGGCGACAACACAGTCGCGATAACAAACGCACCACCAAGCCGAGAACCACATATTATTCTTGTCATTGCCGTTATTACTGAACTTTAGCTGGGGATAGACTGATTATGGACGTTAACGAAAGTTAAAACTAAGAAGGCTGCACCCCTTACTTTGAGCACTACATTTAATAGCGGTTTTTCACTCATAAAATAAAAGTTGTTTCCCAGTACTAAGAGACATGTACAGAATGCCTTGATTTCGACTTCGTGATGGGTCTTCTTACAGCCAGAACAAAGGGGTTTAAAGGGGTAGTACTAACGACTATATCTATTGCGCACTGTCCGACAGTGTTGGAACAGAGCATGGCAGACATAGCCTTGTAAAGGTTGGCCTGCACATCGGGGTCGAGGTTCACGAGCTCCATCCAGCCGCCGCGCAGCCCGCACTCGGACATGTACCCCTTGCTGATTGACATGAACGAGGCCAGTTCGATCTGGTTGCATGGCGGAGCCATCTCCGTCACCACCTGTGAATGATGTGTGAGTTGAAGATTAGTCGATCAACTTGTCAATGTGAGGGCGACGAGATATAGCGAAATTTACCAAATGCCATGTTGTATCGTTCTATTGAGTTGTTTTTCGAAGTTGTGTGTAAGCTGGGTATTTTGTACCAAATACGTATACGTACGTACGTACGTACATACGTATAGTACGGACTTTTCAGTGTGTATTGGCCTTGACTAGACGAGCATATGCTCTATACATGGCCTTAGTCGTACTGACGCGAGGCCGACTAACATAGAGGGTCTATTTGCGGAGAGGGTGTGCAGCATTTCGTTAAATTGTTCCAGTAAGCGCGTGGTCGCTTTGACGAAAATATTATAATATAATGCTTCATAGCGCCGCCCTTATTATGAGGTGCGCTAATTGTTCACAATGTTCACGTACCCTATAGTAGTTTAATTATTAAAAATGGATCAGAGATATCTTAGATAATTTAATATAGTTCAACTATAAAGTAGTCCTACGTGGGACAGTAAAAAGCAATGCCATAGTACAAGAGGTGGTGCCTACGAACCAAAAACAATAACATTGAATTTGCGAACTCGATCGTTTATATAGTTCTTTGGGACTAACGGCAGTGAAGTGAAATTGTACCGAACCAGTGACACTGTTGAGTGCTGAACTCACTAGCCTAGCAGTGACTGTAGTGGTAACGCCTTTAGCAGCGGTGTATTGAGTTGAGGCGCTCGATATATTTTACTAGTGAGTTAATAGCGCACAAAAGCAGCAAAAGCAGTACTTGGTGAAGTAAGTCGTCAGCAGCAGTAAGTGTACTGCTCACACTAGCAACAACACCGAATCACTGACTTGAGGAGCAACCCTCGTCGGGCTAGCAGCAACAAGGACTTCAAATAAGATCGTGCAGTTTTATACATTTTACCAGCAGCGAGATGGAGACTCTGTATTTCAATCAAACCGAGATTGTGCAGTGCTTGGGAAAAGTCCTCACTAATTATAAAACGCTGTCCGCGTTAAGTGTAAAATTTTTGACTACTTTATGCGTAAGATCGAGTTACTTGAGGGGTACTGGAAATAATTCCATGTAAATCATGAAAATATTCTTCCTTTTGAAAAGAGCAATCATATATTTTTTTAACTCGGAGTTTGAGCTTACGAAAGAAATTTATATGACAGCATAAAAACTTATTATTCAACGTCAAAATGAGTTGATTCAACGAGGTCAGCATTCAGCGTACCCTGAACTAGCACAGCAAGATGCGGCCGGAACTTCAACGAGTCACCCTGAACCGCAAGCAACAGCAGCAGCTTCTCCGACGTTTGAATCGAGAAGAACCAACAGCAAGTTTGACGATATGCTTCAGAAGCAGTCGGTCAACTTTAAAGCATTGATTAAAGCTGCCGACAATACTGATGTTGGAGCAATTGTCGACAAATGGGAGTTCGAAGATGCTCTTCGAACCCAGCAAAACCGATGGACAACCATTGACAACCTTCACTGGGAGATCATTGAGGAGTCCGGGGAGGATCTAGCAATGGAGAATGAGTCCCTCTTTAAAAGGCACGAGCGAACCTTCAATAGCATGAAGAAAGCTATCAACTCTAAAACGTGGTCAACATCGTATCGGAATTCAACTCCACAAATGGAGATTCCTGTGTTTACGGGTCATTACCAGCAGTGGGTGTCATTCAAGGATTTATTTAGCGAAGCTATCCATAAGAACCCCGTTTTATCAAATGCTCAAAAATGCAATTTTCTTAAAGGAAAGGCGAAAGGTAAACCGAGCGTTTGATTCAGCACCTACCTATCAACGCCGGCAATTATATTGTCTGTTGGGAGATTCTAAACCATTGCTTTGAAAATAAGAAGCTCATATTTACATCCCACGTCAATGGGTCCCTGAATCTTCCCACCATACTGCAGCAATCATATTCAGCGATTAAAAAACATGACGTCACTTTAGCGTCTTCAGCACGCCATCAAAAACTTTGGTGTGAATATTAGTATGTGGGTAATATATGGGACCCTCTGCTTGTTCATATTTTATCGAACAAGTTGGATACTGAATCGTACTCCGAATATATAGAGTCGTTAAAGAACGCTAGAGAACTGTCAGTGCTTCAAGAATTTTTTGAATTCTTAGAAAATAAGTTCACTAGCTTGTAGCCATCTCGTTGACGACAAGATATCATACCAAAATCACAGCCATCTCATCAGCAAGCCATGCTAGTAGCCACTGAAGAGTTCGACTATTCACCGCCTGGCTCCATCATCAGATCCTCAACACCAAGTGCAATATATTGGACTCGTCAAAACAAATCATATGAGCCCAAACTCGAGGGATTTACTAATAGCCACCGAAGAGTTCCACTATCCACCTCCTGGCTCCATCATCAGATCAGCTCCAAGATACCAAATTATAGTTTTGTCTTCCGAAGTACATAATATATATACAAAGTTTCATTTTGTTATTGAAATAAATGTTATTCATAGTCATAGTCCATTTATTTGCTAACCTTCATACCATATATTGTTATCACCACATTTTGTTATTGAAATAAATGTTTGCTCACCTTCTTGAAGGAGGAGAACTTGCTGCAGGTCGCGTACACGTTGTCCTGGTACACCTCGTCTGCGAACAACATCAGATTGTTCTTCTGCGCGAACTTGACGATCTCCTCCATGTTCTCCCGAGTCAGCACCTAAGAAATAGATTCTTCTTTTTTCTTTGTCAAAAACAATGCTTTAAAGTCAACTTGGTCGAGTTGCTTCGGTATGCGGCGGCCATGAAACTATCTGGACGACCAATGTTTACCCAATTGGATGCAAGTATCATTGCATCAGCTGGTCTCAGATATCAACATTATGAATATTATGTTGTTTGATTTAGTTGAGATCGCTGTTGCGCTCTATCTCCCATATTTGTAAGTAAGTATTAATTTTCTGTGAGGTTAGGCGTCACCTGTCCTGTGGGGTTTCCCGGGTTGATGACGACCATCGCGCGGATGGCGTACGTGTTGCTGCCTTCAGTGTAGGCGCGTTCCAAGTCGGCCATATCAATGGCCCAGTTCTTGTCCTCGTCCAGGTAGTAGCCGATCTGACCCAGTCCGTACTCCGCCAGCGACGCCGAGTACAGCGGGTACTGCGGGATCGGGATCAGCACACCTGCGTGACATGTGGGCTTACACTTATTACCACTTTAATTATTCGAGAACTCATCAACATCATACTTATACATTAGAATCACGCCTGTTTGCGAAGTGTAGTTGTGGACGAATAATTTTGATTCTTTGTCATCAAGTAATTAAATACAGGGTGTTTGGTAGAAGGACCGACACAAACACGGGGTTCGTAGGTTTTTTCCATTTAGAATATACATACATATTTAGTTTGACGACCCAAAAGGTTCATAGTTTTTTATATCATATTTTTTGTTGATGTAATTCATGAAATTCAAATGTAATTTATTTTAGTGCTTAAAAACTGTAATCGTGTAATTTTGTGAGTATATTCAGATACAAGTTACTTGTATATGAATAAATGACTGACTATATCTACCGCACTGGGCCGGTGGGCCCGCGTGGTAGATTACGTTATGCCCGTCTCTCCCACCGAGAGGAAGCCTGTCCCAGCAGTGGAAACAATAAAGGTTGATTGTGCGTTTGGAACAAACATGCTGACTGTACTGAAGTGTTCATATTAGCAACGTAGAAATTACTAGATTACAATAATACTTGCAGAAAAACACATTTTTGATGTGCTAAATCAGACGAGACTAGAACAAAACAAAAAAAAAACAAGCATGTGTCAACATTGAAAAGGATTTCAATACCAAACTCCAAAAAAATTATAACACTAATATAGACCTTAACCGCCCGAAGTTGAGCGGTTAATGTTATCGTTATTTGTGATTGTGTAATTGTTAAAATCGTGCATCCCGTATTAAGGCATTGGTTATCAATATAGTTAGTTGATGCAACTCACTCTTAGAAAACTTTCGAAGATAAAAAATACTTGACTGTACACACGCCAAAAGCAATAAACACCTAGGTTGTATACGATTACGATTATAAGATTGCGGAGAGTTTATTATATAATAAACTCTCCGCAATCTTTCTAATTTATACTTTACTAGCTGCGCCCCGCGGATTCACCCGCGTAAATGTCGAACCCGTGGGAATATCGGGATAAAAAGTAGCCTATTGTTAATCCAGGGTGTCAGCTACCTCCTTACAAAATTTTATATTATCAAAATTGGTCCAGCCGTTTGAGCGTGAAGTAGTAACAAACTTATAAACAAACACACACACACAAACTTTCGCCTTTATAATATTAGTGTGATTACAATGAGGTGTGAGTTACATTACAATGTTGCGTGATGCTATTAAATAAATCCGTGGGTTGTCTACTCTACTACTACTTGTCGTCGCGCCATTGCTTCTAACCGGTGATTTTACGTCAAAACTGATCATACGATTTGATCGTGACAGCTGCTAAACCCTGACGCATCATTTTAAAATGTTCATTCGGCTAGTTTACAACGCGATTTCAAGCGTGTGCAGTCCTGCGGCAGTTGACTAGAAAGCTGGGTAATCCCAGGCTGTCACCTGATCTAAAGCTCTTGGTTTACTGACCCGAGTCCTTGCCATCAACTTTGCAGCAGAGCAACTGCAGGCAGTTCTTGATGGCGGTGGAGGCGCCGGCGGTCAGAGCGATGTTATTCCAGTTGGACTTGTGTCCGTCGCGGCGCTCGATGTAGTCCGCCACGTGCTTGCGGACGAATTCGAGTCCGTTTGAAGCCGTGTACGCGCCCGCTGAGCCACTGAAGCATGATCATGTCGCTTATGTAGGGGCCACACGTTTAGGGGTAGGGAGATGGTCGTGTGACAAGGGGGGGACGAGTCATAATCTTCGTGACGTCACATGTATACATCTGATCTAAAGCATTAAAATTCTAAACTTTGACTTACGAGAAACTTTAAAACAACTCTATGGTTATAAAGTTTAATAATTTAAAAATTGCAAATTAAGTCTATGACAAGTGACAAGGTGGCTCCAAAAATCATGAAATTCGTGTGACGTAATTTATATGACCTCTTAAATATTTGTACCTACCTACTAATAAGTAAAAAACACCAAACATCCGTCATGTGGTAAATTAAGGATTTTTACTGACTTACATCAACTCAGTAGATAGGTACCGTACCTAGGTAAGTACCAATTTAAAGTTCTTTTTTTTCTTCAAAATGGGGTCCTTAATAATACATATTTTAATGTCATGAGTTATCTGTGACAACCTACCCACTGCAACCTTTTAGCATCTCGGTGGCTCTCTCCTTCACGTCGTCTGGGAGATTGCCTGATTTAAGCAGTTCAGGGTTTATGACACAGGACAGCACCTGTGCAGAAATACATAATCATTAGGTGTTATCATATATCATAACAACTTGTTTACGATCTTTTTGTCACTCGACCTCGTTTTAACTCGTTTGTACCGTATTTACAGTGCGACTGTCGCAAATTCGCTACAGCATATGCTGCATATTTAACGGTGTTTAGACGTAAGAAACAATATAAACATACCTAGTTAAAAATATAATAAATTAAAACTTTAAAACAAGAAGCGATTTGCGGTCCTCGTTAAAGTAAACGTGGTCGGTAAGTAAGCGCGCATGTAAACTTGATGAATAGTAGTCATCGGCAAGGTACTTTATACCTCCTAAGTAGTACTTCAAATAGAACCCCTGAAGAGATCCACCTAAGTTTTCACAGTGAGATTTTTACAGAATAGCACCGCTGATGAATTCAAACATCCATACACTGCACAAATAATAATAATCCCACTGCCGTATATCTACGTTGTCGTCGTAGTGGGGTGCGCGCGCTCCGAACTCTAGGCCTGTGCCGGAAAAGTTTACTTTCCGGAACGGGTCTAGGGTGAGGAGCCAGACCAAGAGAGATACAGAAACCCGCAGGGCAGCATGTGGCGAACTGTTGGGCAGTAGCGACCCCACGGACCCTATCTCCCGGGAGAAGTCCTGTTCCTCACCTCTGGCTTGCCTTTATTGGCCGGCTGGAGTGAACACTGGCGAGCAACCGAGCTCCCACCTCATTCATGCAAGTATTCCAGTAAGATACTGGTAGGGATCTTGACTGTACTTTCGGGATTGTCCTGATAGCCGTGGCCCCTCCACTCCTCATACGCATCTCAGGACATGTTGCCTCCTTGTCGCTACGACACTATGTGCTAGCGACCTTTTTCGGAGGCCCATTAATGAGTGTGCACGTCACCCCCTGCCATTTTATCTGTGTAATTTATATAGAACATCGGTCAGGGGCTATAGTTTTTCCGTAGTCCTAGATAACAAGTTCACTTTAGCCATCCAAACCCATAATCCAATGTTTTTGTTCGTCTTGCAATAGTCCTACACCAACGGTTGTCCTTGAGTGCACTTGCATAGTGCGAACAGGGATAATCGTCGGTTGGTGCCTCATTTCATTTAAAACGTCTAACGGCCCGGGCCTCTGCGAGTTGACTTCGGCCCCTCGTACGCCTTCCAAAGGTCAGGGACCCTAGGGTCCCGAGATATGTCAAAGACAAAATATAATTGCATATAATAATAATAATAAAAACTCAATTGCTCAAAAGATTACAGAGATTTTACATTGGCCCCAAACTAGGCAAGCCTGTATCTAACAATTCAGTCTATCTTCGTGCCTTATTCCTCGTAAACAAAGATTGATGGGCTTTTTGGCCTGTACTTCCAATAAAAACCACATAAATATCAAATGAAAGTTTATATCATAACTACCTATCAGTTTTTATTATGAGCAGAAGGCTGTGAAATACCGGGAGATATCAGATCTTCAAGTAACATGTAAACGTACCTGGGTGAATTGCCCAAGCATAAAAAATACACGGCAAACCTGAGAACGGTAGTGCAATGTGGTGATTTTTAATTTTATATATTTTTTCTCAACAAAGTAAGTACTTCTCTACCTTGGCAAAAAAAATCATTGATTTCTACCCCCTAATATACCAAAAAAAAAAATTACAAAGTGTAATTTTATCATCACGGTGGCCTGTCCTGAACCCACTTCCGCTCATAAAATACCTTCCCCTGCAAATACATTCGTAATATGGTTTTAAATCGATTTTGTTATCATTAAATTATAATATATTCGATCAAATAAAACTATTTTTGTTTGTTTATCTTCTTTCTGGTGGATTTGACAGGCAGTCAACTTTTGTCCGGAAAAAAGTTATAATTTCAGAGGACAGTAAGTTTTAGTAGAATAGCCATGTCAACATTGCGTTGCCCTCTCACCTTCCCTCACTTCGGATCAGTCCGGCTCAAGCTCTTGGCGCGAATGCACCGGTCCTAACGTCTTGCGGTTTCCCGCCAAAAAAGTAAGTTTATCATTTCAGTAATATGGGGACAAAAATAGTTTCATTTCGGTGGCTGTTATAACTCGTGCTAGTCATTCGTTTAATTTGTTTCAAAATTGTGTATTCATTTCGCCGTAAGTACTGTTTTTTTTTGAGTAGTGTTCATATTTTTTTAATAATTTTATTTCAGTGTTAAATGTAGAACTAACCTCTATTTTATCATCTCAGTGTTATCATTTCAGTGGATTCGGTGGACTGTTATACCAATTACAGACCACCGGAATGAAATGTACCTATCTCTGAAATGATAAAACCATAAAGTTTTAGAGATCCTTGTGTCAAATACAAAATCATAGTTTTGTAATGTACTTTTACCTAGAGTGTAGATTAAATTATTCGGGTGCATTTGTTGTGTAATATTTGTGTTTAAGATATATAATACATAAATAAACCTTTCATTAATATCATTCTTTGAGGTTATTGTAACTTCAAAGGATGATATAGGTATGTACTACTAACTGTAATATCTGTATATTAATGATGATATTAAAATAACTGTGTACTTTCCTGTTTCAGTGTTTATCTAAAATTTGTGGAAATCAAACCTAACAAAGTACGGAACCCTGGCTGCCCGGCACGGTTGTTCTTAGCTGTATCATTTCGGTGGATTTATTTCATTCCGGTGCACAGTTTATCATTTCGGTGGTGTTTTTTATCATTTCGGTAGACACTTTTCATTTCAGTGGACTCTTAAAAATTCATCCTTAAATATTTATGTAAGTTTTGATGAAATTTGATGTCCACCCACGCACAATGTTATAAAATAGGCTAAAGTTTTATTTGTCACTAAAAATATGTACTATACTTAGTATTGAAATAAAAAAATCCACCGAAATGACAAATAAAAATCTCTTGTTGAAATTCACCCACCTATTAGTTTATGACGCTAATGTTCACTGCAGTTCTCACTACTTAATATTAGTTATTAACTCATAACATTGAGGCGGTTAAGTAATTGGCGTTATAAGCAATAAGTTGACGTGCATTAAAACTCTATTGGTCATCAAGCCAGTCTCCTTACAAAAATTCCCATCATCCTTTGCGGGAGCGTCTCGCACCGTCCGCGTCGCGTACGTAACTGCGGCGCACGTGCGACTGTGCATGCACATCGAGATTTCGAAGCGCATCGTTTGGGGCGATTTGTATGATTAGGTACGTAAGTAAGAAAGAAAGAAAATACGTTTATTTGCGGCAAACACGACGCATAAAAAGAACATAAACAAAAAAATAACAAGTTGGGGGAAAACATGCATCACATCCACGCACAACGCTATCGCTCAGCATAATGCTACGCAACAATAATGAACGCGTAATGTTATGCAACGTAATACTGCTTACTTTATTATACCTACTGTGACAGCGGACACAGTGCGGTGCAGCGCGATTTGCGTGGCTAGCTAGGTTGTTTAGATTATTCATGACACGACGGCGACGGCACGGCGACGGTACCATTAATTTTGTATGAAACGCTATGTAAATCGCGCCGCATCGCGCTTTGTGTGGAGCTTAGTGTTGGCTTATGCTACGACTACATTGTCGCGATAACGCGAACTACAGCTCGCGCGCTCTCTCTCACAGCTCACAGACCGCTCGACGTCTCGCCCCAGTCGCTGTACAACAGAGAGAGCGCAAAGTCTAGTTCGCGTTATTGCGACATAATTGTAGCCGTAGCATTAGAAAATAATTGGTGAAAGAAAATTCGGTTGAACCATGACGCGGGTCATAACAAGCAACTATCTGTGGGAAACTATGTCTGCGAGTAACTGCAAAGTGTAAGCTGTCAGTGTGAAACATATACTTGTCTTATGTAGGTGATAGGCTTCCCCCCCATGGCTTGCGCATCTCCGATGTTAGCAAAGATCATCTTCGTGAAAGGCTTCTTGTCTCCCTGGCAAACAAAAACAATGTGCGTACATATACATATGTAGATACGTTTTTATAACTACCTATAGTTACCTACAAACCCTTTTCAGGTTTAAAGTAGGTAAACAAAAACTAAGCTTGTATATTTGCGTGGGCCTGCGGACGGAGAGTAATGGGTAGCTCACTATCCGATCTGGACCAGGCCGGTGCCGGACGGCGCGTACGTGTTCCACGCGCGCAGAGATTTCAGCATCAGTGAAGGGGCCCGTTAGGGCCGAAGCCTGCCGGGTCAGCGGGGTTGTCCGAAAGGGTTAGCGCTGCCCCGGAACATAAAGGGCTAAGGAAGGAACACGGGTGGGTTTTAGTTAGTAAGAGTCTGACACTCCCTTCCGCTCCACCCAGAGCGGGGAGGGTCATTTGATGATTTACCAACCTCAAAAAAAAAAGGTTGTATATTTACCCCGTTTCCGCAAATGGTCGTAAACACACTAGTACTGGATTACGTAGCACAGTTCTTTACGACAACGGACCACTCGTGTGGCACTGCCACCCTAAGCGGCGAAATCATTGCGGTGGTGCGGTGGCGTGTGGCTAGGCTAAGGCGTGATTACCTCTAAACTTGGGTCTGTCATCGTGCTCTAAACTAGTGAAAGCTGATCTGTATCTCATTTAACTTTTAGCGTGGTCCAACAATTTCCCATCTAGTTCTAAATCTATACCGGCACACACATCTAATCTTAAAATATTTAACGAAGATGTACCTTGTCAAGCTCCTTTTTTAATTCAGTGGCACGAATTACAAGCGGTCCTCGTACGGCATATTGCAGTTTAATAATATTGGGGTTTAAGGTTTCTAAACAAAGGGTTTTTTTTTTGGTACTTGTGGTGCATATATGTGCCGTGGCTGCCATATTTACAGCCGGCATCGCGGGTGCCGTGCCGGACAGAACACGGCCAGTGCGGCTCATCATCTTTGTGGGTGTCATAGTCGGTAATCTATCGAACTCGATCGAACAATTTAGATCTCTCCGAGCCACATGGTTGTGCAATCCGCCAAGGTATTAGTCCATTAGTTTGCACACTGCCGGGAGCCTTGTCACTCAGACCCACTCCGCTGAGTTTTCTGCGGTCAACCAATTAAAACATCGTTTTCATAGATTTATATTTCACCTCTTACGCACCTAGTATTCAAGCTTGTTAAATAAAATGAATAAAAATTTTCTAATAAAGTAATATACAAATATTTATAAAACGAAAAATACATAGACCAACATAGTTTTCTGTAAAATGGCAGAAAACCACCGAACCTGTATTATGTTTGATAGAGGTCAGTGCAGAAAACTCATGGCTAACAAATGAAACTCGTGACACTGACGGTTGAAGAAAGACAAAAAGGATTTCCAATAAGAACTATTTATTTGGAAGGTTATTCATTCTGCATTCTGTTATTTGATTCGTCACCGCATTCGTGTGCGGCATGGTGGTATGTAGCTACTGGCTATTGACTATCGGGTCTCAATAGAACAGGCGTTTTAGACTGCTAACATACTTAGTATTGGGTCTCAAGGGAACAGGCGTTATACACTGCTAACATACTTAGTATCGGGTCTCAAGATAACAGGCGTTATACACTGCTCACATACTTAGTATCGGGTCTCTAGAGAACAGACATTATACCTACACTGCTAACATACTTAGTATCGGGTCTCAAGAGAACAGACATTATACACTACCTACCTACTAACATACTTAGTATCGGGTCTCAAGAGAACAGACATTATACACTACTAACATACCTACTTAGTATCGGGTCTCAAGAGAACAGGCGTTATACACTGCTAACATACTTAGTTAGTATAAGCTATCATGTAATCATTCGCTCCCTTTGCATTCATTCAATTAACTCTCACACACAGTCCATACATCTTTTCTTTGGTCCAAAATCTGCGCAAGTTGAATGAATAGATAAAAGCGAAAAAAGTAATTATCGGCATTCGGCAACGATCCAAAATTGGTGAACACTAAAAAGTAAACAAACCTACGTGAAACGTCACAGGCGACTAGACTACGCTACGCCCATCGCCACTACACATTTGTAATAACGCTACGAGTGAACCTAAATAACGTACCAATCCCTACGTGCTAACCTGCTATGCTGTTTTAGTGCTACTGGCCAAATATCGTTGCTCTGAGTAAAGTCAACACCAGCAGCACTGGCAGTATTCCAAAACAATGGGTATCTATAATGATCATATAAGTAAGTTTAATTTTCCCCAAAGGGTTAGGCAGAGATGAGATGTACCATGGTAACCCCCACGGTTATGTTTAAGTCCTATTGTTAGTGTAATTACCTATTCAAATAATCAAACCAAAGCGACCGAAACACTCAATTTGTAAGTCACTACAAATTGGCATCCCCAGGTACATTATCAGATCCAATTGTTTAAATTTTCTAAAAATTGTTTTAGAACTGATATTCTTTACAATGTTCAACCTCTTGAGTTTCCAATACTCTTTGCTCTGAGCTCAACTGACAGCAGTGAGTGACAAATGTGTCTTTGGGATACTTGGACTCACATATGTACCTACATTTTCAGTAACGGTGATTGAGCATTGACTGTCTTTCACCTGGGGGACCTTGAGATCATCACATCATCACATCATCATATTTTTTGGAGACACATCAGCCGCAGTAGCGAGCTGTCTCACGTGTCAGAGAGATTTAATTTTTTCATTTAGTGGATTTTAGTACGTGAAATTGGCAAAATTGTGGTGTTTGTTCCACAGAAGCCATTAATCAAGAGTTGAAGTTGAAGTACCTACATTTATATTAGATACCCAATATTATATTGTAGTCTGTGATTTATATAATGCACTCGGACTGCTTTGGACAGTAGGTATCTAACGTTCATTCTATGTAATGCAGGAAATCATCAGGAAAATATAGCACCTATCAAGAGTGGGTGTAAGTACATGTTTTATACCAATATATAAGCCAATGTTTTATACAGAATGGCAGGGTATCGATTGAGCCGAAAATTGTAACCATGAATTCAGCACATCATTCTAGGCCCGTAGCGTAGATTTTTTTCGTATAATTTGTAATACGTTACCTCAAACTATCTCTATACCAAATTTCATCTAAATCGGTTCAGCGGTTTAACTTTTAAGCGTGAAGAGGTAACAGACAGAAGAGTTCTAAGAAGGGGTTTTTGGAAATTCAACCTTTAAGGGGGTAAAAAGGGGGGATTTCGTTTGCATGAAAAATCTTATTTGTTTAGTTAATAAACTTGAAACTTGGCACGAATACTTATCTAAGTAAATTATGAAGTTTGTAATTTTTCTAAACTACCCCGTAAAGGGCACTACCCGTAAAGGGTACTCCCTTTACGGGGTTATCATTATAGGCTGATGATAACCCCGTAAAGGGAGATTGGGGGTGTCAAAATTTGTATGGAAGAATTTTAATGCGCGGTCCGATTAACTCGAAACTCGGTATTTATACTTCAGACTAAAAATAAAGAATAACGTGTATCGGGGTTTTTTGAAAATCTACCCCTAACGGGGTGAAAAGAGTACTAATTTTACAGGGGAGGATTTTACTGCGTGGATTGGTTAACTCGAAAATAACTAAAAATAAATCTTCGAGTCAAGTCATGAACACATCCCACACGATTTTTCGAAATTCCACCTCTGTGGGGGTGAAAAGCGAGGATACAGTTTATATGAAAAATCTGAGTCATTTGTTTATTAAACTTGAAACTAAAGGAAGATTGGGAATGTAAAATTATGTATGGAAGAATTTTAACGCGCGGTCCAATTAACTTGAAACTCAGTATGTAAGACCAAAATAAATAATAAAGTATATCAGGGTTTTTAGAAAATCTACCCCTAACGGGGTGAAGAGGGACAGTCAATTTCAAAGGGGAGTATTTTATTACATGGCTTATTGGAAAATTGGTAGGTATATATAATCTTCCAGTCAAGCTATACTAGAAACATCCCAGAAGATTTTTCAAAACTCCCACCCCTATGGGGATAAAAAGAGGGGTTACAGTATAAATGAAAAATCTTATTCATTTGGTTAATGAACTTGTTAAGCAAGTAAGCAACACCTAGTTAGGTAATGCTTAGTGTAAGCAGATCCACACAGAGAACGGAGGCGCCTCAGCAACCGCTGCTAGACGAGGCATTGCCACCACTGCCATACAAACCAAACGTTTACTAGCACTACGACGCAAATGCTTGCTTGACTGTGATTTTAAAGGCAAGTTCGGTGAGTCTTTAGTCATCGCCCAGTGGTTGCTGAATTGTTTTTTATGCGTTAAGCAACTAAGACGACCCACTGATGCAAGGGGCTGTCCATTAATCACGTAAGGCTCGAAAGGGGGGGGGGGAGGGGTCCATAAAAAATCACGAAATATCGCAAGGGGGAGGGGGGGTGTAGTAATATATCACGTGTATTTATTTTTTCGGCAAACGCGCGATACTGAACCGAAAAGCCGCGTTACGTGTATTTATTTTTTTCGTCAAACGCGTACACCAAATCGAAAGCGGCTTGTAGTGTGACCTTGTGTACTAAAAAATACACGTGATATGGGGGGGAGGTTAGTCGTAAACCTCACCATGAATCACCAAAGGGGAGGCGGGGGGGTTAAAAATGCCAAAAAACATCGCGTGATTAATGGACGGCCCCCAAATGTATGTTTACGTTTAACTAAAAGTGTCCCATGTCCTGTAGTGTTCGTGAAAACGGGTAAAATATACAAGAAAATAGGAAGGGGCAAGGTCGAGGCGGAGATGCTTGTGCGGGCGCACGAAGAAAACTGTGAGGTGAACGTAGAAACAGGCACGGGCAGAAGCAAATTGGCTCTAAAAAACCATTTTTACAAAAGAAACAACCAACTTCCATAAAAACAGTACCTACAAAGTGAAAAAATTCGGAAGTTGGTGGCAAAACCTAAAAAAACAAACCAAAGACGTCGATATTCTAGCTAAACAGTTGTTACAGCTAGTCAGAAGCCCGAAACCCAGTGAAACAGTTGCGAAGGGGTGTGGTGTTGCCCAAACTTGGTCGTAGAGCTCAGAAAGAAAAATCAACGAGTGGAGGAAAATAAAAATGGATTTTTGCTGCATCCAGGCAGACTGGAAGTCAACCTTAACAGAGTTGGCGAAAAGGCTAGGCAGATGAGATGAGCTTGGCACGATTTTAATTAAAAAACAAGTGCGAGTCGGACTTGCACACGAAGGGTTCCGTACACAAAGCATAAAACGCCGAAAATAGCGTTTCTTTTATACACCTTTAAATTTTAACTTTATTTTTTTTTTTTATTATTATCTGTTGATATAGCAGCAACAGTGAAAATTTCAACTGTCTAGCTGTCACAGTTCATGCCTGCATGCTGTGCAGCCTGGTGACAGACAGACAGACGGACAGTGAAGTCTTAGTAATAGGGTCCCATTTTTTACCTTTTGGGTACAGAACCCTAAAAAACAAACAGGTCACAAATGGTATGGTATACTTTATGCAATCACATTCACTGAACCAGAATGGATTCTAAATTTTTATTTCGTTTTTCTTGAGACTTGTCACAATTAAGAATCATGTCCCACAGATTCCTTTATATAGAAACACTAGATCCCGTGGGAATATCGGAATAAAAAGTAGCCTATATGTTAATCCAGGGTGTCAGCTACGTCCATACCAAATTTTATCAAAATTGGTAGCCGTTTGAGCGTGAAGAAGTAACAAACATATAAACACACATACACACACACACTCATAAACTTTCACCTTTATAATATTTGTACCAGTGAAAAATCCCTATTGTTTCTGACTAATTTAAAAATAATTGTCAATCATTCATGAGAAAAGGGCTATAAGAAGAAGAACAATGACTTATTATGTGCGGGTATCTTTACTTATAACATCCCTCATAAAGTTTGTTAATAATACATTTATCAAGAACTGACTCTGCACCAACTATAACTATTTGTTGAGTCAATCCAATCTCAACTTTCTTATCTGATTGAACTGGCTACAACTTAAATTTTATGTTTTCTATTCAGCTCATTACCTGCTTCCATATTCAGGATTGATAATTTCGTCATCTGATGATGACACAACACATGAATGCTTTCCTCTGGATCTGTTGTGTTCATGTTGGTACTGGTTTAAAGGTTAAATTGTTGAAATACAATAGGTACTGCACTTTGATACTATGCATTTTTCCACAATAGCAAAGTTATTGTCATATGCAACATTTTAAAGTTTCAATAGGCAACCCAACAACGAATCATCATCAACAGTACACATGTGGCGCACATATTACTTTTAAAGGTTTAGTCCACTCAAATCTCTGTGGTTCTTTCCTCAAAAGACCATTTCAGAAACTAATCTACATGCTCCTCAAATGATCTGAACAAGATTATTACACATTGACATTATGAATTTGCATAACATTGAGGCCCCCGACCCACCCCATCATATTGTTTTCAGTTAGTTTTCTATCTGACTTTTTGTCGTCGTACTCGGCTCCTAAGGGTCATAGCGTGATGTTCAATAGGCTATCAAAAAGCAAGCAGAATTTTTCAAATCTTACTGGTAGTTCCAGAGATTATCATTAAATTCTCGTTTGTCAGTCATACAATCAATCCAAATGAATGATGATGATACTCGTACCTAATGTTTATTTGGGCTGATGTTGGTGATTGTGCTAGTGTCTCAACAATGGAGAGCCTCATATACCTTTTATGAGCACTCATTCAATTTGTTAATTTCACTTTCATCAAATATTCAGTTAAGTTAGTTAGTTTTAAATTCCTTTCTCCTCAGAAGAAATCTACAACCATAGATATAATTAAATCATGTACAACATGTAATGTCAGTTTAGCTTTTTTTACACCTGTCATATTCAGAATCGTTAAGCAATCATTCGATATTTAGATCCAGGACACAATAAAAGCTGCCTTGAAGCATCAATAATAAATTTCTTCATAATTATGAAGAAATTTATTATTGATGCTTCAAGGATGATGGACGAGGAAGACACGCAATTCCTCCTCCTCATCGTCATCTCCTGTTATGGTTTCGTGCCCTGATCCTATGGTTAGGAGACCGGTAATTCCAGCTTTTACCATCGTTTTTCAAACTTTCCAGGGAGGCAAGGACTTTCAGTGGAAATTGTCCTCCTTTCTATAAAAATAAATATACTGATGTAAAGATGGGGTACACGTCATCACAGAACACTATTAGTACATTTAGTACTAATATTACTCCTAGCATGGAATAAGAAGTTAAAATATATTATTATAGGTACCCATGACCAAGGAACATATTTAATTATTTACTCCCGTGCGTGACGGTGACTCCTAGGAGTCCCTATAATGCACGTCACTGTAATGCACGTACCAGCAATGCACGACACTGGATTGTACAACACAGGAATGTACAACACAAGAATTGGCGACATCGCGATGTCTCCAATTCCTGGGGTGTACCTTGATGGTCCGACCCGAGAGTGTACAACACATGAATTGGCGACATCGCGTGATTGGCCGATTGGTTGGCCAATCAGGTGACTCGAAATTTTGGGACTTGGATACTAGGTAATTGAGCTAGATAGTGCTGTTCCGAAAGACGATTGATTGCGCGATTGATAAGTTTTTAAGCAGAGAAGTCTTTATAAAAAGAGCAATCTTTTTTCTCGCTCAACACTCGTGTCTGAATTTAGCTAGCTAAAAGCCAAATGTAAAGCGGCCATAAGACGTAATCCTGAAAAAGTTCAGTCAGGCCAAAAGCCGAAAAGTTCGTCTATTTTAATTTATATTTGTGTAATTTTTGTCATCATTTGATTAGCAATAAAACTCGTTTACTCATACGTTAGTTTCACTATAGTTCGGCTCATGTAATCTAACGTTTTCTTTTTGACTGGGAAATAAAAAAGGCCTCGCGGACCTAATTTCGCAGACGTCCAAGTGTGGTCTAGCGCCGCCACTGACAAACACAATAAAATAAATAACACTCCTTTTTTTGGGCAGTCGTGTAAAAACAAAATGACTCGATTCACAAAGAGAAAATCCATAAGTTACGCTGGCGAATTTACTTGCCCAGTGCGGCATCATGCCCGAGCGGTGGATGTATCTTGGTGACCCAGACAAAACACAAGTTAAAACAAATTACAATGTTCTGCTAGCGCAAGAAAAATAGCTTGGAATAATTATCATTTGATTAAAAAATAAAAACAAAAAAATTAAAATTATAGGTAACTAATAACATTAAAAATAACTTAAAATAATAAGCAAAATGTGATTATTTACAAAATTTCTGAATTAAGGCAAGAAGAAAGAAATTAAGAGTAATTAAAAACTAAAACTTGGTAACAATGTTCCTAAATAAGATTCTTGTAAGATTCAATTTGAATGCGTGTGTGCCTGCGTGTCTGATTATCTCTGCGTCGTAGTCTGGTCTGGATTTTAATTTTTTGTGTTTGTAGTACTACATCTAGGTTAAAAAGCTGTCGGACACGGAGGACCGGGAAATCCTTAGAGAGTTGGTCAATTGAATAAAGGTTTTTTGAGCTTAGCTTTTATACAATTATTTTCTAGCATCTCATACATATTCGTTAGTTTTTAATTTAAAAAAGGATTTCTTTTGTCTGAGATTTTTAAAAGCAATTATTTTAGCGGAATTTGGTGGTTTTTTCTTAATCCACATTCCTGAAATCTGGCGACATTTTACTCTTGACCTAGCGCCTTAAAAAAATGAAAATCCAAGGTGGCAACCCTGGTAGATTCTGTCTGACGCGTGACGCTTCTGTGTGAATTGAATTTGAAAAAAACGAATCTTCTGGTTTAGTTTGTTTATTCAAATAAAAGTCTTGTTTGTTTTTTTCAGTGTCATCTTGCTTGCTCACCTAGGTATGGACAACTTCGAGGAAATACCCGGCTTCCGTGGCGCTACGCGCTGGTATCAACGAGGGGGACACTTCTTCGTTGTCTTTCGGTCGTCAGGGCTCAGCACCTATCTTAGGTGCCACACCCATAGATGCCCCGTCGCATGGGTCCTGAGAGCTGGTCAGCCAGGACCCATACAAGGAGAACATGACCATGAGCCTACTCCTTGGGTTAGAAACAGGTTAGTAAAATCAATTAAAGTTGTCGTAGATGGTTGCCGATGCCGGGATAAATCCATCCATATCGCCTTGTGTGTGCTTTATGAGAAGACTGAGAAACTAGGTACCTAGCACTACAGATTTTACATATTTACCTATCTGTATCGGCGAGTATAAACAGACTGATAGTATATCGCATTACGCTACGTATCTTAACACTATCACTTCACTACATAATATAAAACAAAGTCGCTTTTTCTGTCCCTATATCCCTATGTATGCATAGATCTTTAAAACTACGCAACGGATTTTGATGCGGTGTTTTTTAATAGATCTAGGGTGATTCAAGAGGAAGGTTTTAGTATAAAATATGCGGGCGGGCGAAGCCGCGGGCATCAGCTAGTAGTTAATAAATCATTTATTATTAATTATAGGATATGTATTGTTTACCAATACCTATTTAATGGATGTTATTCGGTTTTACAGGAACAATCTGTTTCAAGCCCTAAAAAGGAGAGCTTCATCAGAAGCAACACCACTTAGTGGTATATATGAAGAGGAGGCAGCTAGGTGAGTATCTAACTTAAACCCTTGTTACGAAGACTCCAGGAGTCTTATGACAATTGATTAACTATTGTGTTGTTGATAACAGTTAAAAGGTATTATTGTTTATGTATATGAGATGTAGCTTAAATTTGCATCACAAAGCAGTACATTGTCTAATGACCTAAATAAAAGTTGACACCCTCGAGACCCTCCACCCGATGGAACCATAAAATGGGGGGGTCAGATTTTTGATAGAAATGTTTATAGGTCCCTGGGACTTTAGTGGGCCATAACTTCTTTTGGGACTTTGAAAAAAAAATTGATTTGTTTTCTTTGCGTTTCATAGTGCCCAAAAGGCTATACTCAAACTCCTAAATCCCACCCCAAATTTGACTCTCTGACCTGTTTGTGTCTTTTTGCACGTTTTATTAAAATTAGTGCATGTCTTATTTATAGGTATCCTGATGCTGTGCCATATCTGCTCTACGAGTCAGTGGTGTCGTCGATGCGTATCTGGCGGCGATCAGTCGTCCCTCCAGTACCCAGGACCCTTGAGGCATACGGGGTGGCGCTCGCGGAGCATAACACTTATAGCAATTTGCTATTAGGGACTGTTTCCGCGGGCGGCGCCTCGGCTATCATTTTTATAATGCCTAATTTTATTGCGTGCCTCCAAGCCTCTGAAACAGTGGTTGTGGATGGCACATTTTTAACAGTGCCGGCTGGGTTACCTGCAGCCCAAATTTTGACCCTGCATGTGGTGATAGCTGGTCACTCATTTCATCCAGTCATCGTCTTGATGCAGAATCGTCGCAGGCTGCTTTACGAAGCGGTCCTTTTGCGCGTTTGGCAGGCTGCCGGAAACCCAAGGCCTGTCCACATAGTAACAGACTATGAGCAGGCTCTTCAGAGAGCGCTTCAGTCTGTTACAAATGTGCCAGTGTCAGGGTGCCTTTTTCATTTATTTCAGGCGCTTCTTCGACAAGCGAGACGACAGGGCATCCCGGCGGCCCACCGCAACACTGCTGGGTACAAGCTGGTGCAGCTGTACGCCGCGCTGGCATATCTGCCAGCTGATCGCATTGCGCTCGGGCTGGCAGAAGTGCCAGCTATCGCGGCAGAAAGAGGTCTGCCATACAATGAAGAATTTCATAATTACTTTATTGCACAATGGATGGTCAGGGTGAGCTAAACATAATTTTTTTTATTATGTTTCAAACCTGCCGCTAACAACTTTGTGTCTTTGTTTCTAGTTTAGGTAATTAAGACATTGTAGGACATAGAAAACGTAATTTCTATTTTACAGGAGGGACCCGAGAGGATCTCGGTCTATCAAAGGCCCCACCGGACCTCCAATGTGGCGGAGAGTTTTCACGCTTCTTTGCGCAGATCTCTCTCCGGAAACCCGAATGTGTGGAGGTTCACAGGTAGAACAAATATGCAATTATTTAGTAGAAAGTATATTGTAGTTCAGCAAAATAGTATTATTTAGAAAGTAGTAAATTGAATATTTTTAATGAAGAAGTTTCGTCACACGCCTGGCGCGAAAGTATTTTGCAAGCGCAATTTTAAGGCCCTATAACTTCTCTATTTGTAGAGATATTTTCATGAATCTTTTACACCTATGTTTAATTTTACTTATATTTTCAAATTTATGAAAAAAAAAAATTGTAATCTTCTCCATTATATAAAAAGGGATGTTGACTCATTTTAAGTGTTAAATTCATAGATTTATAATAGCACTGTTCCATTTTCGTTCCTATCCCTCAGTCACAGGCCTGTTTCTTTTGCACCATAATAGGTAGACTTAGTCTTATTTATTACTACGGCCACTGCCAATAACGAAAATAAGTGTTTTTTTTTCAGTTTGTACGGGGGTCCCGACCCTTTCGTGTCAGTCTCGCTTACTATTAGTATATCAGTCAAGTCATTAAATACCCTTCTTGTAACTAAAGTAACTTCTCTTCTTCCTAAATATTTTATTCACTTCTAATGTAACTTTCAAATGAATCAAATTTCAGATATTCTTGTTACATTATTGTTTATTATTATATATGTAGAGTATATTCTGTACGTATTTGTGTTGTAAAATTACGATTGATAAAATGAATGTTTCAGATGTATTTACGTACGTAGCGTAGCTAGATTTACTCTACCAATACCCCATTACTGAAGGTAAGTTTAATGTTTATTTTTTTCCCCAATTAGTAATATTACCCAATTTAAAAAATCACAATTGCATGAGTGTTCAAAGGTATTTGCTCGTATTTAAGACTGATTCGATAGTTGAAATGGTTGGCTTGGGCTCCAAAAAGTCGTGGGTTATATTTTTGCCTTGAGCAAAATATTTGAGTGATGAACAAAGATGTCTGTGAAATGTAATGTTTTGCATACCTATGAATCTTTCTCTGGTACCTTGATTATTTTTGAAATTAATTATCACTGTCCACTTCAATTTTTTTTTCATGAAGTTTTATCTTAATTTCATGATAGGTACGTAATGACCAATTTTTGTCTGTTTAGAGATCATTCAGCAGAAGATGGCAGTGACTGCGGCACGATTCGAGGCTCAGCGCTTAGGTCGGCTGGTAAGACGTAACCGCGAAAGGTCTTACATCAATAATAATATTTTAAATGGCAACAACAGATCCCTTGATAGGGGTCTTGTTTCTTTGCGTCAATTTTTGACGGCAACGTCCCAACTATTGGACGTAAACGTAGAGGTTGTGGCTGCAGAGGATGTACCCGAAGTAGCTGTTGAAGTCATCCTGGGCGAAGACCATCTTTTCGCCCCAGCAGCCGCCCCTCCGTCACCCCCGCCTGTAGAGCCTTTGGTTCCCCCACCCCCGCCTGTAGAGCCTTTGGTTCCCCCACCCCCGCCTGTAGAGCCTTTGGTTCCCCCACCCCCGCCTGTAGAGCCTTTAGTTCCCCCACCCCGGGCTGTAGAGCCTTTGGTTCCCCCACCCCCGCCTGTAGAGCCTTTGGTTCCCCCACCCCCGCCTGTAGAGCCTTTGGTTCCCCCACCCCCGCCTGTAGAGCCTTTAGTTCCCCCACCCCGGGCTGTAGAGCCTTTAGTTCCCCCACCCCCGGCTGTAGAGGACGTACCCGAAGTAGCCAATGAAGTCGTCTTGGGCGAAGACCATCATTTCGCCCCAGCAGTCGCCCCTCCCCCACCCCCTCCTGTAGAGCCTGCTGTTGAACCTGCCGTTATAGCAGTATGTCGCATTTGTTGGGAGTCTGCCCCAAATACCGCATTAATTCCGTGTGGTCATTTAATTTGTACAGGTTGTTTAAATTCATTACAGCAGGCACAACACCAGGAATTTAACGAGCATATTTGTCCATTTTGCAGAACTCCAATAGTTAGAACCTTGCGTATTTTCATGTAAATATTTTTTTCCAAATTTATTAGGCGCGTTCACTTTTCTTGTTAAAATTTGTTAAGACCTTGTTGCGTTTGCGTCGTAATCGGGACAGGTTTTTGTTTCTTTTTTAGTTGAATAGTCATAAGATAGAGTTAGGGAAGAATAAATACTGCATGCCATCGTTTATGTAGTAGGGAAACCAGTGCATGCGTATGAACAGTGTGCCTTTTTTATTGTTTGTAGGTATAATATTATATTACTACCTACATATGGTGTAATAATATTATACCTACTTACGGACCAATTGCGAGAATGGTATGGCTGTGTAACTCCGCCGCATTATTGTGTAAAAATATGTTATATTCTGAGGCACAAACACTTCACGTAGGTATTATAAAATAATTATGGAAAGCAGAGTATAAAAAGTTGATTTGTAATCATTTTTACTAATGATAATACATAAATACTCAATATGTGTGTCGGGTTTGTCAGGAATTATTTCTGTAGGCTCGGACTAATGTGGGCAGAAGACTGTTCTTTCAGGTGCACGGTTCGGGTTGGTTATTTCCATGGAGAAGAACCGTCAAGAAACTCCATGGTCACTCTTTGAAGCAAAACAATAAACTTTTTTTTTTTCATTTTTTTTTTCTTTTCTAACATACACTGAGTAAACTAACAAATTACTTGAGATTACACTTTAACCCATTTCCTGTCCCATGAACCACATATGGTTGGTTGATTGTTTATCTATTGTGTCTACTTTATGGACAGATTGCTTCAACCAGCCCGCGAAATTCAAATTTTCTTTCATTTTTTACATTTTGCAGGCCAGTGCTAGGTTGTATGTTGATGTTATTTTGATTCGCGGCTGTAAGACGTATGTAGTTACAGAATTATAATTATACTATATAAAGCTCGATCTATATATATAAAACTCAAAGGTGATTGACTGACTGACAGTGATCTATCAACGCACAGCCCAAACCACTGGACGGATCAGGCGCTAAGAAAGGATTTTGATCAATTCTACCCCCAAGGGGATGAGTTTGTATGAAACTTTGTCAATTTTAAACCGATCGGGCTGAGACTGCATGCATAAAGCTACTATGATGTAGGCATCCCCTAAGAAAGGATTTTGATAAATTCCACGCCTAACGGGATAAAATAGGGGATGAAAGAATTATACCGTGGGACAATTATCGACCTCCACGCGGGCGAAGCCGCGGGCAAAAGCTAGTCATCAATACAACCCTCCAAGTTCATAATGGTGCATAAACGATTTTTTCTGTTTTTTTTTTTGTTCCTACACCATTATTACGTTGGAGGATTTTATTGATGATTTTAATTCTGTAACTATACATACGTCTTACAGCCGCGAATCAAAATAACATCAACATACAACCTAGCACTGGCCTGCAAATAGCAAAAACCAAAAGAAAATTTGAATTTCGCGGGCTGGTTGAAGCATAACACGATACAACACTGTATAGCTACGTAGGTACCTACGTATCGCAAAACGCGCGATGACCGCTTGCCAAACGAGAATTAACTGAAGCGCGCCCCACCAACTCCATCAAGCGCCACCGGCGCACCCATAGATATCAGAACGAGTCTTGCGACATGTGTAATGACTCTGGCAGGGCCACCATCAGGGTAATGATTTAGAAAGTACGATCTGTGGCAAGGCCACGGTACCATGCAAGTACTGAACCTTAAATTTTCATACTCCGCTGATAAGTAAATACCATCTACGTATTACTTTTTTTATGTAAAATGTTTCTGCGCCCCAGAGAATAGCATGCACAAATGTGACGGTCCTAAGCCCGTAAAAGGAGGAAGGCACCGCCCTAATACCATTCACAATTTTTTTAAAATATAGGTATTAGTTTATTTTTGAGTTGGCATTTATAATTACCTACTAAGTATAGCTCTTTTAGTTACGAGAATAATACGAACCTCACGAATTGGCCATTTTAAGAATTAGCCTTTTAGAGATTTAAGAATTTACGAAGCTACGGTAGTCTTTTTCATAGTCGGTCACAGATTAATAATAGATTCGGTCCTTTTTTACCCGTGGTCCCGGTCCCTTAGTCCCTGGAAAGGGACCGCGAGTATTTTTTTTGCCCGTGGTTCCTCCAAGAAATACAAATTGTAGGTACTCCATCCATCTTCTGTCCCCGAAGTGCCGGGCTTCCGCCGGCCTCCTACGTCGGCCTACGGCCCGGTGCTCATGCCGCCCATAGGATAAATACGGTCGTAATATAGGAACACGAAGAAAAAAAGAAGGAACCACGGAATTTTCCAGTATTTTATGGACCACGAAGAAAAAAAGCTCCTAGTTTTATTATTGCAATCACGCCGATTACCCGATAAGGTGATTGGCTTCAACCAGCCCGCGAAATTTAAATTTTCTTTCGTTTTTTGCAATTTGCAGGCCAGTGCTAGGTTGTATGTTGATTGAAATAACTCGACCGCACAAAGCTAATGTTTTTGGAATACAATTTGTGGTTTGTGCATTACAGAATTCTGAATACCATGGTTCCCAATCCTGGAAGCAGCAGTACCTACCTACGTAGCACGGACGGCCTACCAGCCATAAAGCCAGAAGTACCTACCTGCCGACATTTATAATAATCAATTCCTAATCAATTTACATAAAATGTAACAATGTAAAGTACCTATTTAGTAAATTATAACATGATACCTAATTTATAGTTTTTATTTATCTTTTATTTATTTATGGACAACGATCTAATATAAAGCGATAGATAAAGCTACACACTTGGGGGAGGCCTATGTCCAGCAGTGGACGTCTTTCGGCTGAAATGATGATGAGTTAAAGCTATCATTTACCCTTAAGGTGAAAGCGTCAGGGTAGCCCGCGAAATTCAAATTTTCTTACGTTTTTTTTGCTATTTGCAGGTGTAAGACGTATGTAGTTACAGAATTATAATCATCAAAATCAATACCCTAAGTTCATATAACTCGAGGAACGACTTTTTCGAGGTCAAAGTCATTCCTCGAATTATATGAACTTGGAGGGACATCCGCGAACAACATTTCCATCAACATACAACCTAGCCTGCAAATTGCAAAAAACGTAATCAAAATAGCTACCCTGAAGCATTCACATTGTGTAATGTTGGTAGGCCTCCTGCCCAGATCAAGGCCCTCTAAGGCCTGAGCCTAGAGGCGCCGCCAAAGAGCATCTCCCACACGAGTAGAATACGTTATGTCGACGCACAAAATATCGATAAATGTTAATACGATGCTACAAAATTGCGACACAACTAACACCCCGACCATAAAAAGGCACAATTTGTCGGTAATAGTTCAATCTGGCAATATAGTACAAATTAATGGAGCCTGTGCTATCCGACAATGTTTAAAAGATGGGTGTTCCTTAAATTTTTGCTTAGTAGTGACACTTAATTCGGTTGCTTGGATCACCGGACGAGTGAGCCGAGCGGTGCGTGCACGCTGACCTCTACTATAGTGTAGGTAACTGTGTAAGTGCTAGTTATGGTCGTGCTATCGGTCATTGACCCACCTACTTAGTTATATTAAAGTTCTTAACTTTGAAATCCAAAAATAAGACAAACAGGTCTTGATTGGTCATCTATCGTGATCTTCAACATTGTTTCTAATGAAAATCGGGCTGGAAACCGCATTTAGTACATACCATTCAACCATTCTATATCCAGTAGGTACTACTGGACAGATTTGAACAGGGGCGTAGCTACCGCCGTATCTGCCGTATCAATTTATATGGGGCCCCCGGGCCACGGGGGGCCCCAACGTGCGTAAGCCAAAATTAATAAATACAAAAATTAATAAATTTGGAATAAGTGACAGATAGATAATTATGATGAATATAATTACATATTTCTTTTAATTATATGCAAACATTTTTTTTTTCTTTTGTGCGAAATCTTTACCCTTCCTAAGGGCCCCCAAACAAATTTTTATACGGGGCCCCGCCAAGGCACGCTACGCCACTGGATTTGAATGAAGTTTTTCATACAGAATTAACATTAGGGCTTTCCTTAGTGACTTAAACTTCGGCGAGATTATAACATGCATTAAAACTAGGAAACATTGTGGCTCTGTTTCGTCTACATCGCGTAGAAAATAACCAGGACCGACAGTAACGTGCACTCCGAATCCGAAGCACGGAATCATCTTACTTTCTAAACAATCAGGTGATTTTAACCTGCAATGCCCTAACTAAACTTGGAACAGTCCCTTAAAGATATTTTTATGAGACAGTGTCCCCATCCCCACCGGTAATCGAATCCAGAACCTCGGATCGCATGGAGGCTGTTAATTTGTTGATGATCTAATAAAAATAGCTACTGGTTCATCATCATCATAATTGCAGTCCACTGCTTGACATAGGCCTCCGCCAAGGTGCACCACAAGGTCTAGAGGTTAAATTGGTCTTTCTTACTTAGGTAATTAATAAGTATAGACTACTAAATGACCCGCGCAACTTCGTCTGCGGATCATAAATAGAGATGCAAGCTATCCTATCTTTCAAGTTGAATCTAACTGAACACTGTGTACAAATTTGATTAAAATCGGTTAAGTAGTTTAGGAGTCCATCGCAGACAAACAACGTGACACGTAATTTATATATATTAAGATTATATTGAGGAGGCCCATGTTCAATAGTGGACTTCCTATGGCTGATATGATGATGATAATATTTATACTGCATTTTTGTTTATTTAATTTTACTTTTATGTATCATGGAAAGAAGCAAGCTACAAATAGAGAAGAGATGATTTATGTGGTCGCGGGATGTGTGTGGAGAACAAGGGAAAGGACTATCCTGCAGGACGTACCTACTACAGACGAGGAAGAGTGAAAAAAAGACAATGAAATTAAATATATAATTAATTTAATTACAAATAAAATTATATAATAAACAATTAGTAGGTGGTACCTACTATTTTAAAGGCTATTCTATTATTATCCGTCAAGGATCAAAAATATAAGTATTACCTAGTTGGTTTTTTTGATTATTTTAGATAGAGAGATAAGCTTTAGCATTCATAGAGCAGTAACTATAATGCTATCCCGATAATAATTTACTTTGCCACTTTCATAATAACTGTCTCCACACTTAATCTTCATAACTCTGGTTGCGCCCATAATTTAGTTTATCCAATTTATTATGGTCCTGGTTGCTGATGTTATTCTTGAATTTGTTTCATAGTAGGTATTTCTTTTGCCTTAGCAGTTAGGTATGTAATTCAGGGCAGCTTTGACTAGATATAACCAATTAACTTTTTACTAAAGTGTTCATTTCTTCTGCGATGAAACCATATAATATATATAATGTAATGGAATTCTATGTCAGGCTTGCGGTCCTCTTGAGCAGCAAGCAGCAACACAATAGTGGTATGGACTATGTTTGGGGCAAATATTTCATTCCTTTTTTAATTATCTCCATCAAGTGTGAGTCGCACACATCTTATGATTGCAGTGAAAATCTAAAAATAAATATGATTAATTAGAAAGTTATTAAGATGGCAGCTAAAGGCACCTTCTACAAAATTACTAGTTTTAATAAAATAAACACTGATGAAATTTTTTCATAGCTACACTTTGCTAGCACGTAGGTATAGATATAGTATGTACCTACTTATGTATTACTATTTTTAATAAGTATGTATGTATTAAAGCTAGGTATGTCTTATGTTGTAGATCTTTTGTCAGATAGTAAGGACCTACATACATAATATAGAGTACCTACAAGGATTGACTAATTACATCACAAAGCCAAAGGGACCAAACTGACAGCCCCCAGTTTTATGAGCTCTAATAATTTACACACTGATAATCTAAGGTATCATAATTGAGACCATTTGTAAGTTACGGAAAGAATCATAGAGAATAATGCTATTGAGATGGGTTAGTAAACAGCTCTTAATAACGAGGGCCGGCAGTCTCGACAGAGATAACGACAAAATCGTTAACTTTCGATTGCAAAATTATCAATGAAAACATTCAGTTGCAATAATGATGCTTGCGAGAATCGCATCTTGGATGTGGAGACTTACGTTTTCCGTAAGCACCGATAATGCAACCGCATTTATTCGTTAGTAATCAGCGATCAAAAGTTAACGATTTTGTCGTTATCTCTGTCGAGACTGCCGGCACTGTTGCTCATGGAGAAATTGTTGTGATGCTGTTATTAAAACTTCCGTATTACTTACGTACTTACACCAATGATGTTGTAATTTGTAATAGCATAGGCACTTACCTACTTGCCAAACATTTTGCAACATCTCAAGATCACAAATGAAATATAATTTCTTGTTGAAAACGCTTGCACGTTGCTGATGTTATTATTAAGTATTTCATTAACTTTTGTTTTCTTCCAGAACGTCAACCACACGTCAAATGAAACAAAATCAATCAAAATCAATCCTTAATCAATCAAAATCTCATCCCTAGTTTCACATGGCTTTTTACTTTTTTATTGTGACGTCACTGTTTGTTTTGATTCCAATTCCCGTGCTGTACATTATCAAGCCGGACACTCTTGGTCCGGGCCGAGAATGCGCGACATGACAATGTACGTCATTGGAATTCAAAACACGTTCATTCCAATGTCGTGCGTTCTCGTGCCGTGCATTGCTGTGTTGTGCATTGCTGGTTCCCACTCCTAGCGACACGTCATTGTCAAATTGACATGACGAGATTTTTTTTTTTTTAAAGGCTAAGGTCTGAGACCATGCTGCCTAGTCATCAGTTACTATTTTTTTTTAGTCTAACATGACATTAGAATATGGGTGTACACATTCTAATGTATTAGGAGTATTTGGCAGCAAATGTATCGAATCAAGTTTCCCGGTAAACTTCGCTGAGGTAGCCAAAACTACAAAAAAATTCTCAGCTCCATTTTACCGGGATCGCGTCTGTTTCAATGATTCCACATAGGTATTGTCCAGTTGCGCAGACACTTGAGATACAAAACTACACCAATTTTACATCACAATATCCACTAGGAATCAATTTGCGAATAATTAAAACAGCCAACTAGACTTCACTCGAAGAAATCCCGCCAAAAACTCCTGACATGACGAGATCACGAGAGAATTGGGTTTTTTTTTTGGAATTTTGTGACCTGGTCACTAGACCTATAGTAGGTCAAATCTTATTAGGTAGCCCGCGAAATTCAAATTTTCTTACGTTTTTTGCAATTTGCTGCTCAGTATTAAGTTGTACGTAACAAATATGTATTTACAGAATTATAATCATTAAAGTCATCAACACAACTCTCTAAGACCACGTAACCCCAAAGAATGACGATTTCATGAAACAGTTACCTATTCTTTGGGGTTACAATGTTATTTATGGTCTTAGAGAGTTGTGTGATGACTTTAATGATTATAATTTTGTAAATACATATTTGTTACGGCCGCGAATCATATATTAATCAATATACAACTTAATACTGACCAGCAAATTGAAAAAAACCTAAAATAAAATTGAATTTTGCGGGCTACCCTGGCCCTCGTGAGATGTAAGTTGGTGAGATCAGTGTTGCCAACCTAACCAAAGCATAAAGCAGGATCAGACTTAAAAAACAGCAGAAAACAATAAAATAGTAAATTTAAAACATTATTAGAATTGATAATGAAACCCCTAATAGAATTGAAAACACGAGTACATAATCAATATTATTTACTTATTATGTTAAAAATACGAAAAATTGACAAATTCTTAGAAATATTCTTACAAAAATAATTATCATTTTCAATTTCTCTGTCTTCGATATTTTCAGCCTCGTTTTTTTTATTTTTCATACATACTTTTATTGAATTTCTTCTTACGCTTTTCAGTTGCGTTAAATGCATTCCTTTATTTCTGTTTTACTATGTGTGTAATGTGCCTTTGATTGTCGTCGTGGACATTTCTTAGTTTAGTTTTCAAAATGTTTACAGTTGTTTTGTTAGACATATGTATGTACATAAAAATTAAGGATACATATACGTCTGTACATGTATCCGAATTAATCAAGCACATCAAGCTACCCGAAACTGTCACATTTTCCCAATCAACTTTCAACCTTACGCTTTAGCGATAAAGTTGAAAATCTATTAAAGAAATTTAAAAGATTGTAGTTGCTTGATGTGCTGGCGTCTGTACGCATGTATGGACCCCTTGTAGACCCACACGAAAAGCAAGTAACACAGGTATTTTGTATTCTTTGCTTCAGATGGCGTCTAAAGTACCAAAAACAGTAGATCTAGTGTTTATACAGTAGGGTTGGCAACGCTGCGTCAACGTCAACTCTGATCAACTCATAAAGTCAAGGTTGGAGAAACTTTTGAAAAAGGCTAAAAAGTCATAATTGGAGGTAGGCTCTCGCCCATTTCCTCCTCCAACATTAGACCAATTTAAAAGATATTTTATAAACATAATAAGAAGGCTATACACTGGGTCCGTTTTTCTTTTTATACGGATTTTTATTATTACTTATTTATTTGTTTAATTATTTGGGTCAAATTTAGTACTTGAAATTTTACCGCCTTCTTATTGGCAGATTGATTTGATATTTGGTACACACCTTTAGTTTTGATGACAATCCAATTTAATTTAATCAGTATCGTACTTGAAAATAAAATAAGTAAAAAATGTTTTTAAGTTAAACGGTTTTTATGGAAATAGTGATGTAAATAATGTATTATCAGTTAAAAAATAATTCGATAGGTCCTAGGTACCAGTCATCACACCACTTTTCTCATAAACCTAGGGCATTGATCACAAGAAAAATATAGATTTTTTTGTTCTTGCCAGTACAGTATAGGATCATACTTCAGGTGCACAACTGCCTGCGATAAATAGTGTTTAAATTCTTCGTCTTTCTAGTGCAAGTGCATTACATGTAGAGTTATTATTGATGTGAAACATCTATAGCCGCACGTAAAACAAATTTCTGGCGTGGCGACGCATGCCGTGGCGACGCGTCGCCACCCTATATGATGGTGTATATATACAGTCCCAATCTTGTGTACTGTGTGGCGACGCGTCGCCATGCGCAATGTTTCACATCTGCCAGGCGTCCCGTGTTTTTGCCAAAACAAAAAAAATCGAATGGCGATTTTCAAGGGTGAAACATCGATTCACTGAATCGATTTAGTATACATATTGATTTAAAAAATCGATCTTTTGGGCCTGAAAAATCGATTCTTCGATTAATCGATCTCGAATCGCCAACCCTACACTGGGGGCACTGAGGCTCTGGAGCTGGCAACACTTTTACACAGCACCATCAGATCAGCACCAATCAGCACACAGTCACACACACACACTGATACGCATTGCGATTCGCGAGATTATTACAATAATATTACCTAAATACCTATAGGTATTATGTTTCAAATAATTACGTAACGTTGATTATCTAATACTTTTGTTATAGGTATAGTCTATGTAGTTTAGTTTGTAGAGTTTTCGGTTGTGAACATTTAAAAACGTAATATTAAATTTTGGAAGTATTAAATGTTATCGCATTAGATAATTACTTGTTGTGTTATGATAACAGATAACCCGGGTTGATATGATAACCTAATTAAGGACGGGTCAGCGAAGCAAGTGTACAATAATTGTATACTGTATCGACTCGTCAAATCGTCAGTATCGTTTAGACGCCGTATAATTTTATAGTAGCTAAGTAATCACAATCAGTATCGGATTTGCTTTTCAGTGGAACTCACATCTTTGTTTATAAATTGTCATCGAGCTCACGCACGTATCGATCGTACCATTCAATAAAATAAGAGCGACGAACTTCACGATAACCAGTTCTCGTGCAACGTTGTGATGTGTTATAGAATTTGCTGTTATTCATAATTTAGTTCAGAGATAATATTCGGAGTATTTCGCGATTTGTGTGCGGTGCGCAACCACGGTGACGTGTATAAAGTAGTTCGATTGATTACCGACATGTCGCAGATAAAGTTGATAAGCCGCGCTAGTCGCGTTTTGTCCGGCGCAGCAGTGCGGTCGGAGTTAACGTTAGGCGAGGCAGTTTCGGCACAACCGCACAGACAACACACGGGTGTCAGGACGATGGCATCACAGAGAAAAACCCTTACATTAGAAACTTTAAACCCCAACATTAAAACTTTGGAATATGCGGTCCGTGGTCCTCTTGTCACCCGCGCCGCTGAACTCGAAAAGGAGCTTGAGAAGGTATTATTTATTCCTTATTATTATTTTAACAAAAGACGACCCTCTGACCCAGTTTTCATTCTATTTAGCCTAAAACGATCCTCCGACCGGTTTTACAAAAGCTTTGTTGGATTAATCATAGCCCACTCAATTATTATTTCTATACCAAAAGCTGCTGTCAATTGTTTTGACGTAAATAAAAATATTGATTTTAAAGCAATCACCTAAAAGTAAAAGTTCTGTCAACTCATAATTTTAAACATGTGATATCAAGGTCACTCAGTAAGAGCATGTATACAATACCTACTGCTAATGATAAACAATATTAAAATTCAGGTGAAATCTTGCCTGGTAGGTATTGTACAAAAAACTTGACACTAAACTGACACAGAAAGTGAAGTCATTTTACATAGAAAGTTCCGTCATAATTTTAAACATGTGATATCAAGGTCACTGAGCAAGAGCATGTATGTAGGTATATGTATAAAACTGCTAATGATGATGACATTAAAATCTTGCCTGGTATTGTACAAAACACTTGACACTAAACTGACTGCCCATCACAGAAAGTGAAGTCATACTCAACTGACTAACTAATTACTTACCACTTGCTAACCACAGGTTGTAGCTAATGATGCTAAAATATTCATACATTTTGTGAGATAAGAGTGGAACTCTGGTCACAATATTATGTTATTGTGGTGGATAATTTACTGGTAATAATACAATTTAAAACAATCAATTTATGATTATGGTATGTTATGTCTTAAACCACAAAATTGTATGCAGTTTTCAATATCAGATCAATGTATTGTTTTTGATAAAATATCTTAAATTTACTGTATTACCAACAATAACTTTTAAATCTGAGTTTATCACCGAGTGAAAGTTTGAGTTTATCACCAAGCGAATTGCTAATAATAAAAATTGCTCTTTAAACTCAAAGCTTGTTACATTTTGTCCTCACCTGTAGAATGTGAAACGTCAGTCAACTAGACTAAATTAATATTTCTAAAGAGCCAACGGTTAGATTATATTTAGTCAAACAGACCTCTGAAATGAGATTAAAATCTAGGCCTAGCTTTTCCCCAACTATGTTACGGTCATCTTCCAGTCTAACCGGATGCAGCTGAATACCAGTATTTTACATGGAGTGACTGCATATCTAACCTCCACATCCCAGTTACTGGGTAAAATGATACCCCTTGGTAAGACTGGTTGTCACACTTTCGGGATTCTGATGACCCGTAATGACTGTCAAAGATCCACAAATGACAGCCGGGACCAACGGCTTAACATGCTTTCTGAAGCATGGAGGGGTCTTAGTATGTGAAGATGGTCATCCGACACGGACCAGCCGCGGCAAGCGTAGCTTAGCCTGATCAATTGATCCTTGTGGCTGTTATTACTTAGCCACAAGCCCCTAAAATCTAAAAATAAAAATAAAGTAAAATGTATGAAATTGGCCTTTTTAATTTTACGAGTATTCTTGTTAATTTGAAATAATTACTTTTCTCTACAATAAGTTTGACTATAGACATGCAACATTGTGCATGTCTTTAGGCAAACATAATAATTATGTATGTACATATAGTAATTCAATAGCTCAATAGAACCTTTTGCTCACCCCATGCCCCATATCCTTTCACTATTCATTATGTGTATTGTTATTTTTTCTATTGATAGCTAACACTTTCTACAGTTGAGTTGTTCAATATTGTCACTGATCCTATACTTACATTTTTAGGTACTATATTCCTTTAATTATGCCAGACTTTTATGACTTGTTATCTTTAAAACTACAATTAAGCATTTTCTTGAACAACACACATTTTCCTCATATAATATCTTGTGAAAGATTCCATGCTATAATAAAACCGTGGCTTATCTACAACAAACGAATAATAATCTAATTGCACGTTGTTGAGATAATAGCTAGTGCAATCACTTTTACATAATATTTGTGAGAGTGAACTGTTACTGATAGTGTCATTGTTTGTGTGTTATCTTACCACTCAGCTTTCGATAGTCTGATCTAATCTAGAGTGGGATTTAAAATGCGCAATATTGCCTAATCAAAAAATTCTAACCATCATTATCATCTGCCTAGCCTTTTCCCAACTATGTTGGGGTCAGCTTCCAGTCCAAATACACGGAGGAGTCTCGGTAATAGATGGTCACTCATCCACGGATTGACCTCGGTAAGCGTAGCTTAACCTTCGATTGACCATTGCGGCTATTGTTAGTTAGCCACGAGCTTCTCCGAGAATTGTAATCCATCAGTATAATGATTAAACTACATTCCACTTTTTATCCCACTGACTGTAGCGAATCATAAAAGAAGTGTCGTGTTTTTAAACTGTACACTAGTCTAGCCCTACTGAACAGTTTACCACCTCACATAATGATTTTAAGTTGGGTACCTATTTATTTGCTTGGGTAATTTATGGTTAAATAATGAGCAAGATTGTAATGTAATAATAATCAATAAAGAACAATCTAGCAAATGTCCTCCATAAATTATTGGCTGCATCGCTGCGACTGGATTACGTCACGGAATGGGTCTCCTGTTTCGCCACATTAGTCAACAACAACTGGCGTAGACTGCGGAAATTACCAGGTTGAAGTTTGGCCAAATTAACTGCAAACATTATGAGATTTACGTAACTACAATGCGTCTTTGAACCGATGACCTTGAAAAGGCCGCGCGTAGGAATCCGCTAAATGTGAGGAGCACAGGCCGGTCGATGTGGGGACGTTTGGGGAAGTCTTATGTAGGTACGGCAGTGGACGTCTTTCGGCTGAAATGATGATGACTAAGTACCTACGTCTTTGTGTCCAATGTTCAAAGGAAACCTTATGTTGCAGCAGTGGTTTTTAGCTTTCCTGTTAACAAAGAGGCATGGGATCTGGAGAATTAATGGTAGAATCAAAATGAATTTCCAGACTCTTTTGAATGACAAATGAGTGGAAATTCATGTGCCATTTGATTAGATGTCTTAAAAGGGGAACAAGCGGCACAGTGCACGTGCATGATAAAAACCGCAGTGTGATTAGCTAAATGATTGCATGACCGCGGGTCGATCCACATGGGCACTGCCCCACTAAATAATGCATACTTAATCATATCGATTTTACGCCATTGCAAGGTTTCCACTATTTGCAGTTTTGTTTAGGAAGCATTCCAAGTACCTAGGTAGCAGTACCTAGTCTTGATAGTAGTGAAATAAGTGGCTTGTTGATTCAGCTGCAAGATGCAATATCCAATAGCATCCGAGTCCTTTTATATCGAGGATATCCACGTCGTATTTCGTACGTAAATTGGAACTGTTTATTCGCTCGTGAGCTTACTAGGTATATATATATATATATGTATATATATATCTCACGATTGACGTCGTATCCATGTACCAAAATTATCAGTACCCAGATCACCAGCAACACTGAATTGCAAACCATAACGTGTTCTTCGAAACTTATGTCCAAGAAAAACTTCGAAACACAGGCTTAGAATAAGATGAGCTGACTTTCCAATATAAAAGTCTTGTAGGTATTCTTTCTTATGTCCAATCCAATCATGATCAAGTCCATTCTTCGCATTCGTTGCGGCTGTCCGCAATACGGTTTCTCTCGCCAACCGAGTGTGAACATTGTGTGGTCATCTGGTAGCGCACTGGTATCAAATGTTGCACATACGAAACACCTTGTCGTAACACTGACATAGACTCTGTAGCTGAGAGCAGTCGGTCAAGGTCTTTCAAGGTCGCGGTTAACACTGGAAGGTGATTATGAATCTTGCGACTCGATTTGGGGTACTGTTCAGATTGTTGAAACCTTCGGCGTTCTCTAATCTCTATCTACATTCTCACCGGCGATACTAAACGCCTAGCAAATTGGAGATGTAGGAAGGACGTATGGGTCAAAAAACCAGGATCCTGAACTTGAAAGGCCGAATGAAGTTTAAAAAAGAGGCAAAATAAAGTCAGACATCCAGTATAATAGCTTAAGCACTATGAATTGTAGGTATATTGGTTCCGTGTTACTAAAAGGATGCTCGAGAATACATGAGCTCAAAGTGCCGGAAGTGCGCTATTGGCGAATGTCCTGAAAATAGGTCATGTGTGCAGGAGTCGGTCCCGTCACAGCTATTTAAAGTATGCAGGAATGTGCAATCGGTACCTACTATACCTAGTGCTAATGACGTTCTGTTAATTGATTTTTATATTCAACTAGCTGACCCGACAGACGTTGTCCTATTTTTGTTGATTCAGACATGAGCTTACAATAACATTATTGTTGTTTTCCTCGGGAACAGCACTTTTTTTTTCGGAATGAAAGGTACCCTATGTCTGTTTTTAAAATGGAAGAATGCGCTATCTTCTTATTGGAATATTTTTAAAGATACAAGTTCCATGCTGTCTCTAGTCTATGCCGGTTTAGGGAGTGTTAATAAATGGCGATATGGTCACGTGTCTCAAACATGCATGAGGACATGATGACGAATTTCATTCCATGATCTTCGTAGTAATGATTTGTGTCAAAATTTTGTAAGATTTTTTTACTCCTATGGATCATGCGCTTAGATGATTTTGTACATATTTAAAAGTAGGTACTAAGTGCGACATGTGATGATGAGAAGAAACTCACGTTTTGTTTAGTATCGTTCGATTTATTTACTGTCTGTTATTGCTGTCATGTCGTAATAAACCGTTATCAGTAAAATACAAATAATTTACACAACCTCCGTAGTCCGTACACACTTAGAACTCTTAGAAGTTATGACTAGATTTTTTCATAGCCCATTGTTCAAAGGTAGTTCTTGTGCTTAGTAAATAGTTACTACGAGTAGATAATGTAGGTACTAGGTACTGTGCAAAATTGTTAATTGTAACTGTGACACTCAAGGCTCTCATGCCATTGTAAATAGGCATATTAATTACAAGTTGGCACAATATTACGTGCAATTGTAATGCCAAGCGAGTCAGAAAAAAGCAAACTTTAATCCTTTGGAATGAGGTCCGAGCAGTCACCATTACCCCTGACATACATATGACTCAATCAATATTAACGGTTATGTATGAAAAGGTATTTAATGAGTAGAAAATATTAAAAGTACATAACAAAGCAATCCTTAAGGGGCTTACAGGACCTAAACCCAAAAATCGCAAGTTTTAGAAACAATAAAAGATGATCGACTACAGTAAACAAAATCAAAAAAATATATGATATTCCAGGATATATGCTAGGTGGATAGTGTTTTAAAAACAATACAACTAATTTGATACGATAGAAAAAAATCATGAAGATACCTCTAAAACTTTCTTTTTACAACAAAACTCAGTCTAATACATACAATCATTCTGATTTTTTGTCAGATTATTCTACAAGCAACATACTAAAATACTAGTGTTTTAATTTTTAAGTACAAACAATAGATTTTTTGTAATTAAATAATTGCTTTATATTTTGCAATATATTACCAGCATTGTGTCATCGCGCGTCTCTTTCTTTTGATGCAGTCCGACAGTGACCGCGCTTCCTGTAAGCCCCTTAAGGAAAAGTAAAAGATTATTTATATTGTGGTTTTTATGGTTAAGTCCATTTAGGTAAAATATCATGATTGTGACTGAATTTTTCCTTTCAGTGCATGAATCAATCGTGTAGTTTAGGAATCGCTCTTGGCACTTAGTTCTTGACAATGAAAATATCACGTTGGTTACCTACTGCCTAGTGTTTTACGACAACACGTGTTATTTATTTCAAGGTGCTGTCGACAGTCTGTTGTCAACCACGATTTCGGGCGAAATTTTCCTAAGTTTCCGCGTACTTCTCAGCACAAAAAAAAAAAATACGTTAGCAAAATTAAACAACAAGCAAGCTTTGATAATTATTATAATTTATGTTTGACGGATAAAGTTAAATAACTGCAGTGCGATTCTGTAACCATCTCACCGTGAAAACTTAGGTGAAGTGAGCGTGGAGTGAACTGTCAGTGTCATCTTACCAGATACTAGGGATTGACCAAGCATACATTTACAATCATAATCGAGATTTTAATAATATTTTTTAATGCTAATCCTATTGATATTTTTATATAATTCAAAGCTAGTATTTTAGTGGTCAAAACATTAATATTTTGTGGGGTTTTACTTACAATAAAATAGCAAAACAGAAGCGCAGTCAGAATCTCAACCTTGTTTTTTTTTTCTTTTTTCCCTAGACTAGTAAGTCCTTATATAGCCAGACAGCGCCAGCGCCTAACGCGCTTGCGCGGCGTGAAATATGGCTCATTCCGAATTAAGTCATCATCGCTCACATGAATAATTTGCTTTCCGATTTAGATAAATCACCACTATGGCAGCTGAGAGTCAGTAATATACCTATTCACTTGAATAGTTACTCATGGTTGGATTATAGTATTTATTTGTGTATACACCACGAATTTCTTCTTCTTTGGTAAGGTGGCGACTGTAGCCAGAAGCACAATTTCGAAAATGTCGATTCACGGGACATCGTTATCGCGTTCACGTTAATTTAGAAAAGGGCCCTAATTCACTATGACCACTTAATGATTCGTTACTTCGAAACCACGTCAATTCCTTAATAACCTAATCACTACATCTGCTATTAACGTATTCTATAATATAACGTATATATGACACAATGACCGAAACCGGTTTGAACTGTCAAAATACCACGCTTGACAAACGTAGGTACGGCGTGGTAAGATTATGCGGGGAATAATAGATAAATACCATACAGCAGAATTGGGGTCAAGGTGTAAGCACGCTGTAGTCGATTACAGTGCAATTCGGAATGTACCATATATCACTCCACTCGAATCTCGTAACCATGGCAACATCACCTCGGCGTCAACAAAACCTCCACCAGCCGCGTTTTGATTGACGAATACCTCGTCTTTTTCTACTTTAGAGTTACACATTTTGAAAATCGCTCAACGAAAACTTTGCTTAATCTGCCCCTTGGCAGAGTCTATAAGGCAGGGTCGCCATGGTGTATTATATTAATTATTAATATCATTACCATAATTTCCTAATGTTCTTATACATGACGCCTTACAAGTTAAATATGTAAAAACAAATCTCTAATGTGATGAGTGACTAACGCGCAAGCGCGGCGTGATCTTATCACTTCACCTTCACTCCACCCGATTCACGACATTAAATGTCGGGAATCGGGTGAAGGGAAGGTGAAGTGATCACGCAATCTGCAATGCGATAATGACAGTGATTAACGCGCAAGCGCGGCGTGATCTTATCACTTCACCTTCACTTCACCCGATTTACGACATTTAGTGTCGTGAATCGGGTGAAGTGATCACGCCACACAAACTACGTGGGAATCAAAAAATCTCTTTTATAAGTAATCTATAAATGTATAATCTGTAAATGTTTGCTTGGTCAATCCCTAGCATCAGTAGGATGACACTGACAGCTCACTCCACGCAAGTATTCACGGTGAGATTTTTACAGAATCGACCGGTGCATGCCGCTTGTGTGTATTGCCACAGATACCGCCAGATAACACTCGTGTTCAAGTGAGCAGATTGAGCCCACTCTGTTTATCTCTATTATTTGCTCCCTATAGCTCCTCGAATATTATTATTCGATCGTACTGGAGCTATAGGGAGCGTATGATTTAGGCAAGGACGGCCAGCCGGTCTATTTTGTAAAACTGCGCGAAGTGATAATTTAGGTGAATTGAGATGGCAATAGTACCAATCCCTACAATCAGGTGGAAAGTCTTCAAGCTCACTTCACCTAAGTTATCACGGTGATATTTGTAAAGAACAGACCGGTCGCGGTAGGAGTATGCGACGGCCGCTGATTAGGTTCCGATTCCAGCGTATTTTTTATTTTTAGCCGTAATCTCAACTCGGAGCACATTACTCGGAGCCGTAGGCTCTACTCTTGTTCATTTGAGATATGGACGAAGAACACTTAAGATTTTTGCACTTAGTATCCTTATTTTGAAATACAGTCTGCGGCAATAAACCACACACGCAAGTAAGTTCTGAGAAAATACTTATTTTCTCCGTAACTACTTCCTCAGTCACCTCACCTCACGGGCTCACCTAGTAAAATGGTATTTCATTAAAAAAATATTTCATACCGCTGTTATTATCGGCTGTATAAAAATACGATATTCTATACGCTGTAAGGTCACGCTAATCTTACGTAACATTCAGTGGGTACGTAACATTCATCAAAAGAAAAACGAATTCAGCTTCGCTCAGTTCATTTCTCGTCCGACCTGTTTTTGTTTGGGCAACTATAATAGACTCCTGTCAAGTTTGAATCTTGATTGAACACTAGATTTCAGTAAAGAGAAGTTTTCTGTAAAGTTTGAATAGAGATAGATACTTGCACATCGTTCTTGAATACGGGCCATAGTGTCCTACATTAATTTATAGCGGTAATTTAATGCAGATTACGTTATGTTTATGGTTTAATTGAGTGTAGACACCAGAAGTAGAGGTCGTATTTATTTAGCTCTATTGCCGCAAACATTTACTGTAACCGATAACGTAAGATGTTAAAAGTCATTATTGTCACGTATATTGTATCGCTACATGGTACTTACATCATGATGATTGATGTGGTTCATCTCGACGTGGCATAAAATGCAAGAAGATTTTCTTACTGAGTGGAGACAACTAGGTACCGATATACCTATTTAATTGTTATCATTTTTTTTCCAAAGAATGAAAGGACATCAAGAATACTTAATCTCTTTAACATCTGTTCGAAGTTTTCCTCATTCGAACCGTAAGGACTGTTCTATATTTCTAGTTGTTTGTCGCCAGGGAGCCCAGAAGCCTTTCAAGAGGGTGATCAAGGCAAACATTGGAGATGCGCACGCTATGGGGCAGCAGCCCATCACCTTCATCAGACAGGTATGATCATCAAACGTTGAGTTAAATAAGAGCCCTGTTTCAGGAACACTGTTGAATATATCTTTGTTAAATCTCATAAAAGTCCTGAGATTGGTCCTTGTCATTTTAATCAACCAATACAAAACGAATGTTATAGTTTCGCGGACTTGGTCAAGCTACCAAAAGACGGAACATTAAACTAATATAAGTAGTGTAGTATGTGTATTTAACAATGCCCTTATTATAAATAATTATTAAGTCTACACTGAGAATAATAATAATTCACTGTAAATAAACAGAGTGGTATGTATGAATGAAAGAAGAAGATAAGAAAGGTACCTAACCACCGGATAAGGTTTTTCCATTGTATGTATAACAACGTAATACGAAAGGAAATGTAACGCATAATAAAGGTAATATAATTTTCCTCATAAGTAAACAATAACCCAATGTTATTAAGTATATCATGTTGTGTAATTCTAAGAAATATAGTTTATATAGGATTCATGACAGCCGTAATTAAAAAAAGTTTAGCTTCTGCCCGCGACTTGTCCGCTGTTTCTTGTTTTAACATAAAATATATCCTATGAGACTCGGCACAACTGTAGCTATCCAATTAATGTAAGAAAAAAAATTGGAATATGATTCTGATTATATTCCAATTTTTGACGTGACAACGTCTAATAAATCGATGAAGCTGGCTGCACTCACGAAAAAACATGACTCATGTAGCGTTACCTCGCGGCCTCGCTCTGCCTGTAGCATGGAGGCGTTCCATGGCGGCTTGAAGTGCAAGCGAATATTAACAAATGCAATGCAACTATTCTATCAGTATTTTCTTATGACGTTGTCACGTTCAACTATCGTCAGTAAACCGACTTTACAGACAACCGATTTTTTTTTCTTAAAATGTGTGAGTTCGTATCTAGGGGATAGTCTTCAAAATTTCTGAATTTTGAAGACTATCCCCTACATACGAACTCACACATTTTACCTATAATGTTAGTCTAGAGGCGATGAATAAAGCCTTGTATAGATCACTATCATTATTGTATGCCTGTCGCTTGCTATAGATAGGATAAGCGAGTCTGATGCGTAGTAAGAATGTCCAGAGAATAGTAAACATTTGTACCAAGTTTCTTTTCCACATTCATTCAATCCACTGATAGACCGAGACCGACCTGTTAGCTAGTCATGTAATATTCGTAATGACTTGTGTAGTTAGTTACGGCAAATTATTTATTTATTAATCATCATAACTCCGTAAATGACGTGAATGAACCATAGGCCGTCCGCGACGGATGGTCCGCAAACGGATCTGTTTTTGGAAAAATAATACGGTGTTGTACCTAGGTACCTGGTGACTGATACTACGTTTTTTTGTGCAGGTTTTGGCATGCGTCGTTAACCCTGAACTCATTGAATCAGGCAAATACCCATCCGACGTGCAGGAGAGGGCGCGTGCGGTACTGGGGGCTTGTGGGTAAGTTTACATTGTTTTTAAATTTGAGAGAAGAGATATCCTGAAAGAATTATAAGTTGCGTCAGCCTCAAAGGCTTTACACACAAAATTTCGTTTTCGTTTATTTTAAAATCGCACCCTTTCATTTGAAAATCAGTCAGAACATACCGTGACGCGGTGCACTGATCTTGTAATAGTCAAATTATGTGAAACTAAAGCCTCTCTAGAGGTGTACAGTGTCTAGCCACGTTTGTACAGCCGACCTCGTAACTAAGCACGTCATGAAACGACAAGGTCTATCTGTCTGAAGTGATAGTTAGATAGTTTCAACCTTACTAAAGTATACATTTTGTTTGAATTGTCAAAAGTGGTCCAGTAATTACGAGGTGGACTATACAATGCTCTCGAATCCACGATAGTGATAAAGCAAAAAAAGCAAAAAAGTGCAAGTGCTTGATAAAGCAGCAAACTTTATACATTTATGAACTGTAATGCATACTGTTACAGCGGCCAGTCAGTGGGCTCATACACCATGTCGCACGGAATCGAGCTGATCCGGCGCCACGTGGCCGAGTATATCGAGCGTCGCGACGGACACAAGGCGGACTGGCAGAACATTTGCCTCACTGGAGGAGCCTCTAACGGCATCAAGAACTGCTTGCAGCTGCTCTGCAATACAGTTGATGGAAAGGACACCGGTTAGTACATTAGAAATTGGTTCCAGTTGGAACAAAATGTTAAAGTTGTTATGTACTAGTGGCGCCCCGCGGTTTCACCCGTATAAGTGTCGATCCCGTGGGAATATCGGGATAAAAACTATCCTATGTCCTTTCCCGGGTCTCAAACTATCTCTATACCACATTTCATCTAAATCGGTTCAGCGGTTTAACCGTGAAGAGTTAACAGACAGACAGACAGACACTTTTGCATTTATAATATTAGTATGGATTATATACAATACTTAATATATTTATTGGTTCATTTTGCCTTAACCAGGTCCAACTGTAGGTTATCAGAATATTATGGTCAGTTACCTTTGACCCGTCTGATCTGACGGCTGACGCGACGGGCTGACGGGCGGACCACAATACGTACTGTGTGCCGGGACGTGCAGCGAGATAACGTAACAACATCACGTTTGTGTTCCCCGAGGGGTTAGACAGGTGCACCTATACATATGCCTATAGTACGTTATGTAATGAGGGGGCGAGCCTATTGCCATCAGCCGGACACAAGTCCAGACTCCGGGAATAACTAAATGTTGGTACTTATTACCGATATTGAGGAAAACGCAAGTGCACTGCATCGATAAGATAAGATCTATTTATTTGCTCAAACATGTGTACACATACAAGAATATAAATGCATGCTGGATTCATTCGACATGTAATGACGTCACGGACACGACACTGCACATATACAACAAGGTTTGTTTACAATACCTGCCGCTGCACTAGTACTAGGCATTGCAGTACTACCTATTACTACACTTCCAGATTAAAATATAATATCGCTTATGAACATGAGTTTATTAACATTGCAGTGACGCAATCGTGTAATCTTAATGGCTATCGTAACGTTCGATAAGTGGGTAGCTGGGGATAGACTGATTGTCATCGCCTTATCAGAGAAGCTTTTCTGTAATATCTAATGGCAATTTATTATTAAAAATGAGGATGATTAATGTGAAGGTTGGGTTGGGGTAGATGTTTGGGTTGATTTTCAATTCTAAAGCCGCTCCCTCACCGGGACCATTACCTTATAATGTAATAATCCAAGATTCGATTTGTAGCATTACTATTGTCTCGGTTCTGCTCAATCACTGATGTAATGCTCGAATCTGGACTGTTACATGACAGGCGAGTGCTCCCGGTGAGGGAGCGCCCCTATGGCCTCTATTCATCTCGTTACGACTGTGACTTGTAATATCATTTACTAGTTTTTGCCCGCGACTTCCGTCCGCGTGAAAGTCAATTAAACCATAAAACATAGTGTAGCTTACTATCATTGTAATCGTATGAGTACTTCCAGAGATATTACCTCTTATAGACAAACAAACAATTCCTTCTTTATAATATATGTATTAGCTTCAGCCCGCGGCTTCGCCAGCGAGGTATGTCGATAAACACTATCCTATGTCCTTCCCCGGGATGCAATCTATCTCTCTGCCAAATTTTATAGAAATCCGTTCAGTGATTTAGGCGTGAAAAGGTAACATACAAACAGACAGACAGAGTTACTTTCGAATTTAAAATATCAGTATGGAAGTATGGATTTAGATGAGTCGGTTATAAATAAGTTAATCAATTCAGAATGACCGTGTGCGTGACTCAAACTTATGAACCTCTGTCTTTAATGTTAGGGTTTTATTATCCGTAATAAAGTATTTGAATGCTTGTGTTAAAGCATAATTATCGCCAGGTGAGGAAAAATGAGGGTAATAGTCTAATTTAGCCAGTAATTACACGTAAGTTGGCTTGAACAACTTGTTTCTATGTTAAACTATTCTACGTAATCAGCAGCAGGTAGCGCAGAATACTGAGCAGTTGTGTACCTGGATAGTTAAATAATGTCACTGTATTCATATGCAAATTACCGTCTCTGCTATAAAACTGATGTAAAAACGTTGAAATAATCATGATTTTGTTCCCCTTATCAGTAGGAGCGCGTTACAAAATGCTTGATGTTAACCAAAGTAATAGCATCCATTGTTTTCATACGCGGGAAATGAAAACTCGCGGTCAGAGCCAAGGTTACCTCGCTCAGATTAAACAAAGCATCAAAAACATGTTTTACGTAGCATGCTTGTATTATGCGATCTGTGTTTTACATGTTCATTTTAATAACAAACCGAAGATATTGTGTGTGGTATGAGTGTAATCTGTTAGTGTCACCTCAGACAGGCGCCTGGCGCTAGCAACGTCTCGGCGACTGCATACGAATTGGTACCTACACATATTTTCTACATGTTAGCCGCATACTGTTGCCATGGGGCCATGGGGGGAAATGTATAATAAACGGCGACTTTTGAACCACTAAGTAAAGCAGCCACTTACTAAAGGGAGGGTTACTACATTCATAAGCTTTACACTTTATATAAATCTTACTACTATTTCCCAAAATTTTGGATAGAATAACATTATTAAATTAAAAAATCATCGACGAAAATTGAGGTTTTATATAAAGTTAACCTCATTCGCCGAATGAAAAACATCTTTCGAATTTCGGGTTTAAAGTATTGAAATCATAGCACTACATACACAATTCGTAAGTGGTACTACAAATCGGCATACTCTACTCGTTTACATTTTCATTCGATACTTTAGGAACAGCATGTCGATTCTGTAAAAATCTCACCGTGAATACTTGCGTGGAGTGAGCTGTCAGTGTCATCCTACTGATGCTAGGGATTGACCAAGCAAACATTTACAATCATGATCGATTTTAATAATATTTTTTAATGCTAATCCTATTGATATTTTTATATAATTCAAAGCTAGTATTTAAGTGGTCAAAACATTAATATTTTGTGGGGTTTTACTTACAATAAAATTGCAAAACAGAAGCGCAGTCAGAATCTCAACCTTGTTTTTTTTTTCTTTTTTCCCTAGACTAGTAAGTCCTTATATAGCCAGACAGCGCCAGCGCCTAACGCGCTTGCGCGGCGTGAAATATGGCTCATTCCGAATTAAGTCATCATCGCACACAGCGCTCACATAAATAATTTGCGAAAACGTATTCTCTATGACACAATGACCGAAACCGGTTTGAACTGTCAAAATACCACGCTTGACAACCGTACGGCGTGGTAAGATTATGCGGGGAATAATAGATAAATACCATACAGCAGAATAATTGGGGTCAAGGTGTAAGCACGCTGTAGTCGATTACAGTGCAATTCGGAATGTACCATATATCACTCCACTCGAATCTCGTAACCATGGCAACACCACCTCGGCGTCAACAACGCCTCCACCAGCCGCGTTTTGATTGACGAATACCTCGTCTTTTTCTACTTTAGAGTTACACATTTTGAAAATCGCTCAACGAAAACTTTGCTTAATCTGCCCCTTGGCAGACTCTAAGGCAGGGTCGCCATGGTGTATTATATTAATTATTAATATTATTACCATAATTTCCTAATGTTCTTATACATGACGCCTTACAAGTTAAATATGTAAAAACAAATCTCTAATGTGATGAGTGACTAACGCGCAAGCGCGGCGTGATCTTATCACTTCACCTTCACTCCACCCGATTCACGACATTAAATGTCGTGAATCGGGTGAAGGGAAGGTGAAGTGATCACGCAATCTGCAATGTGATAACGACAGTGATTAATGCGCAAGCGCGGCGTGATCTTATCACTTCACCTTCACTTCACCCGATTTACGACAATTAGTGTCGTGAATCGGGTGAAGTGATCACGCCACACAAACTACGTGGGATTACATTCTATGGTCCGTCAACTAGGCATCCGTTAGCACTCGATGACTTGACACACTCGGTTATCTCTTCTAATTCAATAGTTTTGGGTTAAGGCCAGGACTCTCGGAAATCTCGGAATCGACCTATTTTTGATTCAACATTAAACAATCAAATATTCTTTGTTTTAATCTGAAAAAAATATATGGCATAGTTTAACTAACATTCTTGATTATTCTATGGTTCAAAACACGATATTTACAACTTCACTCGATCATAAAAAATCGCAAACAAATCGAAAACAGCGAAGTTTTTAATCGTTTTTCAAGTCGCATTTGAAGTAGACTTAACTTTTACTCGCAAAAAATATATGAAAAAATAGGCAATGATGTATAGTAGAACATTCTACGGTTAATTTTTCTCAAAACTGATTTTTATTGTCTTAACAAGATATAATCTAAAAAGGCGGCCTGCGCGCTTCACTTCAGTAGCCCGCCGGGCGTTACCGAGGTAGGACCTGTGTCGCTTTTGCTGGCTCGCCGCGTTCCCGCTAATCGATCGAAATATACGTTATAATATTGTTAGTTAATTTCCGTGTTTGTGTATTAGTTTCAAAATTCAGTCTGTAAATATTGTTTAGGTTCTAGTATTAATAATTAAACTAAATATTAGTTTGTTATAATATAGTTGTAATATAGTGATAATTAAGATTAAATTATGGGGAATAAAAACAGAAGAAAGAAAAAAAAACGTTCAGCATTGAACTGCAAAGCTTAAAAAAAATAAGGTAATTTTGATTATTATTTTTCTACGTATTTATAACTACCCACTTATAAGACGACGCGACAGAATAATATTGTAGTTGTATAGGTTCTCTTGCTTTCGTCACAGTACTAGCAGTAGCAGGTCGGTACCATAAATTTACAATTATCGTAATATCTGTAATAGATTTTCAACTTTACTACAACGGAATAAGGTTTATATTCAATTGCAAAATTTGAGTTTTTGAGTTTGTGTTTCTAGTTTTGTGATTGTATAGGTAAAATATTATATTTTTTCGAAGTGAAAACTTCTTTAGCATTATTGTGATTTGAAAATTTTATGAAACGAAAAAGCTACAGTAGAAAAAGCTACAGTAAAAAGAGACATAAGATTTAACGTGGGAGAAAATGAGATAGGAAGCATTATACAGTGTTTTTGTTTTTTATTATTACAAATGACAACATTTAATCCTATGCTACTAATTTGTGATGATGATGGTGTTGGCGATGGCGATGACGATGGTGATGGCGATGGTGATGGTGATGGTGATGGCGATGATGATGGCGATGGTGATGGTGATGGCGATGGTGATGGCGATGGTGATGGCGATGGTGGTGGCGATGGTGATGGTGATAGCGATGGTGATGGCGATGATGGTGATGGCGATGGCGATGGTTATGGCGATGGTGATGGCGATGGCGATGATGATGATGGTGATGGCGATGGTGATGGCGATGGCGATGGTTATGGCGATGGTGATGGCGATGGTGATTGCGATGGCGATGATGATGATGGTGATGGAGATGGTGATGGCGATGGTGATGGCGATGGCGATGGTGATAGCGATGGCGATGGTGATGGTGATGGATGGATGGATGGATGGATGGATGTTCTTTAGCATCGTTGTGATTTGAAAGTTTATGAAACGAAAAAGCGACAGTAAAAAGAGACATGTAAATTCATAAGATTTAACGTGGGAGAAAATGAGATAGGAAGCATTATACAGTGTTTTTGAAGGTTTCACTTCTACCACGTGTGAATTGCACACTTGCTGTTTTTTTATTGAAAAATATGAAATTCGTTGTGAATGAAATAGGAAGAGTTCAATAAAAATACGTATTGTGGTGTTTTTGATTAGTAGATTTAATTAAAAAAACTTATTGACGAATTCAAGCAACCAAAAAAAGTGTTTTACAAAAAAAACAACCGACTCAAAAAAAAAAACACTACAACGTGAAGAATTTATTTTCATTTTTTGACACCGACTTTCGAAACTAAAGTTATTTTTCACTTTGTAGTGTTTTTTTTTTTTGGAAGTCGGTTTTTTTTTTGTAAAAAAGTTTTTATTTTTCACTTTTTAGTTGTACTTACCTACCCCAAACAAATTCATATGTCACTACTTGCTATGTGAATATCAGTAACAAAGCTATTGAACACATCTGCTTTACCCTTTGAAGGGTACAGGCGTGATGTTATGTTGTGTGATTGCGATTACATATGCTATAGCAGCAATCGCGGTTGATTTGCTGGCATTTATTGAAGAGTTCCGTTGTTTGTCTCTGAAAGTCATCATCAGATCTTTACAAAAATAAAAAAAACAGCATGTGTGCAATTCACACGTGGTAGAAATGAAACCTTCAAAAACACTGTATAATGCTTCCTAACACATTTTCTCCCACGTTAAATCTTATGAATTCATGTCTCTTTTTACTGTCGCTTTTTCGTTTCATAAACTTTCAAATCACAACGATGCTAAAGAACATCCATCTATCCATCCATCCATCCATCCATCCTTCACCATCACCATCGCCATCGCCATCGCCATCACCATCGCCATCACCATCGCCATCACCATCGCCATCGCCATCACCATCGCCATCGCCATCACCATCGCCATCACCATCATCAACATCGCCATCATCATCGCCATCACCATCGCCATCAACATCGCATCACCATCATCATCATCGCCATCACCATCGCCACCACCATTGCCATCACCATCGCCATCGCCATCACCATCATCAAATTCCACATCACCATCGCCATCACCATCACCATCGCATCACCATCATCATCATCGCCATCACCACCACCATCGCCATCACCATCGCCATCATCATCATCGCCATCATCATCATCGCCATCACCATCGCCATCACCATCGCCATCACCATCATCCTCATCATCATCATCACCACAAATTAGTAGCATAGGATTAAATGTGATGTCATTTGTAATAATAAAAAACAAAAACACTGTATAATGCTTCCTATCTCATTTTCTGCCACGTTAAATCTCATGTCTCTTTTTACTGTTGCTTTTTCGTTTCATAAAATTTTCAAATCACATCACAACGATGCTAAAGAAGTTTTCACTTCAAAAAAAAAATTGCAGATCTGTCTATTTACGATGGAGTTATGCCCCCCCTAACATACATAAAAAAAAAATAGAAATATCCGAATTGAGAACCTCCGCCTTTTTTGAAGTCGGTTAAAAATATAATATTTACAATCACAAAACTAGAAAGAAACTAAAGTAGGATGATGAAATTAAAATACTGTAGACGAGCAGCCCTATATTTCAAGAATAGGGCCGATTCACAATACTATTACTTATAAAAATAACCGTGACAGGGGTCAGCGAGTTCATTCGAACTGCGCTTTCGCGGCATTTGCCACGCGAGGACGGAGGTAACGCTAAATGCCTACTACGCTCGAAGATCCTGGCCTTAATAACAACGCTGAACATCGTCGCAGTCTTTACTAGACTCGATCTACAATTGCTCATTGACGCACATTCGTGTAATTTACATGCGGGGCCGCAGTCTGTGCGACATGCACTAAGTAAAACCCCACAAAATATTAATGTTTTGACCACTAAAATACTAGCTTTGAATTATATAAAAATATCAATAGGATTAGGCTAAAAAAATATTATTAAAATCTCTTTTATGATTGTAAATGTATGCTTGGTCAATCCCTAGTATCTGGTAAGATGACACTGACAGTTCACTCCACGCTCACTTCACCTAAGTTTTCACGGTGAGATGGTTACAGAATCGCACTGCAGCTCTTCGCGGCAAGGGACAATGCCCACCAGTGTTGCCAACTCACTTGCCAAGTTTAATGCTAAATATTTTGAAAAAAAATGCCAAAAAGTACTAAATAAAATGCCAAAATAATAGTTAACTTTTTATTTCAATTTTAATTAAACAAAATGTCAATATCCTCGTCAAATAATAATACTTAAACCTTAATTTATTGATGAAGATACAGGTGTAGCTGATAGATAACATGGGTGCAGTTGCAGTTAAGTGTGGCAGCTCATGTAAAGGATCACTGCCATACGTAGCCCTCGCTCCTATGATGCGTAATATTTCTTCAGGAAGATAAATATGAATGGCAGCACTTGTCAATTATTTTAAGGCCAAACCGAACATATAATATCAAATTTAAAGTTGTTGTGGCTAATCTATTGCGGAGCTCCGTTTTCATTACACTTGTTTGACTAAAGACGCGTTCGACTTTAGCGTTGGAGTACGGCAACGAAAGCAAAGTCGTTGCGAAAGTGAAAGTGGCCAATACTTGAATGAATTATTTCCTGTTTCATCCTTGTAATCAAGTACAGCTTCTCTCCAGAACTCGACTGTGGATGTACTTAGACTAGAACCCGACCCCAACATGTTGGAAAAAGGGTAGGCAGAATGGAAATATGCTAAATTTTGCCATAAAAATGCCACTAGTGGCTCAGTGGCGCGCTCTAGTATCGAGCGGCAGTAGACTATGCCCCTTTGTCACTGTTGGAATGCCACATAACACTATTTGTGGAACTGAAGCCTATGTACCTATTGGATACGCATAATGTATTTTATGTCATACTATACGTTATGGCTACCTTATAATTTTGCGACAGTACGCCGTGTTTCGTTCCGTGCCATTTATTTTAATATCGGCACATATTTGTTCTATACTTATATAATATACTGTATGCGGCTCAAGTCCACATCGGAACATGTTTGCTAATAATATTCAAGGTTGAAATAATCACTCATATTAAAACTGTTAAATTTCTCGGCGCATAATAATTCTATGAAAAAAATATTATTTCTCCCGTCCCTTTTTTTGATCATACTTCCTCAGTCGGCTAGAGAGGGACGGGAGAAATAATGAGGCATTTTTTTATATTGTTATTATGCACCGAGGCATATAGCAGAAGTAAGTAATGAATGTGTGTGATTATGGTCTGTAGAAACATACTCATATGTTACAAATAACGTAAGCTAGTCAGTTTCCCTCGCAAACGACAATAAACGCTCTACGAGAATAAGTTAGATCATAAAGAAAATGTTTGTCAGACTGCAAAGTTAGAAGCGGGGCTAACTGCCTAGTATTGTTACTGTAGTAACGACAAGTACGAAAGAAAACGGACGGTTTTTCAATGCGAGGCAGCTATCTAAACACCGTTAATATTTCCAAGTAAAGATTCCTCAAACTGACCTAAATCCAACTAATATTCTAAATGAGAAAGTGACTCGTATCTCTGTCTGTTACCTTTCCACGCCTTAACGGCTGAACTATAGGTATTGGAATCGAAATTCGCCACAGGGATAGACCAAGACCTGCTGGATTTAGTATACTTTTTACCTTGATAGTACGTTAGCTTGGGATAATTCCCGACCTTCACCCAAAAAGCTAGCAACGCATAACACCAGAAGGAGCTAGTCACGACCCGTCCACGTGTCATCAATTTGTCCAACAGTTACATGTTAGTTGGCAAGCTCACAACAGTAGTCCGCCGGACGCGGGACGCCGCCGCCCGCGCCGCGCCGGCTAGCTACCGAGTGCTCAGACATTCGCAGTCATTACGAACCATTCATAGGCGACCTTGAGCGGCTAAAGACCATAACGTTTTGCATATTATACGATATGTACCTAATTGTGATGTCGGTACTAGACTCACTGATAAACTAGATTGGATTTGTTGAGATTATGTATTCTCAGATGCAAACATTTTCATCGATTCAAGTTACATGATCAGCCTATAATGTTCCCACTGCTGGGACACAGGCCTCCTGTCAGTGAGAGGGAGTGGGCCGTAATCCACCACGCGGGCCCAGTGCGGGGTGGCAGATGTCACATGTCTTCGAATTTTTGGTTCTAGGACATGCCGGTTTCCTCACGATGTTTTCCTTCACCGATTTGAGAGCAGTGGTGATGAAAATATTTACACAAAGTAAAGCGCCTGTCTGGGTTCGAACCTACGACCTACCAGTTAGAAGAATTCGAAGTTGAAAGAAGAATATTGTCACACTACATTCCACCCTTAAATATTGTAAAAATACGAACAGCTAATGAACTTACGTAGAGACGCCAGCGCATCGAGCTACCAGAAACTGTCTAATTTTTCCAATCAACCTTGAACCCAATGCTTTAGCGATAAAATTGAAAATCTATTAAAGGAAATTGACAGATTGTAGTAGCATGATGTGCTGGCGTCTGTACCTTATCGCAGTAATCGCCCTGTCGGGTAGTGGGATAGAAAAAAAAAATCGAAGATGATAATCTTACGTCAGTGGGCTTGCATTTAATTGCTGTAGCTGGATTAGTTGGCCAGGTTGGTCTACTATCAGGGTGCCTCAACACCTGATTTTCCGTATAACGCACTCAGTAGGACCTTCTCCGTCTTCCGCAAAACGTGTTTATCAAACTCAAAGCATTTATTTCAAATAATTCAATTACAAGCACTTATGAATTGTCAACGGGTCGATCAGTCAGAAAGATGAAGTTAGTTGCTCATTCCAAAGCGTAGTAGGTACGTAGGTAGGAGAAGAACGGACAAGAAGCTCCACGGACACTTTTCTTTTAAATCCTAAAATTGTTACAAAATACATATAAGCACAAAAAAAAATCGGTTGTCTGTAAAGTCGGTTTACTGACGATAGTTGAACGTGACAACGTCATAAGAAAATAGTGATGGAATAGTTGCATTGCATTTATTAATATTCGCTTGCACTTCAAGCCGCCATGGAACGCCTCCACGCTACAGAGCAAGGCCGCGAGGTAACGCTACATGAGTCATGTTTTTTCGTGAGTGCAGCCAGCTTCATCGATTTATTAGACGTTGTCACGTCAAAAAAAATATAATTCAGAAATTTAAATAAGTCATTTATACACCTAACCGGTCTACATTCTCTGAAGCAGAGCCAGTCATAGGTCTTGGGTGTCGTCGTGTCGACGCTAGGTATTCAAATTAACGTTTATTGAAGCACAACATTCAACATTCATTCATTGTCTCTCCCTTTAATGCATCCAACGGTTGTTTTCCAAAGAACCCGATGTAGAATGTATCCATTTAATATCTTTAATCTGTAAGGAGTAGTAAAGAGTATTCTATTTTGAGTAGCGCCTTATTAAAAAAGCACATATAAATAACTAAATACTATGTGTGCAGGTGTGTTGATCCCGATCCCGCAGTACCCGCTGTACTCGGCGTCACTGGCGGAGTACGGACTGGGTCAGATCGGCTACTACCTGGACGAGGACAAGAACTGGGGCCTGGACACGTCAGAGCTCGACCGAGCCTTCCACGAGGGAAGCAAACACCACGCTGTGCGCGCGCTCGTTGTCATCAACCCTGGGAACCCTACTGGACAGGTGAGCGGGGCTTATACACACTACATAAAATCAAAAGTTAGCCTGAACAATCAGAACTTTTTGAACGTCAAAATTACATAAGACAGTCAGTCCCCCAGAACGCCCTTCACCACTTGCTAGTGCTTTATCTGGGAAGAAGTGGTGCAACAAACTATCAGCAGCGCAACTGTCTGTACACAGCACACAGGAACTCCATCATCATCCTAAAGATGTCCACTGCTGGACATGAGCATAACCATCCGTACATTGCTACACCGACCGGTCTCGCCTAATCCTCAGTCTTGCATCTCTCTTCCATCAAATTGTCCCGATATTCGCCAGGTCATCGCTCCACCTGGTGGAGGCCTGTCCACACTGCGCCTTCCATTTTTTCTTTCACTCCAGAACCTTTCGGCCCCATCGGCCATCTGGTCTGCGAGCAATATGGACCAACTGCCACATAGGTAAATAGGTTTGACAATTCTTTGGGCAATGTTTATAAGTTTTATAACTCAGGTTTCCTTGGCACTTCCCTTATTTCTGACTAGCTTTTGCCCGTGGCTTCGTCCTACAGGTCGGAAATTATCTTACGGGATCGTACTGCTGTGCTGGTATAAAAAATATCCTATGTCCTAATCCAGGTCTACCTGTGTGACAATTTCATCGAAATCCGTTACCCGTTAATGCGTGAAAAGGTCACAAACAGGCAGAGTTACTTCCGCATTATTATAATAAGTATGACTTCCATTACATAGTGTAGGTACATATCGTATTTGACAGGTGCTGACGCGAAAGAACATCGAGGACATCATCAAGTTCGCGCAGAAGCACAATCTGTTCGTGTTCGCCGACGAGGTGTACCAGGACAACGTGTACGACAAGGACAGCAAGTTCTTCTCCTTCAAGAAGGTAGGCATCACTGGCTAATCCTAACACTTGCATACTGGTTAAGAATCAGCCGACTAATGGTCATCTTTGACGTCAATCGCATCACAATTTCGCTTCACTATCATGTTGCACCTAAACTGTAACTGGATGTGATGAACACTTGCAAAAAGCAATAACATAGAACTTGCTGGGAATGTGTTTACTTTTAATATACTGACAACAATCGTGTATTTCGGCTAGGATTCCTAAGATGCTGTTGTAGCTAGGCCGCGTTCTACTTAATAAAGATGCATTCATTCTTTCATTATTAAATTAATGTCGTAGGTCTTTAGGTAATACGGGGACCCCTCAAGTTATGAACCAACTTCAAAAAAGGAGGCGGTTCTCAATTAGGTTGTTTTTTTTTGTTTGTTACCTCAGAACTTCGTTATTTATAAGCCGATTTCTGAAATTCTTTTGTTATTTGAAAGTATCTACTTTCAGATTGGTCCCATAGACATTTCATCAAAATCGGTTCAGTAGTTTGGCTTTAAAACCAATGTTACTGGTAAAAATTCAAGTAAACGAAATTGCGTCGTTTGCTTTCCTATGACTTTTCAGTGATGTGGTGACTTAGTGGAATTGTCATTGTGTCTCTTTACATAATTAACAGACTTCAAAAAGGAAGAGGTTCTCAAGTCGACTGTTTTTTTTTGTATGTATGTTACGCGCTATCTCTTGCAATTGTAAATCGATTAAAAAAAATATTGGATTATTTTTAATGGATAAGGTATGCCTCCGGGATGGTCCCATATTTTATTAACTTTGCTTAGGTAGTTTTTGATTTAGCTTCAATAATACGTATTTTTGCCATTTAGTTCATATTGATGATTTTATAATAACCTGTCACTGATATTTACATAGCAAGTAGTGTGTTGAGTAATACGAATGTGTGGTATAACTTTTTTACAAAAAACCACCAACTTCCAAAAAAGGCAATACAAAGTGAAAAATAACCTTAATTTCGGAAGTCGGTGGCGCAAACGAAAATGCGAAGCCAACGATACCTAGTGGTTATTCCGTCTGTCCACTCCAAAAAATCGTAACATCGATAGCACCAGAACTTAAAATTTATACTACCGGATCACTAAACCATAGACAATGGCGGCCATTGATGTTTATATCTTTAGCAAATTTTGAAACGTCGGACCTTACCACCACTGTTCTACACATTAGGGCGGAAACCTCGCCATGTTACGCGACGTCAATGACTAGTGAACGTTCGTGGAGTCGCGTCGGGTATATGTGGCCCTTAGAAGTTACTAGCTAGTTACTAGCTATGTTGGCCAGTACAGACTGCCTATCAGTGCAAGTTAATCGGTGGGACGCTGATATTGCAAATAACTTCGGATTCGTTTGAGTGCACAGGGGCCGTATTAAGAAGTATTAATGCCATCATGATTCCAGTGCGAAAAAGGGATGATGGTGCTATCGGTCATGTCCAGCTCCGTCTCTCTGTTACACTTGAATCGTTACATTAACCCGTCGTAATACGGCACCTACCTCCAGCAGACGTTTCAACACTTACTGTCATCTCGGTATTTACTTCAAAATACACAACTCGACCGTAGCAATTTTGTCGGATCTACATTTTTGCGATTTTCATTTTATTGCATTAAAAGCCTTAGAATAAGTTTATACGCATAAGCATATACTACTACGTCATGTAGTATTTATACGTCACACCAAATTTGGTTAAGGTACATTGACATATATTTGATACATATTTGAAGCTTTGAACGGCCGTACCCTAAAGTAGCTATTTTTCACATACGACTATGTTAATTGCTACGGTCGAACTGTATTCAAACGCGTGGTAGTTATACATAGATTAGACTAGAGTACCAACCGGTAATAAGTCTGCGAGTTTATCAACACCGCGAACGGCAGCTATTGTCGCATACGTTCCGCGGTTCGTTGTTCATTACTTATTTAATGTCCATAACCGTTGAGAGTGAAGATTATATTAAAACCAGTCTTGAAACTAACCAATACACAAGTAGATGACGTTTATTTGCGCCGTATTACGATTATAAACAGACTATAATATCTTTAATATTTCCTTTATGTTTTCTTATCTGAACATAAGTGGTTGTGAAATATTAATCGAATCAAAACAAAATCTCAGAATAACTCTTCCGGTGTCTTTAGCGTTATCTATAAACATTACTTATCACGTAGGTACCTACCTTGGCTAAGCATCATTATTTGCTGTCATAAACACAACTCGTCTTCTCGCATTAAAAGTGTATAATCTCAGAATTTGCTAATTTTACAGGAGGACGTTTTAAAGGTTTAAAGACTAATGAACTTTCACCAATAATTTAAAACTAATCAATGCGCCATTTAGCGGGGATTTGTCGGACTACGTTCTTTTTTCATTTGAGAAAATTATTTGTGATACTAAACAATTTTGTATACTTAACTCAATTTCGTTTTTTTTTTGAGATTGTACACTTTTAATGCGAAGAGGCGAACTGTCAAACTACAGGACACAACATCAGGACAATTCTCGTAATTTAAAACGTTCAAAATCTAGTCGCAGTCTCATCTCGGCGACAAACAAATGTCAAAAACTTGTCAAAATGTAGGGAAATTAGAAGTATTTTTGACAGATTGAGACTGAGATCAGACTGTGAACGTTGTTAAAATTACGAGAATTGCCTCTCTGGACTAATCCAAAGTAAATGCAAACTGATGTTTATAGAGTTCGGCGTGAGCCATAAAGTTAAATTAATTTGCATGTATACGCATGTTTTGACAAATAAAATGATCTTATCTTAAACCTTACGACATAAATCTTGGATGGAAAATCGACGTGGCGTTGCTTTGCGTAGGTCTAATATAGCTATAAACTACTAGTTCTACTTTTTGGCATCAATGAAACAGAAAAAAAAAATGTAAATCAAAAGTAAAATGAATTTTGAGTAAATAATTCGATCCCGGCCCTTATTTCTCATCCGGGATGTTGGGATTATAAACAGACAATCCCGGGATAACACCTGGGTATTGGATTGTAAGGAAAATATACAAAAAAAAAAACTGGCCATGTGCGAGTCGGACTCGCACACGAAGGGTTCCGTACCATAAGGAAAAAACACGTTTGCTGTATGGAGCTTTCGGCGTTTTTATATTTATTTTATTCTGTTTTTAGTATTTGTTGTTATAGCGGCAACAGAAATACACCATCTTTGAAAATTTCAACTGTCTAGCTATCACGATTCATGAGATACAGCATGGTGACAGACGGACAGTGAGTAATGGTACCCTAAAAATGGCACTACCGAAAATTCTGGTGTTGTGAAATTAAATGTTTTTTCAGGACAGGGATTTTATTTTATTTTATTTTTTATTTTATTTATTTTAGGAAAACTTACAGCTAAACAAATACAGTAGGTAAAATAATGTATACAAAATAAAGCCAATTACAAGTTTCCACGTGTAGTTTATAAATCATGTGAAACAGAAAATAAAAGATGAAAAAATTACTCTATGACAAAACAGAAAAAAAAATACTATTTACGCTCGAAGAAGCAATTATTTAAAATTTTCTTTAATTTAGCAACACTAGTATTGAAAATGTCGATATCAGCTTCCTGGCAGGTTGCGTTATACAAACGACTCGCTCTCAACAGGTACGAGTTCCGTCTATATGTAGTGGCCACCACTGGGGTGAGCAATAAATGAGGTCTACGTAGGAACACAGACGGCACTCGCAGCCCGATTTTGTGCAACAACTCGGTAACACCCGTAGTTCCATTAGCAATTTTGAAGAGAAACACAAGATCCGATATTTTTCGCCTTTCATATAGTGGAAGGATATGAAATTTTTTGCAACGGTAAGTATAATTCGTTAAAAACGTTTTAGACCGATATTGAATGTGCCTTAAAAACCTTTTCTGTATGCTCTCAATACGATTTATGTAAACATTATAATTGGGGTTCCAGACTTGAGAGACATACTCCAAATGACTGCGAACAAAAGAACAGTATAATATTTTAATAGTCTTTATATTTTTAAACTCCGAGGATACCCGCAGAATGAAACCAAGTGCTTTTGATGCTTTCTTAACTATATTGTCTATGTGTGCATCAAAGAGGAGCTTAGCGTCAAAGGTAACTCCCAGATCCCTGATAGTGTTGACCCTATCTAGTGCTGTATCAAAAAGCATGTAGTTATAAACGATCCGGATAGGTTTCCGATAGGGCCGATATCCCGAGATTCGGGACTCCCGGGATCAAATCCTCTATCGGCGAAACGCCTATACCTGGCCTACGTGTCGTAGCGTAGTTATCCTTTTAAGATCAACGTTTGAACGGTACAACAAAAATGCTCTTAAAATCCTCAGGTGATGACAGAAATGGGCGCTCCCTACAACCAGATCGAGTTAGCGTCCTTCATGTCCATCAGCAAGGGCTACATGGGCGAGTGCGGGCTGCGCGGCGGCTGGATGGAGCTCGTGAACCTGGAGCCGGACGTGCAGGCCAACCTGTACAAGGCCATCTCCGCCATGTTGTGTCCCACCACCCTGGGCCAGACGGCCGTGGATTGTGTTGTGAGTAAAACGTTCAGTTTGTTTAAATACCTTTGTGTCCCACTCCTTAGCATATCCCGCCACTCCTGCCACTTCACTCGATATTGTGCTTCTTCTCATCAATTCATAAGAAACCCATCCAAGGCGTCTCGCCGTCTTCTCCTCGGTTTGTATTAAAACTTGTTACCTACATGTATTTTTGTTAAAACAGTACCTTGAATGGTCGTGAAATAGGCCATTATGAATTATTGTCCATCGTGAACTACTGTTGCAGTCGTTACGGGTAGTCAGAAGCGTGAAAGTCTGACATTCATACCATAGACGGTTGTGGAGGTCAAATAGGCAGTCAGTCCATGCAAAATACTGGTATTCAGCTGCATCCGGTTAGACTGGAAGCGGATCCCAACATAGTTTATTTGTCTTAAGAATGCTCGGCCCTGTTGGTCAGTTCACTACGACATGTTCACTGCGCAGGCGCGCACGCCGCGGGCCGGCGAGCCGTCGCACGCGCTGTGGCGGCGCGAGCGCGACGCGGTGCTGGAGTCGCTGCGGCGCCGCGCCGAGATCATCGTCGACACGTTCAACAGCATGCAGGGCTTCAAGTGCAACGTCGTGCAGGTGAGGACGATTCGACCTTGTTGCTGACTTGTGGGTGACAATACTCATTAACGCAAGAGTGTCATGGAGTGTCTTGTACGTTCTTCGCCATAGGAACCTACTACGGTTCGGAATGCGTAACAAACTTCATCTTTTTGACTGACCAAAAAACCAAAGTGCCCGTAATTGAATTATGAAAATAAAATAAGCTTCGACCTATTCATAACATCAATAAATAAACATCGCGCCTGTATGCCCCGAACACTTAGACAGTAGAATAGTAGAAAGAATAATAGAATAGAATAATAAAAATAATATAATAATTGAATAGTATTCTCATTTCACTACTGATGTTTGAATCCCGTGTAATGCGAGGCTATTGTCATTAACCAGACACGAATACAGACACTGGACTGCTACTAAGGAATCACAACAAACTTAACAAAAAGACTAAGGTCTTATGCTAAAGCATGCGCGGACGCACGCTCGCGTGTCTTTATGGAAAAATAGTATTCACAGCGCTAACTGTCGCGGGCCCGTGACTCGGGCGCGTTGCACTAAGTTTTTTGAGGGTAAGTAATAGTTGACCCCCCAAAAAAATTCGAATGTCAGCACAGTTTGCATAAAATTGTATTTCAATAGAATTTTGTTGTTTTCAGGGCGCGATGTACGCATTCCCGAGCATCGAAATGCCTCCCAAGGCGATAGAGGCGGCTAAGGCTGAGAACAAGCAACCCGACTTGTTCTACGCCTTCAAGCTGCTGGAGGAGACTGGTGAGCTGAATATTATACACAAAATTAAATTTGACATTAGTTTCATCATTTTGTGATATCACGCGTTGCCGCGTCGTGCCCATGCCATATGCTAGCCAAACTGTTGTAGGAGAACTAACGGGCTTGCCATATACTCTAATACCAGGAAAATGTTTAACGAACAGTGAAAGTATCATGGAGGAAATTACCACTCGCCCAGCTTCGTCAACAATCTTGTTATGAATACCACATTTTGATAGTAAAAAAAATAATCCAAAAGTGCACGACTCACAATGCTCATTTGATCGTATAAAACACCATAGCTAAAGATATTATATTAGTTAGTTTTGTATTAATTATAATTAAACTACTTTAAATAAAAGAGCCTTTTCAATAGGGTTCCTCCCATGGGTGAAACGAATCTATAAAAAAAAAATTGACTCAATTAATTGATTTTTTCGCAAGCTACAATGTTTTCAGGTTTCATACTTGATTGACGGGAATTTTTTTAGAAAGATTTTGATTTTTTTTTCGTATCTACTGCATTAAATCAATTTTAGAAAAGTACAGAATTAATCTCCATTAAATTAGGTATTTATACAATAGTATATAAATTAAGTAGGTTCTGTGTACTAGCAGGAGTATAACGATAGAAACAGTAGCAGAAAGGAGGAAAAAAAATATCGATCGTAAAACATTCCTAATGCTTCGAATTATGAGTCGTGCAAAAGAAAGAAATTATTTATTTGTTGTGATCGCAATTTATGTTCTTATGCACCTGCTTTAAAGCTGCCACTAGCTCACGAGACAAAGACAATCACCCATACAATGTACGATAAAGTACCACAAACAATAATTATTATGCTCCCAACTCGCAGGTATCTGCATAGTGCCGGGCTCGGGCTTCGGCCAGCGTCCCGGCACCTACCACTTCCGCACCACCATCCTGCCGCAACCCAAGCTGCTGCAGGAGATGCTGGACGTCTTCAAGGCTTTCCACCAGAAGTTTACTCGGGAATACTCGTAGTCGTGCGTGTCTCGCTCACACCCCACTACTAAAGCTGAGAAGCCGATATTAACAATTATGACTTGTATTATCTTTTGTGAGGAGTTTGTAGCTGCGATTTAGAGCTTAAAATGTCTTTGGGAAAGAATCGCACGTCCATGAGTAACAGTTTGACATTGTCCTCGCCTTTATTTCGTACCAATAAGGACGGTTTTCGTAGATCTAGTGTTACCATTGACATGCGAATGACCATGTTAAGACAATTTTTCGTTTCTTGATCTTCACAATAATTATCATAATGTGCTCTAGAAAAGACAGTTAAAAGACATAGAAATCCAACAAATTGGCGTCCTTCAACAAATCTATATTTAAAGTTACCTTATCAAAATCATTGTGTTGTCTTACATGTTTGCGCAAAATAAATATTTATCTAACAACCGGTTATCTAATCAGAAGGTGCAGAATATGCAAGACGAGTATGATTTCTGAAAGAATTTCAGTCCTATTTCGTAGCTTCGAATTCATAAACAAACTGTCAGTATGTGCAAATGTAGAATTATGTCCCTCGTACCATAATTAAATTATACGAATTCGGCGCGATGTAGCATGACACTAGTGTGTATGTTGTGCCGCATTTTTATAGTTAGTACTAGTGGCTGTATGTACACTATAGCCAATTATAATGCATTATATAACTGTATTTAACTTGCAATTTATTAAGCAAGCTAACTTTGAGATTATCTGTAACGCAGATAAATGCGCATTTTTTTAATTTCCTGCGCTTTCTTGTATGTCATGAATATCAGATTACTACGAGACGCATTTTACATAAAATTTTAGTCGCTACCGTCAATTACACGAATTTGTAGTTAAGGCGTTGTTCACACTGTCTCGCGCCACATAACGAGGAGTCATATTACTGGGTCCCTTGTCAGCACTGCTTATAATGTATCTCATGTGCCATTTCAGGACTAGTCTCACTTCATAGTCAATGTCTTTGCTTTCGTCCCAAATACATTACTATCCTGACGGTGCAATTGTATTTAATTTTGTATTATACTCACTACTGAACTATTTTTGTAACTTTTAAATCTACTAAGTTTGTCTCCTTCGTATAATTTCCAGTAATTGTTCAGATCTGTATAATGTTATGGACATCTGTGTACGTAGGCGATGTGCGAATGTGTTATTCATTGCTAAGTTCTGTTTACATGAACTCCCAGTTTGACAACATAGTAATGTGTATGTTTCAAAGTATTTCTCGAACAATGAAGGCATTTAAACTGCTAGTTTATCCGAATATCCCGCGCCGCTTCTTGTATAAAATGTAAGTAAGTATTTACTGCACCCCTGTTCAGCCGAATTATAATAAAATTATTTGTCTCGCAGACAACAGCCAGTCAAAATCAAAACCTGGAAACAAACAATACTTTTTGTTGTTATGTTTGATAGTTATATTTTTTAAGCTTTATTTTTATTCTTGCTTTATCGTTATTTAATTGTTTAAAACTATTGTTTAATTATGAAAATATCTTGAAGGTATTTTTGCTTTTAAATTATATCTAACTTTTGTTTCTTCTGTACGAAAATACTTAGCGAACTAACAATAGTTTGTGGTGATTGTTTTGTAATATATTCTCGTCGAATGGAGCAATAAAAGAAGATATTTGGTGACATTCCGTGTAGGAATATGCCGTGTAGTGCAAATTGTGATTTGCTTACTACGTATGTAGTTACGTGATTGTTATGCGTTGTTATAAATTTAATAAAGTGAAAGGCAAACTTTTGTTTCATTAAACTACTCTTTACGTACCTACCTACGTTATGACGAAAGAACAAGCTTTTAGCAAGTTTGTGTAGCTGTGGATTCAAACCAAAACTCGTCCATCTCGTTAATGTATACGAAAGAATAAAACGAGAGACCTGAGACATACTATTTTCGCTTCAGTATGTTTTCCCAAAGGATGAATCCAAATATTCAGTGTAAGTAATTCCTGATTAAAATAATATGGCAAAGATATTGCTGTTCGTAGCAATGAATCATCATCATCTTGCCTAGCCTTTTCTCAACTATGTTGGGGTCGGCTTCCAGTCTAACCGGATGCAGCTGAATACCAGAATTTTTTATGGAGCGAGTGCCTATCTGTTTGTTCGTAGCATTGAATACTTTCTGATAACTAATTGTTGAAAAAATTAAGAAAATGCTTTTTCGGGGAAGAAAATATTTCGATGGCTACCGAGTGCGAGGCAAGGCCACCTAGCTTTGATCCTTTGAAGTTCTTTGAAACGAGAGTAGCAGATGCGTGCTTCAAATAGGTTACGAACACTGACCTGTATTAGACAAGTTGTATGATAGAGGTCAGTGGTTACGAAAGAATCAGTACCTACCTAATTTATGAATATAGAGGGCGCTCGTAGGTCGACCGTCGAACCATTTCCCAGGGTGCCCTGCGGCCTGCCTAGTCGTTTTTGTACTCTTGCCAAGATTCGATTCTTTACCTACTTAACGAGTAGGTCAACTTCATCGATTATACTAATGAACGATTCTGAATGCAGCTAAACATCACGGTACATTTATTTTTCATAATTTGCGGAATACTTAGTGGAAAATCGTTGGACAGTTTATTAGAAGATGTTAAGTAGGTACAAGGCTTACTCAGCCATGATAATATAAAGGGGCTAGGCTTCGTATTTCTGATTATTCATTTAAGATCTGAAGCCAAGTACCAACCTATACGTAGGTCGTACTTGGTTGATGTGTGTAGACACATCAACCAAGTACTAACCTATACCTACACACATCATTACATAACAGCAGTCTACTGCTGGACATAGGCCTCTCCAATTGCACGTCATTTAGTTCGATTCTCGGCAACTCTCATCCAGCTACTACTAGCCACCCTGCGAAGATCGTCGCGCCACCTAGCGGGAGGGCGTCCTACCTTACTTTCTTCGTTTCCCGATTTGCGGTCTCCACTCAAGAATACGTCTACTCTAACCGTCATCGGTTCTACGGATATTATGGCCACAGAGTACATTTTTATAATAGGGTATAGAGTCGTCACTCGCGTCATTTTGCCGAATGTATGGCGTATGGCGCCATCTGGTGCTTTGTGCAAAGTACTTTCGCAATAGGCTACCTAGACTTTTAAGATTTTAAATAAATATTTCGATTGGAAATTAAATAAAACGAAATAGATAATACAAAAATCTGTTTTTATTTCTTTAACCTTTTCGTACAGTACACATGTGCTAATTTTTGAATTTCATCATTTTCATCGTAATCAGTTCTGGACCCTGATAATAACTTGTTTGTGTTTTTGCACCAGTTATACACAAATATTATTATTACCTCGCAAGTTTAATGGAGGTACTGCATTTGGGCTGAGTCTCTTACTCCAGGTGCGGTCCTTTTCATCAAAGTGTACATGACACACTCGATTAGAATCAAAAATAGTTTGATCTTTTAATAAAAAAAGATCACCACCAATAGCATCAACCCATAATTTAAATCGGTTTGGTTCCTTGTTTGGGTTAGGAAATAAATGCAGGATAACATTATCTGCCCCTGTAAAGAGAAAAGAATTGTCAGTTAGTATAATAGCCAGACTACAAGTTGTATTATACTAAATATAACACACTCAACTTAAACATAGGCCCAAACATTGCTTCGCTAACAACTAAGCCTAAACAAACTAGTGGCGAAACGAGCCACATAGCTATTAACATAGAATAAAATCAAATGTAAAATGTACACTACAAGTTGCACATCTAAGCAACAAGGAAACATTTTACAATATTATTTTCCTGTAAATCGTAGAAATAATGCAAGTATAGATCACATCCACATTCATTAATTGTGTTAGTATGTACTCCCAAAAATGTGATGTGTTATCCACATCACTTTTGCCATTTAGTTAAGTCTTGTATGTACATATAGGACCAAAATGAACTAATATTACTGAGATTGGTTGTAATTTTAAATGCACTTACGTGTTTTGCAGCAGGCACAACATCTTTTCATAGGCATGGTCGACAAAATCCAATTCACAATACAAAACAGTAAAGTCCAAATTCTCAGCCACAGGTCAGTCGATGATAGCGGTAATATCGGAATCCAAGTAAAAGCCAGGTCAGTCGGGAAAAGAAACAGTGTTATAAGCCGGGTCGTCATTAAAAATTTACAAAATACAATAAAAGCATCCATTCACCTCAGAAGAAAATAAACGGATTGTGATATTTCAATATTTGTAAACAGTCAATGTTAGTAACACGTTCCATTTCCGAATGAATCACTGTAATTTATATTTGTTAAAATAAATAATTAACATTTTCTGCTCAATTATTAGTAATTATTATTATTTTTAGTAAATAAACTACCAAATATTAAATGATTATTTGTTGTCTGCTTTTTTTTATAAGTTTTTTTTTCTGTTGAAGAGAATGTAAATGCCAGTGTCTGCGTGAAATGAAATAAACACATGACAACTATGTTGTGATGTAGCCACAACAAAAAAAAACAGTAATACCAGTGTAATAAAAATATTTGTTTGTAAACTTTTGAATAGCACCATCTAGTGTTACGGCCAAAAAACTTTTTGAAGATTCTATCAAGTTGTTCGAAGTTATAACACCATGATTATGGCCGTCTCACTGCCACTTCAGCTGGCTTATTCTGTGAGCTATGTCGACAACTGGTTCTATACCGGATCACCTCATTCCGGATTACAGCACAGTGTTGCCCCTAGATGGTGCTGTAAGTACCTACCGGAATCTGTATTCTCAACTGAACTTTGCGTTTAATTTACACGTTTTATATAATGTCACAACGCCATTAAAGTACCTAGATTATTAATAATAGGTTAAGAAATGATTATTTTATCTTTATGTATGTAATATAGCACTTATTACAAGCGCCTGTCAATCGCCTCTCTATAGCCGTAAATCCTGGAATACTCGACGAAGAAAGGTCAACCGCAAGTACCTATATGGTAACAATTTGAATTTGTCAGCGCCCTAGAAAACTTAAAATTCAAAGCATGTTTTCAAATAAACCATTTACAGGCACTTTTGAAGATTTGAATTGCTACGTTTTAGAACGAAAACTAGCTTCAACTTTCTCAGTATCTGACCGACTCCTTGATAATTCAAAAGTGCCTTTCTTTCATACTCCAAGTGTTACTACTGACGTGCAGTTGACCACACCTTGAGGAAGACGTCGTAGAGGTAACGTATCGAATTCAAGGACGAACGGCGAACCCCGCGGGACTGCTGAACAAACTCGATTTGTGTTCGGTTTCAGAGTAACTACATACATCGCCACAATGATCAACGATGATGTAACTTTTTGTTCCTATATTCCTTCTTATGTTCCTAGTTTGGACTCCACTTTACGAAATACATAGGTAAACGTCGTTTGGAATCAGTGCAGAAGAGATTTCTTTGGCACTTGTCATATCACTGCAGTAGGGCCAGAAATCTAACTAGCTACAGCACACGCTTGAAACATTTCAAACTTATGAGTCTGGAAAATCGCCGTATGCTTTTGGATCATCTGTTCCTGTACAAAATAATGAACACTCATATTGATTGTTCGGTTGCTAAGTCAAATAACTTTGTATGTGCCTTACAAGCTTGCTCGTAGGTCCAGGTATCTGTTGCTGCGCGCTAAGGGCTTTAAAACCAATCTGGGTCATTTTTCCACCATTAACAGAATGCAGATTCAATTTTGTCGCCTGTCACGCTCACCCAGCGTAGATATTGATATGTCTTACTCTTTACATAAATTCAAGGCTGCCTTGTATAGGGCTTTATCTTAAGAGTGAATAATAGTGTGGATTCTATTGTTTTTCTCGTTTACTTAAATCTATATAATCTGTATAAATAAGTTAAATATGTTTTGTAACTACATTTCCTACTCCTATGTTTAATGCATGCCGTGGCAGCCTTTAATTAAGGCTATTATACACTATAAAATGATATAATAATGTGGGGATTTTAACATGTATTTTTGGTGTATGCTTTGTTGGTTGTCCTTAAATAAATAAATACATATATTGTGATACATATATTCTGTGTTTATTAAATAGGTACCTAATACATAGAATAAAATCGTAGCTTGCTCAACACTATACACTGCATACCTACTTTTGAACTTTTATTCGTAAAAACATAATTTTAAAAGCTAACAGTATTAAAATAATAATAATAATATGTACAAGAATATAAAAAGGAGGGGAAATAATCAAAGGGCATAAAAAACTTCATCCGCATCGCTGTCAACAGGAAACGTGTCCAAAAGACTGGCAGCATTGCCACGTTGTATGGCAATGCTGATTCTTTGGCCAAAAAATAGGCCAGCCCTCTGGTGAAGAGTCGACCAACCACTTGGCGATGTCCCGAAATAAAAAAAAATGCCACGAGGTCTGGGAACGATTCTAATGCTGAAAATATAGTTTTTATCACATCTTTTTAAAAAGAGCTAGTTAAGTGTATTCTTCGTAAACAGGGACTAAAATAGCTCTTTAAAGGGATTAAAGAGCTATTTTAGTCCCTGTTTACTAGAGACTAAAGGTAATTTGAATTTGGACTGTGGATACTGTTAGTAAAAGTTCCAATCATCAAAGAGATCAATGAAATCGTAAACATTGTATTGTTATCACGAACATTGTGTGAACAAATAACAGGCTGTATGATAAAGTAAAATGCGCGTGAGCCAAATTAAAAAAAAAGATTGTGAAAAAATAAAAACGCGCGAAAAGCATTCTCCCTTCGTTCGTAATTGTTTACTCAAAATTGTATGTAAATAAATAAACGTACTGTTCTTATTCATAAGTTGTACTTACTTATTTTTTCGTAGAGGGTGATAAAAAGTAGAATGTCCACCTCGGGAGCAACACTATTTTAAGCTCGTGTGAAGTACTTTGAATCCCTCGCTCCGCTCTGGATTTAAAGAAACACTCTCGCCTTCAAAATAGTTGTTTGCTCCCTTGGCAAAAAAAATACTATTTTAGAATTTTTTCTATTTGTCTGAATTCTATTCTATTTATTACCACCGCAGGTATAAGTAGATTTGGTTTAGATTTTGCATAGAGAATTTCAGATTTATTACAGCTAGCTACAGATATTTATAACCTTTTAAATGATTATTATCATCACGGTACCCTAAGAGCAGTTTCGCACTACATCCGATCCGAATTAAAGATCCCACTAAAAACATTTTCATGTAAAATGTTGCCAAGACGAGGCCACATAATTATGGCTCGCACTGTCAAAAGTTATTAGATCTCATGTAGAGCCAAGCTCTAACTCTACATGCCCTAACTCTACAAGCCATAACTTCACAAACTCTACACGTTAGTCAGTCACCTTAGTCAGTTGGCCGTTTCGTTACTAGACTATTGTTTACCAGAAAAGTAATGAAAAGTGAATAAATTTTTCACCTTATGCTCATTTGATGGTAGCGAAACGGCCAAGCCACATAGGTTACATTTTATATTCAAGTTCGTTTAACATAATATACAGACAAACATGAAGTTTCTGTTTAGGCCTCTCATCTTCTTGTTTATAATAAAAGAAATGGATCTCCATAGTTAGGTGTCTGTTATTGAGAAATGCCGAGTCACCGTGTGTTTACAATCTAGGTAGATACTGTCAAATATGTTAGTGCCAGCTGTTCGTCAGGAATAATATATCTGTTTGAATGCATCAGTCAGGGAGTCAGTGCTGTGTCATTAGGTAGTAGGCTATGCAGCAATGTAGTCGTTCATTAATTCACTAAAACGAAAAACTTCGCAAGCAATGGGATATTGTTACTGAAGGCTGCGACTGTCGACCTTAGGACGAGCTGCTCACACGGACAGCAGCTGTACGGTGCCTAGTGCCTACGTCGCGTGCTCCGCGTCACCAGTCCTGACTCTCTGTACCTATAGTTTGGCGACTGAGATCAAAACTACAAATTTAGTATAGGTACAGGGAAGTTTTATAAGAATGTGGCTGTTATTTTAGTATATTGTGGTGTTGTACGACTTCCACGCGAATAAAGTCGCGGGCAGAAGCTAGTTATAAATATAATTTTAAGTGTTTTATTTAAATAATAACAAAAAAAAATCGATTTAAAAAAAAAAACACTTCGATCTGAAAAATAACTTTAATTTCGGAAGTCGGTGTCTTTGGATCTGTATTTTAGTTTTTGCCACCGACTTCCAAAATTAAAGTTATTTTTCACTTTGTAGTGTTTTTTGTAAGTCCGTTGTCTTTTTGTTAAAAAGCGTTTATTTCTGGCTTTTTAGTGGGTCTGTTTAAAATGTATCTAAGTTACAATAGTCTAATGTCAACTTGCCCATCGCCTTTTACAAAATATTGCTCTACCCGATGCAGGGTCGTTAATTGTTGAGGAGTTCTCCTGGTATTCCACCATCAGCTCTATTTCACCATTCGCATTGTGACGAGCATAAATATTTTAGCAACCTTATTAAAGTAATCGAATCGCAACCCGTGAAATACTTATTATTGAGTAGTTCCGGTGGCCATCTGTGGTCTTCTTCACAGTTCCACTTCACCAAATGGTGGTTTCCGAGAGCAAATGCACGAGTGACTATAAAAAATACCCAAATCGCTATAGGTGTGCCTATAATATTTGAGGAGTTCCCTCAATTCCTCATGGATCCTATCATCAGAACTGGATTTTGATAAAAATGAGACCAATCTGAAAGTAGGTACCTACATCCTTTTAAATAAAAAAAGAATTTTCTGAATCGGTTAATAAATGACGGCGTACAATAATAATAATAATAATAATAATGACTTTAATGATTATAATTCAGTAAATACATATTTGTTACGGCCGCGATTGCAAAAAACCTAAAAAAAATTGAATTTCGCGGACTACCCTGGCGCTTTCGCCTTAACGTGGGAAAAAAATGATATAGGAAGCATTATACAGTGTTTTTGAAGGTTTCACTTCTACCACGTGTGAATTGCACACATGCTGTTTTTTGTAATGTAACTACACGGTTTTCGGATTTTTTCCTTTACTTGTGCTACATGACATTACTACTGCCAAATTTCATGATTCTAGGTCAACGGGAAGTACGAGTATCCTATAATATATAGGTTTTGATTTCGAAACATAAATGCCCGTATCTTTTGCTTGCGTTGACTTAGAAGTTTGATTTTTTCACTGCTCAAGGGATTGCAGCCCTGAGTATTTGATAATAATTTCAACTTGATAAGTCGCGTTCCAAAGAAAAAGAGTCTAGACCGATGGACAGACAGACTGACAACGAAATGATCTTATAAGGGAAGGGTTCCGTTTTTCCTTTTAAGGTACGGAACCCTAAAAATGATCATGCGTGCATGTTTGAGTGTGTTTTGATTTTGGCAACTTATCAGACCATTTAAGATCTTGTACAGGATTCTTCCAGGTCCACGTTTCGAAACCGCCAGGCTACAGTAGCTTGAGTGTATCCTAACACCTATTATAATGTACGTCAGTAGATGTAGGTAGATGATATGTACACATTTAGGTACATTATTTTCCTGTAGGTTTGCAAGGAATTCTAGAATCGCTCCTACGACTGTTAACATTTTATAATTAGCATTCGTTTGTTGCGAACAATTCGGTGGTTACCTACCTCTGTCATACATAACAAATGCCGTAATGTATCTGTACCTACCTAGGTATCTACAAAACTAACACGTAGGTTCGATGATCGTTGCCAAAAAATGCGGGGATCCCCTTCCCCATCGATGTACGTGTAGGTAATTGTTTATTAGAACTGATAGTAACGTTTGTAATAATTATGAGGAAAATCTTATCGTTTTCCTGTTATCAAAAGAAGCAGAATTCATCATCGTAGTGCGACTCCCTTATCGTCATGTCAAAGACTATCGTTCTCAGAGAATTGGGAATCACAAAGTCCTGTTGGCTATCGTGACTGAAGAATAATTTGCAATAAGTATATTACTTTGTTGGTAAACAATATCAGGGAATCACCTTGTAGTCTGATAAAGTGATAACACGAGACTCAAGTACCTACGTAGGTACAGTCATATGTATAAGTATGTATACACTTGGCTTTATTCAAGGGCACTTTGCTCCTTTATTTTTTAATGAAATTTTATGTTATTACGAACATAGTATTTTCCAACCCATAGGTTTATTTATGTAAAGTGTCGTATTTCAACTTTGCATTCGTCATTTCACGAAAAAATCACAATTGAAAGTTGACATATTAGTGCTCGTGACTATTCTTGCCTATTCATGTTTTATTAAATCTGAAAATTTTCTTTTATTTAATGCAAGGCTTACGTTCGGCTGCTATTTGGTATAAATGCCGCAGAGCCCCAAACCTCTTGTTGATAAAGTGGCGAAGTGGTCGGCGTCAGGCGAGATTGATGGTCGAGGATAGCGGCATACCGCAACCAACCTCCGCATGAATGAGCTAGAAAAATGCAATAATTTGCTTGCAATGCAAAAATCTTCTTCGTGTCGTGTCACCATGAGTTTTGTATGCATATTTTGCTATGGTGACCTAAATGACTTTGTGTTGTTCCACCGCCCAAAGTCGTTTCCGTTTTTGTTTGTAAATCAGTCATCAGTCTAAAATTCCATTTTCTGTGGAGCCCAAAATTAAGACCGGCACTAGGAACATTTTGTTTTTAGCTGTCAGAGTCACGGACGTAACAAACGGTTTGAGATGTTATGGTAAATCTTACGTGAACCCGTATCTACCTATCGAGAATGGCGGGATATCCTTACTGCGGCTACATTACCAATTTCCCTTATGTTGGGAAATGCTTATATCTCTTGTATGGGATAACGACGGGTAGGGGTAGATTAGGTACAGACGCCAGCTGCCAGCACTTCAAGCTATCCGAAACTGTCAAATTTTCCAATGAATTTTGAACCTTATGCTTTAGCGATAAATTTGAAAATTTATTAAAGAAATTTGACAGATTGTAGTAGCTTGATGTGCTGGCTTCTGTACGATAGGATCACTGAGGCCTCGTTACGGTTAGATAAATAAATTTTACAAATAATTTAGGTAGGTACCTACGTAGGTATTACAATTTTTTTAATGTCTGTACTAGTATAACCCTATATCACAGCTGCATAGGCAGCAGAATTCTTAGTCACTATTAGGTACAACAACAGATTCCATAACAATATTTTAACATTACAAGTAAAAAAACTTGTGATACCTATGTAGATAGAAGACAATAGATTCTTTTACGAATAAAAAGCGATTTATTTACACTTTTTTCGATCTTATTCCGATATGTTTTTATTATGCAACCTACACATTGGTATAGAAAAGAACTAATTAGCCATTCACCTTCAGAATAGAATACTCTTTATTATGTCACATACATACATCACATAAATTTCAGATTTAAATTTCACTTTTACCTTTCACCTTTTCAGTTAACAGGTTGTCAAATCTTTGCGTGTTCGGCACATAATTATAATAAATAATATCTAGCACGCCACTCAGAGTTCGTGGAGAGGAAAAAGGAAAAAAAAAAAAACATATTTCACTCACACATCTGCCAGCCATAATATGAGCAAAATCGCGCGCGGGGGTACATTTAAATAATGGCGTTGGTTGCGCTTGGGCAGTACATTCCGCTGTTGCGTCGGCTGCGCATGCGTTAACTATATTTTACTTGCGTGTATTTTACTACAATAGAATATTACGATGAAGCTGGACAACAGCCTGACCCTCGAGAACATCAACCAGAACCTGCTGAACATACAGTATGCGGTGCGGGGACCCATCCTGCAGAGGGCCGTGCAGATTGAGAGGGAGCTGCAAAAGGTAGGACTAAGGAATTTTTTGTGTTTAAAAATTTCTAGGCATTTAAGAATCCAAGACACCTATTTATTGACAGTATTATTATGTTATGCACCTGCTCCGGGTCTCGTGGTCGCGAGCGCGACTGTAGAGCGTGGGGTACCGGGTTCGATTCCCGGATCGGGCAAGGTGTTTTTCCATTAAGAATTTCTTAGTAACGCCCGGATTGTGGAAGTTGGCGGTGTGATAACCCCGTGTCTTGGAAAGCACTGGTGAAGCGCTAAGGTATCCCGCGAAATTCAAATTTTCTTACGATTTTTGTAATTTGCAGCTCAGTGTCTGATACACTCAGACGTTGATTAAAATATGATTCGCGATTGTAACAAATATGTATTTACAGAATTATAATCATTAGAATCAGTAATAGAACTTGTTAAATTAGTATAATCAATCAAAAATAATATTGTTTGTATAAAGGGAAATTTGACGGATAATTTGTTTGAATTTCATAATAATATAGTATAACGATATTTCCTATTTAAATTATTCTAATCCCGATCCCTACCGTACGCAATCGCTCAAAGACTGCTTGTGCTAAATGCTTCACGACGAACACCACAACAAAGACTGCTTGTGCTAAATGCTTCACGACGTGATGTTAAAACACCACAACAAATAAGTAGCCACAAGTAGACACAATTTGCTTGTGTTGTTCAAATAAACCTTAAATGGGAAATGGTGCGAGGAAGTCAATTTGGAATAGTCAACCTGGACAGCGTTTGTTTTGTTGTGAAGATCATTTTGAACGACGCGACGCCAGTCCGATGTCTCCAGGCAACGGTTGCCAGGGCTGCGCCAAAATACATCGGCGGCGCGGTGCCCTAGGCTGCCTGCGTGACTGCGTCGGTCCCGTCATAGCTCCCGTCGTTGTCATCGGTGTCACATAGACGTTTTAGTGTTTTTTTGTGATTTTATTTTATTGTTATTATTTTTATTAGTTTTAATAAGTAAAATACATATAGGTTTAAAATGCTTAGTGGCAGCAGCGATGTGGTAGTTAACAGTGCTTGTCAACCTTCAACATCGCTGAGCATCCTGTGGTGTAAATACTCTTTGATATTTATTGTCTATGGTTACTAAAAAGTAGATAAATGACTCCTTGACTTTTGTCACATCTGACATACCATCTGCAATTCTTTATGCAATAAAACCATATATGGTTTTTCTATTTTGTCTCACCTTTTCTTGTATCAATTTATTGCATAAAAAAAACGCAGTGAAGAAAAGCAATGGCTTCTATTGCGCGACTGCTTAGGCCTGAAAAGTTTGACGTGAATCCGGGGACTCCAACTGCCGAGCTAAAATATCGGCACTGGAAAGAAACATTTTTGAACTATCTTTCAGAAGAAACGGAGGAAGTCAAGATTCTGGATGGAACAAAACTAAAAATTCTTTTCAATAATGTGTCTCCTAACGTTTACTCGTTTATCAGAGAGGAAAAAGAATATGAGAACGCTTTACGCCTCTTAGATAAAATTTATCTGAAATCGAAGAATGAAATTCACGCTCGGTATGTACTGTCTTCGACTAAACAAAAGCCTGAAGAAACAGTGGCTGACTATATACGCCCGTTACAACAACTAGCGTTTGAGTGCTCGTTCAAATCTGTTTCTGCTGAAGAATATCGAAACGAATATGTCCGTGACGCCTTCATTGCAGGCTTAAGTTCTCAAAAAAATCGTAGAAGGCTACTTGAATATTTAGAAATAAGCCTAGAAGAAGCGTGCAATCAGGCCATGTCTCTCGAAATGGCTGAAAATAATTCTAATGAGTTCCAAACTGCAAAGGAACTCTACCAAATCGAAAACATGAAGCTGATAATCAATTCATAAGAGACGAAATCAATAAACTCTTACAAGACCGGGCTATTGAACCTAGTAACTCGCCATGGCGAGCTCAAGTCTTGGTCACTGGAGGCACAACGCATCGCAAACGGTTAGTCATTGATCACTCATTAACAATCAACAAATTTACTGAACTGGATGCATACCGTGATCGTATCGAAGGTAGCACAATACAATTTCTTCAGTCAAATTGATTTAAGAAGTGCATAATTATCATCAAGTGCCTATCTTGCCGTCTGAAAAAAAATATACAGCTTTTGAAGCTTGCGGTAAGTTGTTCCCATTTTCAACAATTACCATTTGGAGTCACAAATGGGGTCGATGCATTCCAAGGAACACTTCATTATATTATTAATAAAGAAAAACTGGCAGGTACTTATTCATATTTGGATGACGTCACAATTTGTGGCAAAATAGCAGCAGAACATGATCTGAATTTGTCTCGTTTCATGGAGGTTGCGGCTAAATACAATCTCACGCTTAATGAGGAAAAATGTGTATACAAGCAAGAGTCTATAAAATTGTTGGCTTACAAAATTGAAAAGAACACTATTCGACCAGATGATGACCGCCTTAGTCCTCTATTGAACTTGCCCATTCCAACTGACTCGCGGGCACTTAAAAGAACACTAGGCATGTTCGCCCATTACTCGAAATGGATTCGAAATTTTTCTGAAAAGATCAGCTCCTTGACCAAAGTTTCTGAATTTCCCCTCGAAAAGGACGCCGTTGACTATTTTAAAAACTAAAAGCAGACATAATGTCATCAGCCTTAACCGTCATAAATCAGAACGAAATATTCACTGTTGAAACCGATGCTTCGGAACACTCTATTGCAGCTTCCCTATCTCAGAACGGCCGCCCAGTAGCTTTTTTTTCACGTTCACTGTACATGTCCGAACGCCGACATTCATCAATATAAAAAGAAGCATGCGCTATTTTTGAATCTATAAGGAAATGGCGGCACTACCTCATTGGTAGACATTTTTTATTAATAACTGACCAACGATCTGTATCTTTCATGATCAACCAATCTCATAACAGCAAAATCAAAAATGAGAAGATAGAGAGGTGGCGTCTTGAGCTATCAAATTATAAATATGACATAATCTACCGTCCGGGTAAAGATAATATTACGGCTGATGCCCTATCCCGTATGTGCTCAAGTATGACCACGAACAGACTGAACGAGTTACACAATATCTTGGGACATCCCGGTATCGTGCGAATGTTTCACTGGATACGGTCTAAAAATCTGCCTTACTCTGTAGACGATATCAAGAAGATGACATCTGAGTGTCGTATTTGCACAGAAATCAAACCTAGGTTTGTTAAAAAGCAGGGTACGCTCATAAAAGCAACCACTCCATTCGAAAGACTCAACATCGACTTTAAAGGACCTCTACCTACCAACACTCAAAATCGCTACTTCTTGACAATTATAGATGAATATTCAAGATTACCATTTGCCTACCCAACCAAAGATGTGTCTGCTAGCAGCGTTATTAAATGCTTGAAGGACTTATTCTGCACTTATGGTGTTCCACAATATATCCATTCAGATCGTGGAGCAGCCTTCATGTCTAACGAATTACGAAACTATTTGGTAACAAATGGAATTGCATGTAGTCGAACCACGCCCTATAATCCTCAAGGAAATGGTCAAGTGGAGCGTCTAAATGGTACCTTATGGAAAACAATAAAGCTGTGCTTGAGAACCAAAAATCTTGAAACAGCCAGCTGGGAGCAAGTCTTACCATACGCTCTCCATTCAATTCACTTGGTTTACTAGTAAAAATTGGTGTGCCACAAGGCTCGATATTGGGTCCTTTCCTCTTTTTAGTGTATATTAATGATCTACTCGCTTTTATTAAAAGATACCGTAAGACATGATACTATGAAAGTAACTAAAATAGACTAGTCTCGCGGTATCTACATCAGTAAATTGACGGATTTTTCTGACAGCATAAGCTGCTGAATTTAGCCGTCCTGCAAGAGATGTTAAATGAAGACCCCATTGTAGCCTTGGGTCTAGCGTGATCCCTAGGAAAACAGTTTTATCGACGAATTCTAGTTTCTCTTGATTCAATATTATCTCACAATACTACCCTTGACATTTGGTAAAGAAAATCTTATGCACTTAGTTTTTTTTCCATTTAATACTAAATTATTAGCAGTGAACCAATTTTGGACCTGCAGTAGGGCATTATTTACGTCGTCAAAATTTGTAGCATGTCTATAAACCTTAAAAATTAAGGAAATGTCATCAGCAAATATACAGACAGAAAGACTCCTGTAATGGCATGTTTCCTGGATTTATCGAAGGCTTTCGACCTGGTCAATTATGACCTGCTCTGGCATAAGCTCACACATGACACTACTGTCCCGGCTGATGTGATATCACTGTTTAGACATTGGTACAGTAGTCAAAAGAATACAGTTAAGTGGGCAGGCTCATATTCTGTTATGTATGGGTTGGATTGTGGGGTGAGGCAGGGGGGGCTGAGCTCCCCCCGTCTTTTTAACCTATACTTAAACAAACTGATAGGTAGACTCAGTAGCACTAAAATCGGTTGTCACGTAGACGGTGTTTGCGTGAACAACATCAGTTACGCTGATGATATGGTGTTGCTGAGTCCATCTATCGGTGCAATGAGAAGGCTACTTAAAATTTGTGAAAGTTATGCAGTGGCTCATGGGCTCAAATACAATACCGATAAGAGTGAATGGTTGGTTTTTAAATCAGGTACTTTAACCTACGAACAGCTGCCTGTACTTTCACTCTCTGGGTCTCCTCTAGGTCGGGTTTCGAGGTTTAAGTATTTGGGCCACTGGGTCACTGATGACTTAAAAGACAATGTCGACATAGACAGGGAGCGCAGGTCGCTGGCTGTCCGTTGCAACATGCTGGCCCGCAGGTTTGCACGCTGTACTGATCCAGTTAAGATAACGCTTTTTAAGGCCTACTGCCAGTCGTTTTACACGTGCAGCCTGTGGACCAAGTATACCCAGCGGGCATACAGCGACCTGCGCGTACAGTACAATAACGCATTCAGGGTGCTTTTGGGGTTGCCGTGGCGGTGTAGCGCGTCAGGGATGTTCGCGGAAGCGTGCGTCGACGGGTTCGCCGCAATCATGCGGAAGCGATGCGCTTCCATGATGACGCGCTTGCGCTCCTCCTCCAATGGCATCCTGAATGTGTTTTCAGACCGGTGGGACTCTCCCCTCCTGCAAAGGTGGATAAGTGTTCAGACGCACTTATCCAAAACTTAATTATTGTATACTAATATTAGGCTAAGTTATACTACTACTAACATAATATGGATGCTAAATCTGAAATAAAATATTTGAATTTGAATTTGAAAAAATAACACCATTTGTGGTTGTTAGTTATATGTAGTTAGTTATATGCACTTCCATTCCTTTTAAAAATGGTTCGTAGTTATCTAATTATTCTTACAATATTATGTCTTCGAAAACATGGCAACGATATGAAGAAGCAGTCGTTATGATTTTGTAGTAAATCGAGAATATCATCGACGCGTAGTAAGGGTATCGAGAATAGCTTTCCTCTTTCTGGCACCAAAGGGTGTTTGTTAGTACTATACTGCCAATTTAGCTGAGCATGTGAGATTCCAAATTCAAATCACATTATTGACCAGCGGGTCATAATGAAAACCAGTACAACATTATTGACCGGCTGTGCCCCCCCCGGCCACTAATGACTCACTTTAGGTTAAGGTTGCTTGACATATAATTTGACATTTTCGAGCAAGTGGTGTGAAAATATATTTATTTGCGGTAAAGCATGACGCAACACGATCGTGCCTAGTTACTTATACTTCTGCAGATCATAAAAAGGATTGTGTCGTGCGGGGATTGAACCTGTAAATTAGCGTAGAAGCGAGCATCTATTGCTACCGCACCATTCGAACCATTTCATGGCTTAGGAACACCAGCACAACCCACTTTCCAAGAAAGGCACGTATGCGGTTGGGGCCACGTTATGAGTAATAAAACGTTATATTTATACTTGGATATAATTGAGAAATATAATCGTATAACACGCAATTAATTTAATACGAACAAAGGCGTCTAATTTAATGGACAACGTATTTATTTTCTAATCGGCGGACAAAACTAATTGGATTATTACTTGATGTCGATAGTTATAAGGTTTCGTTTGAAGTAGTAGGTGATTTATTTGAAAGGCTATTATTAATAACCAAAGACTTATCAAGACCTTTCGTCATAATATTAGATATAAAGTAGGTACTTACGGGCTAAGTTGAGATATGCGTTAAGAGGAAATGCGGTTGGAGAAACTTTTGAAAAAGCCTAAGTAAAAAGTCATAGTTCGAGGTTTGGCTCTCGCCTATTTCCTCCGCCAATATTGGACCAATTTAAAAGATATTTTTATAAACTGAATAAGAAGGATATCTGTGTCCCTATATTTTTATTTTTTCATTAATATGTAGTTGTCAAATTTGTACACTAGGCCTCTTGTTGACAGCGGCTTAAATCGGCAATTTTGAGCATTTTTTGAGGTTTTCGGTTCAAATATCATTTATTTCTCAAAGATTTACATAATCACTTAATGAGAAACAAAGTTTTAACATGCAGGTAATTGTTAAAATAGTCCAGAGCGCACGTCGTGCAGTTAGAGGTACATAATTACATAGTTACTTTAATAAATTTAGTGAGTGGGTACATCATAATAAGTTACTCGAACGCGCGCGTCGTTGTAAACATCGAGCGCGCTATTTGTTATCAGCACTGTTGTTAAGCACCATGCACACTATACAATACCAGACAATATAATATTCTATTTATTTATGTTGAAGCTGTCGAAGATGTGTTTCTTTAACATTTTTTTAAAATATAAAATTGATTTAGTTTGATCTTTAATGTTTTTTGGTAATGAATTATATAGTTGTACTCCTTCATATTTAATATGTTTCTTTCCGTGATTTGTTCTAGGTTTGTGTAATAGTACTAAGTCATTTGCCCGACGTGATGATCGTGTTTGCACTTCATTGTACCTTTTATATGTAATTTCTGTGTGTATTTCTTTTGTTAGAATTTTTCTTATTAATACGCAGGTGTTATATTGATAGGTCATAATGATGTTAAAAAGCTTGGTGTCGTTATAGATTTTGTTTGTGGGTGTTAAATAGGGATATTGAAAGAGGGCTTTAATAATTTTATTTTGGGCGATTTGGAGTTTGTGTAAGTTTGTTTTTGTTGTCGATCCCCAGACCTCAATTAGGTATTCAATGTGCGGCTTCACTAATGAGTTGTACACAGTATACTTAACGTTTAATGGTAGACATCTAGCTATTCCACGTAACGCTCCTGTAAGACTTGACAACTTAGAACAAATCCTTTTATTTAGGTTTAGGTTAGGCTTAGGTTTCTAGTGCTTTTAAAAATAATGTATCATCAAAAAGGAAAACATAGGGACATACAATACAAGTAGTTAATATTTATTATTCTGTAAAAAAATCATTGCTTTTTGGTCATTAACCAGAAAGAAAACAAGCGAGAGAGTTTCTATGGAGAAAAGACCACCCGCATTTCTCTGCAGAAATTCTCAAGTTTTCTTTGATTTTACTATTATAATGTGGGTACTTTATTTACCATTCTATTCATCTTCTAAAAACCTATTCATCCAAACTTTAACGCATCTTTTAACTCAACGCTTTCCATTACCATTCAGAACTTTTTCATAATACATTGGAACACCTTTTGTAAGTTAAACAGTTTTTTTACTAAAGGTCGCGTGGTGGGCATTTCTCAAAAAATATAGCGTATGATTGCGACCGTCGTAAACCCGGCAGGTACGGGTTAATCTGGCGCCGGAGTCGCGGGTCCCTGGGACCCCAGCCTGCTCTATGCTCGGGAATGATAAAGGTTTATTTCTTATTGGATTCCCTATAAATAAGTATTACTGAGGCCGTGCGCACGTAGCGAGTCGTTCTCTGCCAGTTTACCGATATGAGACGTTAATGTATGTCATCAACCTTTATTTTTAGGTAGGTACATACAGTGTTTCATGTAAAAAAATTGTATTTTTTTTATTTTTCCCCGTACAAAAATGTTGAGTTAACAGTAATAATTCGACGCGCAAAATAATTAAAAGTTAATAATATTGCCTGATTAAGCAATTAATTGTTGTTAATAATATAATTATAGGTATATACAATATACTTGGGAAAATACACTTTCATTTTTTTGCCTAACAGACAGTACCCACACTAATGCAATCCATATTATCGTAAACTAGAGACATTAGTCTATCTATTCCACTCTATTTTATTTCTTTACAGCTCGCAACGTGGGTATATAAAGTTTCCATACAATGGTGCCCAGTGATCTTTGTAGTTACATGTATGGAAGCTGGTCCTTGCACCAATAACAACTACACATAAATGTCATTAGATAGGTATTTTATTATTATACAATAACTACTATGGCGGCTCATTTCAAATCGCTGTGTGAAAAAAGATATGGCGATGTTTCGTAGGGCGTACCTGGACGGTGGGTAACGGAATATTTGAATATTTAATCACTTCTAGTGGTGTTAGTTTGAATATTCGCAAATGTATGCATCCCGATGATAAAATAAAAAAAAAATAATATAATACCATCGAGTTGGTCTGATGATGGACCTAGACGCTAGATATCGGAACTCTTGAATACTACTACTAGTAAACCTATCGAGTGTGGGTTCATCAGATGTGTCTCAACGATTACTGTTCATTTTACCTGATGAAGATGACTTGATGACTGACCTGGACACTAGGATAACGGAACCCTTGAATGGCTACTAGTAAAGTCATTGTCATCAGGTAAAATGAACAGTAATCGCTGAGACCCATCTAGCTCTATCAAGGGTTCCGTTATCTAGCGTCCAGGTCCATAACTCATGGTACCATAGTCTTGTATTATCATCGGGATGCATACATTTGAAAATATTCAAACTTAGACCACTAGAAGTAATTAACTATGCAAGGGTTCAGTTATTTAGCATCCAGATCATTCCTATAAAATATTGTCATAACTTTTTTTACACAGCGATTTGAAATGAGCCGCCATAGTAGTTATTGTATAATAATAAAATACCTATCTAATGACATTTATGTGTTGTTGTTATTGGTGCAAGGACCAGCTTCATAATCATGTAACTACAAAGATCACTGGGCACCATTGTATGGAAACTTTATATACCCACGTTGCGAGCTGTAAAGAAATAAAATAGAGTGGAATAGATAGACTAATGTCTCTAGTTTACGATAATATGGATTGCATTAGTGTGGGTACTGTCTGTTAGGCAAAAAAATGAAAGTGTATTTTCCCAAGTATATTGTATATACCTATAATTATATTATTAACAACAATTAACTGCTTAATCAGGCATTATTATTAGCTTTTAATTATTTTGCGCGTCGAATTATTACTGTTAACTCAACATTTTTGTACGGGGAAAAATAAAAAAATACTATTTTTAACCCTTTCAACGCGGCAAGCTTCCGACAGAGTTTGCTCGTCCTTGCGTTACGGCCGCTGTTCATATGTGTCTGTTACGGGCAATTTGATAAGTCCGGGCACTATTAATAATGGCCGGTCTGTATTCATAATTCCCGACTCAATTGGGCAATGTGATTAAAACAGCAAGATTAATCACTTTTCCCGGCCATTATGAATAATGCCCACCCTATCTTGGGCCTTGGGCAAAGTAATAAAATAGGTGAACTGTAGCGTTTTTGTTTATTAAATGAGAACTTAGGATGCAAGAGCGAGCGAAGCGAGCTCGGGAATTGGGGCACCCCGACTCGGACAGGTTAGGTTCGAAGGGGATGACGGGGGCTCAAGTGAGCAAGCGGAGCGAGCGAACGAGCCCCCGTCATCCCCTTTGTGTTAGGTTCCTTTAAACCCTGCAGACAGATAAGGGCCCCGCGAAGCAGGGCTCCGTCGACTACGCCTTATTATTATTATGCGTAAAAAATTATGCGTAAGCTGTTATGCGTAAATAATTTATACGAAAATATAATTAGGACAAGCAAAAGTATGCCAAGTTATATTAGGTCTTAAAATTTTATGCAAATGGATAGGGAACCCAATTTATCACATAGACCGGATACAAGTAGGGACTTATTTATACTGCCCGGTCCAAATGATAAATTCAAGCTATCCCAAACACTGACTTATTACATGGACCACGGGCCGTCGGGCATTATTAATAATGGCCGGTCAAAGTGATAAATTAATCACTTTGCCCATCGCTCTTGGGCATTATTAATAATGGCCGGTCCTTACTAATAATGCCCAGTTAATCACGTTGCCCGTAACATAACTATCAGAGTTTCCTGATATGCGTTACGGCCGGTTGAAGATCGATTTTTTATCGTCCTGTTAATTTTTACTCCCATAGTTAAACAAAAAAAAAGTACATGAAATTAAAAGTGGGGTAAGTATAACTTTACAAGTTAAATCTAGTTTGGTTTTTTCGTACGCAAGTTTTCACAAACCAGCACCCTAACTGCGTAACACACTATTGCTCTCAATTTGAATCATTTTGAAGCATATTTCTAATCCATTGCTCCATATGTTCGAAAAATGTGTCTGCTGAACAACGCAAATAACGCAATGAGTGTTGTTGAACTGTCAAAATGAAACCCATTGCTACTGATAGTAATAGTGTTACGCAATAATTATCCTGCGGATTAGATTACGCCCAATGATGTTTACGGTTTTCGGATTTTGACGTAACAACGTCTAATAAATCGATGAAGCTGGCTGCACGCACGAAAAAACATGACTCATGAGACGTTACCTCGCGGCCTCGCTCTGTATAGCGTGGAGGCGTTCCATGGCGGCTTGAAAACTATAACAATAAGTTAACAGAACTATTTCACGATGAGTAAAAAATCAATTGCTTTACTATATTCGATCGAAATAAAACACTCCCTTTCATTTCCTACTTTTCCTATCATCGTCCTATTCTCAACAGAATAACATAAATTGTAAGAAGTTAAATATCACACATGTTTAAAAGTTGTAAAACAATATAGCTCAAAGCACATTCATACTTGTAAAAACTATGTACATTGTTAAAAAAAAAATTAACATAATTGTATTTATGCGTACAAATAAATGTAACTTGATCAATTCAATTGTGATTTCCATTTACCTCCTTCTCTATATCCATACAAAATATCTATCAAACAAATAAAATTAAAATTTTCTTTTGAAAAATGCAACTATTCCATCAGTATTTTCTTATGACGTTGTCACGTTCAACTATCGTCAGTAAACCGACTTTACAGACAACCGATTTTTTTTCCTTTACTTATGCTACATAACATTGCTTCTTGTCAAATTTCATGATTCTAGGTCAACGGGAAGTACCTATAGGTTTTACCTCCCTATCTTTTGATTGCGTAGACATAGAAGTTTTTTTTTCACTGTTTCAAGGGATTGCAACATTGAGTATTTGATAATAATTTCAACTTGACAACTCCACGCGTTCCTGAGAAAAAGGGTCTTGACAGAAGAACAGGCAGACGGGCGACGAAGTGATCTTATAAGGGTTCTGTTTTCCTTTTGAGTACGGAACCCTAAAAATGTGAAAATACTGCCATGAAAATAGATAAGTATACAAATGTAGCACGTAAAAAATAATCTTACAGGATGGAGGGGAAACGTAGCTCGTTATAATATTTAACAAACAATATTAACGACAAGGTCAAGTCTACACCGCAGTTCCACAAGGACAGCCCCCACCCGGGAGTGTCCTCGAACGATTGACATTGAACTGTCATAGTATCACAACTCAGAGCGAGTTATTCCGGTCTGGTCCCCTGAACCTCACCTCCACGCCCCCCCCCTCCTCGATCCTCTACTTAACTTGCTTGTTGACATGGTGCTCCGTGACCTTGGTGGTGAGGTGGGGTTTAGATGTGAGGTACTCTGACAGGTCCGTGAGGAACGACCTCGTGATCGGCAGCCTTGTACCACTGCTGAGTACAGGCTTTCTTTCTTTTGTGCCATGCTTCCCTGGTCTGTGCGAGTCTCATCCAGGTCGTGCATAGCAAGGAACATAGCAAGCCTTATTCCTTGATGAAACAAGCATACTGAGCTGTGGTAGCTTATAGTACAGTGCGTCAACGAAATATTACACCAGCATAACTTACTCTCTCGTAGTACCTACACAGGTCTCTTTATCCTAGTTGTTTATTGGATAGACCTAGCCAGCCACAGCTTATCTGAGGGTATAGTTTGGCTGAGTAGAAGTACTTAATAAACCCAATTTGCCCTTAATACAGAAGGTAAGTACTATAGATTAATCGTGTTTTATCTGGTGCATTCGCCTGCCAAGGGTTAGTGTACCAGCACAGTGACGCGAGCGCATCGCGGGGATGCTCTCTTTAACTAGTATCAGTGACGAGTAGCGTGCTCGTTACAAGAGCACCTACTGTTCATTCATGTACAGCGCCTTACAACTGCTACAATAAACTACTATCTTCTATTCATGAAACGGAAAAAAAACAAAGACAACATCTCTCCCGAAAAACGTAACTTTATTTCACCAAAAAGCCAGATTACAAGGCAACATAGTGGAACACTAGTGAACAGGCAATTTGAGCTGAAAAATAACAAAATTAACGCGACTGGCAACATTGTGAATCCTGTGATATAACATGATACCGCGGAAAACACGGAAGGGGTGAGCCACGCTGTTAGTAACTATAGAAGGTTCACCTCTGCGGTAGCTAGACGGATGTCGAATGAATAAAATACCAACATCAGTACAAGTGGTATTTAATTTATAGCCTGGCACATCTACGCATAATCTATATAATAAAAACGAAAAGCTGTTGGTTGGCAAGCGCGTCACTTCAGACCGATTTAGCAACTTTTTTGTTTTTGCTCTTCTTATCGGTGACAAAAGAGCACTGTGAAGGTAATACCTACTACCCTGGCATACAGCGGATTCATGAATACGCTATTGATAAAATTCATAATTCGGTAAACGAACCTATGTCTGCCACAAAAACTTTAGGCTCAGGGAATCACAGTTCGACTGGATCTGCTTTTACATATACATCACTGACCTATATTATACACTTTTAGTATGATAGAGGTCAGTGATATACATGGTTTCGCTTGCATATCATAGAGTACGACTATGTATAGACAATCCTCATTGGTAATTTCGTCGTCGTAGTCGCGCTTGCTTGATGTCGTCTGGGCGCCTAATTAATTAATTAAGTATTAATTCCTTGTATCATCATAATCATCGTGCGTTTCTCAAAGCGAGACTTCTGTATCTCCATGTTTGTGTAAATGGCGGATGATAGGATTCTTTTTTGCTCCATTGTTGGCCGTCAGGGCTGGCGGTGGGATATTTTCGTCCAGGGTTGTCTCGCATGTGTTCAGCAATAAGGGAGATTTATCGCACTGTTTGTTACTTGTTACCACACGGCGGGCGAGGGGTCGCGAGGGATGTACCCATGGGGTAGCTAAGTTGTGATTAATCGGATCATATCGACTGGAAAATACGGAACCCTAAAAGGACAAAATAGATAACATTCCGTAATATTCTCCTCTTGTTGCCCCACAAATAGCTTGCTTAAAAACTATTAGAACATTCGCCCAGATTTAAAGATGTTCTAGCTACAGATCATAATGCAGTTGCAGAACAGTGCATCCACTTATACACCACAGTCGTGGAAATGTATCGACTGAGAGTGCAGATCGAGTTTGGCACACCCGATCACCGCGGCGCGGCGGCTGCGGCGCGGCGGTCCCATCTCTACTGCGTCTGATGAATGTCTTTGTAGCCCCTAATGGGGATAGTTGTACACAATAGCCGCTTCCCATACCTTGTCCTATATGTATAGACAACGTTATCTATGCCATACAGCTCAACTTTCCTCTTACTAATGTTTTGGTGGTTTCGTGTGACATAATTTTTATAGAGATAGGAATGCTTATCATAAAATAAAGATAGTTTCACACCGTGGTTTCATGCCGCATGTATTAAATTAAATTCTTGGTTATCCTGTGAATAGCGTCAGTGAGTATTGAAATAATTAAAAACATTGGTGTACATTGATAACATTGATTGCACCTGGCTGGAGTTTGAAAAAGGAATAAAAAAATCAGTGGAATCGAAAGATAAGGTAGACTGAAAAGAAAATAGCAAGGAACTGTGTGTATACAGTGTGTATACTGTCATACAACAGATTTTATAAGCGTACTAGCTGCGACCTGCAGTTTCACCCGCGTAAATGTCAATCCCGTGGGAATATCGGGATAAAATAGCCTATATGTTAATCCAGGGTGTCAGCTACCTCCATACAAAATTTTATTATAAATTGATCCAGCTGTTTGAGCGTGAAGAAGTAACAAACATATAAACACACACACACACGCACAAACTTTCGCATTTATAATATTATTAGTGTGATACTAGACACACTGAATGAAACCACATTCACTATGTAGCGAGCAGTAGATACCAGGTAACAACAGGTACACACAGTCAAACACATGCGAGTACTTGTAAGGCGATAATGGCACAAAAGGAAATGTTATCCAGTCCGCACTAGCCGCCGTCGCCGCCGCCGTGGCCACTTACTGCACACGAGCACACAACAATAACAAAGTATTGCTTTCTGTTTCTAGACATAAGGCTCCCGCAGACAGGCGCGACGCGACTGAATTTGATTTCATTGAAACTTCATGGATATTGTTCTACCAGAATCGTGACGCCCCGTCGAGCGTCGCGTCGCGCCTTTATGGGACTCTTTAATCGAAACGATGATTTAATAATATATTTTGTTTACTAGGCATTCATAAAATCATGTACCTACACTATTTGCGCTGTAGCATGGTGCGGGTGACAGTTTCAGTAACATTTCGTTTCACTCTTGAAAGTTGCCGCGATTTACAATTTATGACTTAATATTTCAGTTGTACCACATTCGTAATATATTAAATAATTAATAACTGTAGTAAATTAAATTAAACCCAACCAGAATGTTCTAATCAAGAAATAAAATCAAATTGAATGAAAAATTAAGCAAAGTGTTATGCGTATAACGTAACGCCATAGACGTATTTAGTGATGGGATGTACTGCTACAATGGATAGTCGATATTTTTTATAATAAAAAACGTATATTGTGCGTAGGTCAATTTTTATTTTTAAAAGGTCTAATTATACAACAGCAGTGCGATTCTGTAACCATCTCACCGTGAAAACTTAGGTGAAGTGAGCGTGGAGTGAACTGTCAGTGTCATCTTACCAGATACTAGGGATTGACCAAGCATACATTTACAATCATAAAAGAGATTTTAATAATATTTTTTTAGCCTAATCCTATTGATATTTTTATATAATTCAAAGCTAGTAT